>JARFIW010001293.1:827823-1427823 GCA_036346225.1 Platerodrilus igneus | reverse complement strand
AGCTACAAAATAACTGCTGTTTAGAATAATAACTACAGTACGTGTATTGGGGAATGGCAATACAAAGAAATTGACCTTGAAATTGTTGTCCGAAAACCAAAAGAAAGGGAAAATTGATAAAGTATGTGCTTTCGGCTTTTAGTTTTAACTATTTACCTGTAAATTATTTGGAGATAGTAGAGGAGCAAGACAGCCAAGATAAAATAAAGTCTTACACAAGTGCTACATTAAAGCAGGTACATATTTTACACAATCTGCAACACTTATTCTACAATTCCAAAAGAAATAGTCATTTCGGAATTGGATTGATAAATACACCAACATTCGCCCAGAGGTTGTACGACAACGCGCAAATATTGGTAGTAAACTCTATTCGTTTACGCTAAAGGAAATTGCCCCATTATGTATGCCATGCTGTAAGTGGAAGGAAAAGACAACTGGAATTAGAGGAAATGGATGCAAAAGGCGAAAATTGACTATGGAAAACACTGCGACAATACGCGAACAATACAAAGATGTGTTAGACAAAGAACATCTTATTAGAGAAAATGAGGAAGAATTAAAAGATTATTTTATGTGTCGATGGACTGACTTAGATACATCCGGTTGTACAAGTTGTATGCATTTGCGTTAGTAAGAAAGACTCTTTAGTTATGTAGACGTTCTTGCAGAAAAGGATGGTACTAAATCCGTATACTTTTAAAAGGTTATTCTAAAACGTATTTATCAAAATGGCAGATAACAAAGACGAACTAAGGAATGGTTTCGTAATCTTTGCGTACACCACACGCAAAAGGGGTTCCGCTAAACATTGTATATTTGCCTAGTAAAGAACCTTTGGATCATTTAAAACCGAGGGTCTTACAACCTATAACAACCATATATTCCCAAAAGTGGTGGACATGCAACTACGCAACAGTCTGTGGGAGAATAAGGATTTCCAATACCGACAAGAAGAAGTCGATCAAACAAGATACGTATGCAGGATATTGTGGAAAGCTGCGATTAAAAGATTGTCACAAGCTGCAAGAATTACACGAAGGAATGGATCTGGTTGTCGGCGGAATCAAAGACTTTAAATATAGAGGCAAACTTCGGTACATTTTACAATTCGAAAACCTAGACGGTCTCTATGTATCAAACTATTGGTTAGAAAAGGAGATAGAGGACTTGGGTATCGATTTAAATTTTAAGCTGCGAATAAAATTAGATAAAATTAAAGCCACTCCAAACAAACATAAAGAAAGGACTGTCTTCTGTGTATAACTTTGTATTAAAATTAAGTTTAAATGACCCCATGCTTGGCATTAAATATTTTTAAATTTGTTATGTATAATGTCAGAATAAACATTTTATAATAGTATATAACATTGTTCTTTATTTATAAAAGGCTGTGACGTTACCCCGAAATAGCAGTCGCACAGAGAGGGTGCGCATGGGCAGCGCATGGGCAGGTGTGTACGCGCATGGGCGCGCATGGGCAGTGTGCATGCGCAGGGGTGCTGGGCTGGGATGTGTCTGGGCGTACACGAGGGAAGCGGATGTTAACAGTCACCAAGCATCCAAACCTTTATTTGGTGTGGAGTACTTGCGGCGTATGTATCCGGAGTAAAAGAATACGATTTGCATACGCAGCTTATTAATAAAATTAGTTTATCGAGGGAAGATGACAAAGGTATCATTCTAATAGTACAACAATCTACGCATGGGGACGTAAAGATATAAGATAGTTGTTTATATTTGTATAGATTTTGTAAATCTATTGTATATATTAGTTTTAAATTCCATAATTTTAAGTTCTTCGCCCACCTTCCAAATCTTCGCTTCTATCCTGGTTGACAGAGTATATGTTATCTCCACGTGGTATTCGCGGACACGGCGGTTTTAGATTTCTTGGGAAACGGTTATTAAGGCATATGTCTTGGGTAGCGAAAAAGGTTTTAAAAATGGTGTTAAATAAAGATGAGCAAAATTAGTGATTTGGGTCTTTAAAACGCATAACTTTGTATGGGTGGTCCTATTTAAAATCTGTTTACAGATTTGGGGTCCCTAGAAAATTTAATATTAGTTGATACCTAGCAAAATATATTTATCTTAAAAGAGTGACTACCCGCGTATAATAAATACAATATAACACTTGTCAACAAAAAGTTGTAGGAAATTAAAGACGTATTTAATGGGTGTCCAGTATTAGAATTTGTTGGTAGTAATGTTAAGTCCTACTGTATTGTAGGCGAGAAAGATACGATTAAAAAGATTAAAGGGTCTCACGAATTGTAGTTAAGTAAAACCGAGGGTCTTACAACCTATAACGAGCATATACCTCAAAAGGGGTAGGCATGCAACTACGCTGCAGTGTGTGGGAGAATAAGAATTTTTCCAATAAGAAATTAAAGTTTCCATGTACGTAGCACCAGTCATTGGGTAATGGTAGAAATGTTAAACCTATAAAGGCGATATTAATTGTGGTTAGAAAATAGTAGTTTTCGTGGACTAAATAAAATAGCTTAAACTTAATGTATATGGTTACATATTCTCGCACATCCACAAACATCTGCTTACGTCCACAATGGCGATACCGGTAGTTTTTGTTTAACAAATAGTAGGAAAGATACGTCAGGTGTTAGTGTGGAAGCCCATAGGATCGTTGGAATCAAAAGAACGGTGTATGGTGGTTCCGTTAGAATAATCGAAAGTGGTTAATCGGTCGTATTAGATGTTTAAATATGCAAAAGTGTAAAGCCTACATAAACAAAATTAATTATCCGACAAAAGTGCGCGATGCTACACTTATAAAGAAAGTATGGAATGGTGTTTTTAGGCCCTAGCAGTAAAAGGGCGACTGATTTTTCCAAGCAACTACAAGAATAGCAGTAGCGCAGAGAAGGGTATGCATGTATTATACAGTTGCTGCAAAATATGTTAGTTTACGCGTAGCTCGGATGTAATTGATCACGACTTAAAGATCCTCGGAGGTTTAAAATTCTCGGCCCATTGTCGTTTGAAAATGTTTGTAAATTATCAGAACAGGAGCGGGTCGAAGTATAATGGATGATTGACTGAGTTTTTCTACCTTTACGAGGGAATTGGAAGTTGTGACATCGAGCATCTAATTCTATTTGGACGATATCAAGTACTTACCGGTTCTAGAAATCATTACGTGCGATCGACCGCTATGCGAAAGTGTAAAAGCAGAAGCAAAATTTAATTATCATACGAAAAGTGCGCGATGTGCTATAGAAAGTATAAAATGGTGCTTTGCATCGGTCCTAACAGTAAAAGGAGAGTGACTTTTCTAGCAATTACAAGAATAGCAGTAGCGCGGCGAAGGGTATGCATGTATTATACAACGCATTGTTAGTTTACGAGAAGCTCGAACGTGCACAAATTAAATTTTAATCTATAATTAACGACGGTCGTAAAATGGAAATTAATGGTTAATTTAATACCGCTAAGCATATACTTTCGCTTGGTGATTCAGAAAATATTCAAGCCTACCATTTCTAAAGTATGACGTAGAAGTTATTTAAAATTAAATTGGTTTATTAGTAAGTATTCTGTAGACAAGTTTGGTATTTTAGCAAAGGTTTAAAGTGTTTTATTAAGTTTTTGGTTATAGTAGCACTGCATCTTCTACAGCACGACTTGCACACAATTTGTGTGCGTGTGCTATCACCCTTTTGGATTTTTAATATGCACGCGATCCGTATAACATGGAAGACGTTTTCCGGTGTTTTCTACTAACGGCATTCGCACCATCGACGAAGCGAACCAGGTGTATGCATTAGCGCTAAATGTATTGGACGAGTAGCGAGGATTATGACATCATTTAGTCCCCGCTGAATCCTCAACATCGTTCGGTCGTCTTCGGAAACCTTCGGTATGCATTCTATAAGGAACATAAATCAGGTACGCTCGAGTAAGCTTTTTAGTTAGTTCGATTACAAGTTTAACCAAAGTGCTATAGTGCGGGTTTTGTTTTGTACTAAAATGGTATCTGCAAACGTTTTTAAGTGCAACTTTGCGGTGCTTCCTATACCTGGAAAATGTTCTCAAACGGCACCAGAACAAATGTCGGTGTAACATCGTCTGGTTGCTTATACATCCGTCCGCAGCAAATACTTAAACTGTGGGTCTTGCGGTATCGCTTTTACGAGAATAGCTTACAGCAACACAAGGAAAACAGCACGGTATGTCATTAAGCAGTAAACGTTCAGCCCCGCTAGCTGTTAAAGGGTCTTGTACGAAACAACCAATATCTGTGTGTAAAGCGTGAGATGGATGTTAAAGTCTGCATGCCCTGGTCAATGTACAGCAACCTACATATGCATAAATATATAAGGTACTTACCATATTTGTATATATTTTATTGTGTTTCCGTACAAACAATTAAGGTAGGTCAGTAAACACTATTAAATTGCTATTAAATTGACTTGCATTGCGTACTTTCCTGTAATAACCGCATTTGTTTGGAGAAAAATTATACAGATTTAAATGTGATTCAAATGTTCGTTAAGAATAAAAATATTTGTCGGATTACTAATTAAAATGAATTACTACATGAAGTTTTAAAATATTGTTATAAGCTTCTAGTCACGTAAGGTAATTTAGGATTTCAATATGTAATAAGACCATTTACTTTCACCTGATTATTATTGAACAGTACTTAATCTGGTTTATTACATTTTGTTAATTCTGAAATTTAGGTAGTTAATGATGTCATACAAAAATTTCTAATTAACATGACTGGTATCTAGCGAAAGTTGTAGCACGCATTTATTACGAATGCATTCTTCTTTCATTACAGGAGAAATTATAGATTTCATACAGCAAAATGCGCTTTCTTAATTATTAAGTCGACCTGCCATTTCTACATTATTGTTAAGTTGAATTTTGGATGGTAATTTGTTTAAATAACTTAGTTAAATAAAGTGTAATTTAAAATTCATAAGTGATTGTATAGTCAGTTATTACAATTGAAACACATTCAGGGAATAATTTATTTGCTCTATATATTTTACATTACAGGCAAAATTCTGCTTTAATTAAAGCATGCAAGTTTCTGTATATTAAATGAAAATAAGTAGTTGATGTACCGTTGAATGGAGTTCATCCTGTTTACAAAATTTCAGATCATGCGAACTAGCTTTGTTAATATTATTTAAAAAATCAATACGTTAACAATATGTTTTATTGTGAAACGCGTCTCCTTTTTTACATTAATCATTTGTTACAGGTCTATTTAAACAACACATTAATCTCTTTGTTACAGGTTAAACTTTCTACGCACAGGAAATAATGTTATACTTTGTAAAAAGTATTCTATAAGTTTATTAAACTGTAAATTGATAAAATAAAATTATTAAAATTTTGCTGGTTAATTTAATTGATACCAACTGTTTGGTTAAAGATATCTTGGATAGAAAAAGGTTTTAAAAATGGAGTTAAATATAAGAGCAAATTTAGAGGTTCCGGACTTTAAAGTGTAACTTTGCAGGGCGTGACGATTTCAAATCTGTTTGCAGATTCTTGTGTAAAATTTTAGACTAACAAGATGTATCGCATGTATAAAAAAATTTTATGGTCAGAATTCGCTGAAATCTTAAAATCAGGGTAGCTCCTTGGGGTGATGCTATCTAAAAATTTAAAGAGATTTGGGTAGCTGAGAAATTCTAATATTAATTGATACCAAACAAGATAGGTTTATCTCGAAAGATGAAATGTTATCGAAGAAAACTATTTGGTCCAGAATGTTAGCGGTAAAAAATCTTAAAATAGGTTTATCTCGTGTGTGGAAATGTGGATGCTCATTTATCTCAAAAGATGAAAATTTAAGATAGGTTTATCTGAAAGATGAAAATGGTTAGTCGAAGAAAACTTTTGGTCCAGATGTGTAAATGTGGATGCTGTGAAATGTGGCGGTGATTCGTCAAACTACTGCGATATAAAACTTTTAAGTAATCAAAATATTGTGTTATGTTAACTTTTTGAAAGAGATTCTTCATTAAACTGCAACCACCTTAATTAAAAGTGTAATCTAAACCGTTGTTAGTTATTCTCAAATTATGTTAAAAATACGTGATTAAATTTGTATAAAAATCTCTCATTACGTGGATTATACTAAAGTTTATAACTCGAAATGTTTGCTGATCGTTAAACAGCTCGCCTTAGCAATTCCTTGTAACACATTCTAACAGTTGTTATTCAATAGCTATTAGTTAAAGAGTAAACATTTTACTTCTAATAGGTTCTTTGTATTCTCGCTCGTTAAATAAATTGGGTTGTTTTGTTCAATGAAATTTATTTATTATTGGTATGTTCGAGCTGAAGTTTTATGGGTAATAAAAATCGGTCTGCTAATGTCGTTTTGTAGCTAGATCGATTAATACAAATGATTCGTCACTAAATGCACTACTCATCGCTTATATAACATGTACAAAACAGGTATACAAACAGTACCATATAGGTTATTCAAACATGTTGCACCAACTGACAAGAAGAATACAGCAAAATCTAGGATCAGAGCAAAGTCAAACATTGACAGCTGTACATGCAATGGTGCTTCAGGCCGCAATGTATCTCCATACCTTCTCTTTGCTAGAAAAAGTTTTAAATAAAAGACTGGTCAGTTGGGTGAGACATGAATATAACTGATAAGGGCATACAAATGTATCAGCTTTTATAAGGTGGCTTCAACATCTATAAAAATACAAATTCCTCTCGGAAAATTCTCTGTAATTAATATTAGACAATCAGATATCACATGTTAGTTTAGAATGCGTAGCCTCTGCCAAAAGGGTTACATTCGCATGTTTACTTTTCACCGCATAACAGTCATAAAACATAACTACTAGATACATACTTTTAGGATCCCTAAAGACATTTTATAATGCTACTGCTGATGATTGGTTTCCCTCTCATCTCGTCAAGAACTCACTATCTATGACGTTGTTAGACTGCCGTCAGTTGCATTTTAAAAAGACCCATCTGTAGAAAAAGTGTGTCAAAGTTTTCAAGTTACGGAAATATATCCCCTTGTCCCGAATACAATTAGCAATAATGACCTTTTCACTTCAGAGAATATGGTTATAGTTGAAAAAAAAGATAGATTTATCGTCTTTTACTCTACAGAAGCTGGCCAATCGTACAGAAAAATACTGAATGCGAGCTTGTAGTTTAAGCCGAAATAAATTAATAAAAGTGATTAATCAAGAACTGGTTGTTAGTGCTAGAAATATACTCAAAAATTTCAGTAAAAAAGAAACGTGCAGAACGGAGTTTAAATCTACTAACTTAAGCAAGTTACGCTTGAAGTTTAAGTTGAAAAAGTACAAAATAAAGAAAAAACAAGGAAAACAGAATATGATTCGGTACTAAAGAAGGAATAAAGGTGGCAACTCCAAAATCCTTAGACCGATCGGACAGTGATTTCTTGTTATATGATAGCAATCAAGATTTGAATTTTTTTTCGGACAAATAAGTAAGTGAAACCATGACCGTCGTCAAATTACGCTTACTAATTTTTCGTCTGTGAATATCTATAGGAAAACAAAGGGCGCCTTTAGGTTTAATGTTACGGGGATTGCTGAGGTTCAGCGAAAGGAATATTACAAAGACTTTATAAAAGAACCACTCAAACATTTAAATTTAGCCAAATTAAGGTGTTTTATTATATAGGAAGACATTATTCTGATTGTAGCTTAGCCAGATTTAAAAATATGACTTCTTTCAAGATGACACAGGCGACGTTTTCATCTGGTAGAATTTTTATATTGTTGTAGCATAGGCAGTAAGTTTTTCTATTATAACTTTTTGTACATATAATTATAGCAATAAGTAGGAGGAATACAGGGCTTCTGCCGCCTCATTTGCTCTAGCATCCTCATTTGCTCCCTCATTTGCTCCCTCATTTGCTCCAGAATCCCTTATTTGCTCCCGAATCCCTCATTTGCTCTTTCATTTACATGTAAATTCCCATAAGGAGGAAATGAGGAGGAGTGACTCCCTCCTTCCTCATTTGCTCCCTCATTTGCTCCCTCATTTGCTCCCTCATTTACATGTAAATTCTCATAAGGAGGAAATGTGGAGATGAATCTCCTAGCAAGAAATGCGGAGAGGAATCTCCGTTTTCATAGACAAGCCATTGCATCTTTTGAGATAAATATATCTTGCATTTTCATCTTAGCATCCTCATTTGCTCCCACATCTGAACCAAATAGTTTTCTTCGACTATCCATTTTCCATCTTTCGAGATAAACCTATCTTATAAGGTATAAATTAATATTAGAATTTTCTCAGCTACTCGAATCTCTTTAAATTTTTTAGATTGCATCATTCCCCAGGGAGCTACCCTCATTTTAAGTTTTTTTGCTGGTAGAGATTTTTGTCCCATCCTTATAAATTTTTTAGTCATGCAATACATCAAATTAGTCTAGAATTTTATGCAGAATCCGAATCTGCAAACATATTTGCAATAGAACCACCCCTTACAAAGTTACACTTTTTAAAGGCTCCAAACCTCTAAATTTTGCTCTTTGCTCTATAAGCAAACCTAACAAATAGCTTTGTCCGACTAGCCATTGCATCTTTTGAGATAACCCTATCTTGTTTGGTATCAATTAATATTAGATTTTCTCAGCTACCCAAATCTCTTTAAATTTTTCAGATATCATCATCCCCCAGGAAGCTACCCGCATTTTAAGATTTTTCGCTGCTAGCGATTTCTGACCGTTCTTATAAATTTTTTAGACATGCGAAACATCAAATTAGTCTAGAATTTTATGCAGAATCCAAATATGCAAACAGATTTGAAATCTAACCATACCTTACAAAGTTACACTTTTAAAGACGCCGAGCCTCCAAATTTTTTGCTCATCTATGACATATGCTTTAACCGAAAAACTAAAACCGCGGGGATTTTAGAAATGAGTTCTTTATAAGCCATAAGTGGTTAATATTTAAAACCATTTTCAAACAGTAATGTACTGTTTTTTAGAATATTCAAAACCGCGGCTTTTTAAAATTTTAAACAGTTATCAATTTCTGGTTTAACATTTTCCTAATTACTAAGTACGTCACAAATAATTATATGCTCAATGCTAAATATGTACTTTGAAAAATACATTTCGCTTCCAAAACTAATTGCTTTACAATTTTGTGAAGTAGAAGTGAAAGCAGTGTTTCACTTTATTAATTATATTATTGACTATATGTTTGAGAAATACAAGAAATATATTTCAATGTCGTGCATTAGAAAATTCACATATAATTGCTTGTAGATTATTAACACAATGTACTTTCTAGTACGTCCTCGATTACATATTTAAGGAAATACAAACTTCATTTTTAAAAGTGTATATCTTCTCCAAACCAATGCGTTAATTACAGGAGGAAAGTACGTTGAATGCAAGTCAATTAATAGCTAATTTAATACGGTTTACTGACCTACCTTAATTGTTTGTACAAGGAAACACAATAAAATATATACAAACATAGCAACTATCTTATATATTTATACTCTCCATGCGTAGATTGCTGTACTATTAGGAATGATGTACCTTTTGTCATCCTCGCCCGACAAACTAATTTTATTAATTAATTGGGTATAAAGTCGGTGTTTACATAGTGTCGTTTAAGACCTCGTACATATTTTCCAGATTACTAGAAGATGTTATAACCATATTTTTTGTGTTAAAAGAAACTCGGACACTCCATCGTTGACACTGGTGTTCCTTATGCGATAGCTAGCCATACGGTTGTTAAACGCTGTGCTAACCATTTCTACACTATCTTCGCCAGTAGCGGTTTTTCCAGGTATAGGAAGCACCGCAAGAGTTGCATTTAAAAACGTTTGCAGGTACCATTTTAGTACAGAACAAAATCCGCACTATAGGACCTTGGTGAAACTTGTAAGCGAACTAACTTATAAACTAAAAAGTTTACTCTTGCGTGGCTGCTTTATGCTCCCTATAGAATGCAAACCGAAGGTTTCCGAAGACAGCCGAACGAAGTTAAGGATTCAGCGGGGAACTAAATGACGTCATCTTATGCCAATCCTTGCTGCTGGTCCAGTACATTTAGCGCCAATGCATGCATCCGGTTCGCATCGTCCATGGTGCGAATGCAGTTAGTAGAAACACCGGAAAAACGTCTTCTATGTTATACGGATCAATAATCGCATCGCGTGCATATTAAAAATCCAAAAGGGTGGTAGCACACGCACACAAATTGGTTGCAAGTCGTGTGGTAGAAGATGCAGTGCTACTATAAACAAAAACTTAATAAAACACTTTAAACCTTTACTAAGGGAATACCAAACTTGTTGTCTACAGAATACTTACTAATAAACCAATTTAATTTTAAATAGCTTCTACGACATATTTTCGGAAATGGTAGGCTTGAATATTTTCTTTGAAACCAATCGAAGATTGTCGAAGACACTCAAAGAGTGCACAAGCGCGGTCACTAAAGCAATTAGCATTAATACCAAGTATTCCGTACTTTCGTAGGTTACTCATTTCCTAGAACCAAATCTTCCGCATAGCGCTCGGTGGCACGTAATTATTTCTAGAACCGGTAAGTACTCGATATTGCCCAAATAGAGAATTAGATGCTCAATGTCTGTTAACTTCCGATTCCCTCGTAAAAGGTAGAAAAAACTCGGTCAATCATCCATCTAACTTATACTTCGACCCGCTCCCGTTCTGATAATTTCCAAACATTTTTCAAACAACCATGGTCTCAGAATTTTTAAACCTCCGAGGGATCTATAAGTCGTGATCAATTACACGTTCGAGCTACCGGTAAACTAACAGTGCGCTGTATAATACATGCATACCCCTTCTCTGCGCTACTGCTATTCTTGTAGTTGCTTGAAAAAGTCAGTCGCCCTTTTTACTGCTAGGACCGCTGCAAAGCACCATTCTATACTTTCTTTAAAAGTATAGCACATCGCGCACTTTTTTGCCTGATAATTAAATTTTGCGCATGTAGGCTTTTACACTTTCGCATATTTAAACATCTAATACGATCGATTAACCACTTTCGATTATTCTAACGGGAACCACCATACATTCCGCCGCACCGTTCTTTTTGAATCCAACGATCTGATGGGCTTCCACACACTAACACCTAACGTATCTTTCCTACTATTTGTTAAACAATAATTACCGATACTGCCATATCCGTATGTGGACGTAAGCAGATGTTTGTGGATGTGTACGAGAATATGTAACCATATACATTAAACGGTCTAAGCTATTTCATTTAGTCCAAGAGAACTACTAATCTTCTAAACCACGATAATAATAGCCTTTATAGGTTTAACATTTCTACCATTTCCCAATGACTGGTGCTACGTACATGGAAACTTTAATTTCTTATTGGAGAGACTCCTTATTCTCCCACTCAATGTTGCGTAGTTGCATACTCACCCCTTTTGGGAATATATGCTCGTTATAGGTTGTAGCACCCTCGGTTTTACTTAACTACACTTCGTGAGACCCCGTTATTCTTTTTAATCGTGTCTTTCTCGCTTACAATACAGTAGGACTTAGCCCTACTATCAACAAATTCTAATACTAGACCCCATTAAATTCATCTTTAAATTTCCCTAAAACTTTTTTTTGTTGACAAGCGGTATATTGTATTTATTATCCACGGGGCAGTCACTCTTTTAAGATAACTATATTTTGTTTGGTATCAACTAATATTAGATTTTTCTAGGGAGCCCAAACCTATAAATAGATTTTAAATATTACCATCCCCATACAAAGTTATGCATTTTAAAAACCCAAACCTCTAATTTTTGCCTATCTTTATTTAACTACATCCTTAGTACCTTTTTTTGCTACCCAAGACATATGCTTTAACCAACCATTTCCCTAGAAATCTAAAACTGCTGTGTCCCGCGAACACGTATATTCTGTCAACCGAGATAGAAACAGGAAGGATTTGGAAGGTGGGCGAAGAACTTAAAAATTATGGATTTTTAAAACTAATATATACAATAGATTTACAAAATCTATACAAATATAAACAACTATCTTATATCTTTATGCCCCCATGCGTAGGTTGCTGCACTATTAGGAATGATGTACCTTTTGTCATCTTCCCCCGATATACTAATTTTATTAATAAGCTGCGTGTACAATTAGTATTTTTTACTCCGGATACATACGCCGGCAAGTACTCGATACCACCCAAATAAAGAATTAGATGCTTGGTGACTGTTAACATCCGCTTCCCTCGTGTACGCCTAGACACATTCCAGCCCATGCGCACCCCCTGCCCATGCGCGCCCCAGCGCCTGCGCACCCCTGCCCATGCTCACTGCCCATGCGCACCATTCTCTGTGCGACTGCTATTTCGTGGTAACGTCACAGTCTTTTGTAAATAAAGAGCAATGTAATACTATTCTAAGATGTTTATTCTGACATACATAACAAAATTTAAAAATATTTAATACCCAGCATGGAGTCATTTAAACTTAGTTTTAATAAAAAGTTATACACAGAAAACAGTCCTTTCTTTATGTTTGTTTGTAGTGGTTTTAATTTTATCTAATTTTATTCGCAGCTTAAAATATAAATCGACACCCAAGTCCTCTATCTCCTTTTCTAGCCAATAGTTTGATACATAGAGACCGTCTAGATTTCGAATTGCAAAATGTGCCGAAGTTTGCCTCTATATATAAAGTCTTGGATTCCACCGACAACCAGATCCATTCCTTCGTGTAATTCTTGCAGCTTGTGACAATCTTTTAATTGCGGCTCTCCCACTGTATGCTGCATACGTACCTTGTTAGCTTGATCGACTTCTTCTTGTCGGTATTGGAGGAAATCCTTATTCTCCCACTCACTGTTGCATAGTTTCATGTCCACCACTTTTGGAAATATATGGTTGTTATAGGTTGTAAGACCCTCGGTTTTAAATGATCCGAAAGGTTCTTTACTATGCAAATATACAATGTTTTTACGGAACCCCTTTGCGTGTGGTGTACGCAAAGGTTACGAAACGCGCATTCCTTAGTTCGTCTATGTCATCTGTCATTTCGATAAATACGTTTTTAGAATAACCTTTTGAAAAAAATACGGATTTAGTACCATCCTTTTCCGCAAGGACGCCTACATAACTAAAAGAGTCTTTTTTACTAACCACAAATGCATACAACTTGTAGAAACCTGATGTGTCTAAGTCATTCCATCGGCACATAAAATAATCTTTTAATTCTTCCTCGCTTTTTTGCATCCATTTCCTCTAATTCCAGTTGTCTTTTTTTTCCACTTACAGCGTATGGCATGCATAATGGGGCAAATAGAGTTTACTGCCAATATTTACGCGTTGTCGTAAAACCTCTGGACGAATGTTAGGCGTATCTATCAACCCCAATTCCGAAATGACTATTTCTTTTGTAATTGTAGAATATGGTGTTGCAGATTGTGTAACATATGTACTACCTGCTTTAATGTAGCACTTGGTAAGATTTTTATTTTATCTTCGCTATCTTTCTCCTCTACTACCTCCAAATAATTTACAGGTAAATAGTTAAAACTAAAAGCCGAAAGCACATACTTTATCAATTTTTCCTTTTCCTCTGGTTTTTCGGACAACTTAATTTGCAAGCCCGTCAATTTCTTTGTATTGCCATTCCCCAATACACGTACTGTAGCAGGTTATTATACACTAAACAGCAGCTATTTTGTAGCTTGTCCGATAGCTTACTCCAAATTTTGGCAAGTGGTAGCGAGTACATTGGCGCCTTTAGGAAGTATAATTTACTCTTCCAATAAGGTTAAACAGTCTTTTAAGGGTTTATACACCCGTTCCGCACCGACATAGCTTCCAATTGTACAGGTTGTATATTGTCGCTTCCAATCGCGTAATACCATGTTCTTTGGCCAAAGTAGACGCAAATGTTTTCCTTGAACGTACATCTGGACAACGTGAAAAATCTAGTATATGATTGCCGAGTTGTTTATTAATACCAGGACTTGTTATCTGACACACAAATTTGTTGTATATGTTAATTTTTGCATTGGTTGTTAGCTATGTTAAACAATCAATTCCCGCAGTTTTATCGTTGTCAACTATAATATTACACTTTTCTTCGTATTCTCCCTTATAGCAAAAGTTATGCTTTGTAGTTAAATAATTACACATATCCATTTTGCTAAATATGCCAGCAAAATCTTGGGTTACATCCATGTCAAAAAGATAGAAATAATCTTTAGTTCGTCTAAATTATCTGGTAGTTCCTCCAATAAAGTTTCCAACTTAACAACTGCTGGTTCCACTTTGTATGGAACACATATAGGAATTTGGAATTTTATATTAATGCTTTCGAGGTCTTCTTTTTCGATAATTTCTTTTACTCTCTGGTCCATCTTGTTAGTGCTTTCTAGAGAAAACTGAATCGTAGCTTTAACACCATGCCTAGCGGAAACAAATCGATCGAACTTTCTTCGTAGATAGCTGTTAAATGCACCACAAATTTCTTTTTTTAGGATAAACATCCTTTTGTTTGCAGATGTTTGTTCGGCGTCAGCAAGGTCGCAAATTTTAACCAACATTATATTGTCACAAGTATTACATTGCTCTTTATTTACAAAAGACTTCGACGTTACCACGAAATAGCAGTCGCACAGAGAGGGGTGCCCACCTTCCAAATCCTTCCTGTTTCTATCTTGGTTGACAGAATATACGTGTTACCTACACGTTGTGTTCGCGGGACACAGCAGTTTTAGATTTCTAGGGAAATGGTTGGTTAAAGCATATATCTTGGGTAGCAAAAAAAGGTTCTAAGGATGTAGTTAAATAAGGATAGGCAAAAATTAGAGGTTTGAGTTTTTAAAATGCATAACTTTGTATGGGGATGGTCCTATTTAAAATCTATTTATAGGTTTGGGCTCCCTAAAAAAATCTAATATTAGTTGATACCAAACAAAATATAGTTATCTTAAAAGAGTGACTGCCCCGTGGATAATAAATACAATATACCGCTTGCAACAAAAAAAAGTTGTAAGGAAATTTAAAGACGAATTTAATGGGGGTCTAGTATTATAACTTGTTGGTAGTATTGTAAGCGAGAAAGACACGATTAAAAAGATTAAAGGGGTCTCACGAAGTGTAGATAAGTAAAACCGAGGGTGCTACAACCTATAACGAGCATATATTCCCAAAAGAGGTGGGTATGCAACTACGCAACAGTGCGTGGGACAATAAGGATTCTCTCCAATAAGAAATTAAAGTTTCCATGTACGTAGCACCAGTCATTGGGAAATGGTAGAAATGTTAAACTTATAAAGGCTATTATTATTGTGGTTTAGAAAAATAGTAATTTTCTTGGACTAAATAAAATAGCTTAGACCGTTTAATGTATATGGTTACATATTCTCGTTCACATCCAGAAACATCTGCTTACGTCCACATACGGATATGGCAGTACCGGTAGTTTTTGTTTAACAAATAGTAGGAAAAATACGTTAGGTGTTAGTGTGTGGAAGCCCATCGGATCGTTGGATTCAAAAAGAAAGGTGCGGCGGAATGTATGGTGGTTCCCGTTAGAATAATCGAAAGTGGTTAATCGATCCTATTAGACGTTTAAATATGCGAAAGTGTAAAAGCCTACATGCGCAAAATTTAATTATCAGGCAAAAAAGTGCGCGATGTGCTATACTTTTGAAGAAAGTAGAGAATGGTGCTTTTTAGCGATCCTAGCAGTAAAAAGGGCGACTGACCTTTTCAAGCAACTACAAGAATAGCAGTAGCGCAGAGAAGGGGTATGCATGTATTACACAGCGCATTGTTAGTTTACCGGTAGCTCGAACGTGTAATTGATCACGACTTATAGATCCCTCGAAGGTTTAAAAATTCTGAGACCATGGTCGTTTGAAAAATGTTTGAAAATTATCAGAACGGGGGTGTGTCGAAGTATAAGTTAGATGGATGATTGACCGAGATTTTTCTACCTTTTACGAGGGAATCGGAAGTTAACAGACATTGAGCATCTAATTCTCTATTTGGGCGATATCGAGTACTTACCGGTTCTAGAAATAATTACGTGCTACCGAGCGCTATGCGGAAGATTTGGTTCTAGGAAATGAGTAACCTACGAAAGTACGGAATACTTGGTATTAATGCTAATTGCTTTAGTGACCGCGCTTGTGCACTCTTTGAGTGTCTTCGACAATCTTCGATTGGTTTCAAAGAAAATATTCAAGCCTACCATTTCCGAAAATATGTCGTAGAAATTATTTAAAATTAAATTGCTTTATTAGTAAGTATTCTGTATACAACAAGTTTGGTATTCCCTTAGTAAAGGTTTATAGTGTTTTATTAAGTTTTTGTTTATAGTAGCAATGCATCTTCTACTACACGACTTGCAAACAATTTGTGTGCGTGTGCTACCACCCTTTTGGATTTTTAATATGCACGCGATGCGATTATTGATCCGTATAACATGGAAGACGTTTTTCCGGTGTTTCTACTAACTGCATTCGCACCATGGACGATGCGAACCGGGTGCATGCATTGGCGCTAAATGTACTGGACGAGCAGCAAGGATTGGAAAAAGAAGACGTCATTTAGTTCCCCGCTGACTCTTCAACTTCGTTCGGCTGTTTTCGGAAACCTTCGGTTTGCATTCTATAGGGAGCATAAAGCAGCTACGCAAGAGTAAACTTTTTAGTTTATAAGTTAGTTCGCTTACAAGTTTCACCAAAGTCCTATAGTGCGGATTTTGTTTTGTACTAAAATGGTACCTGCAAACGTTTTTAAATGCAACTCTTGCGGTGCTTCCTATACCTGGAAAAACTGCTACTGGCGAAGATAGTGTAGAAATGGTTAGCACAGCGTTTAACAACCGTATGGCTAGCTATCGCATAAGGAACACCAGTGTCGACGATGGAGTGTCCGAGTTTCTTTTAACACAAAAAATATGGTTATAACATCTTCTAGTAATCTGGAAAATATGTACGAGGTCTTAAACGACACTATGTAAACACCGACTTTATACCCAATTAATTAATAAAATTAGTTTGTCGGGCGAGGGTGACAAAAGGTACATAATTTCTAATAGTACAGCAATCTACGCATGGAGGGTATAAATATATAAGATAGTTGCTATATTTGTATATATTTTATTGTGTTTCCGTGTACAAACAATTAATGTAGATCAGTAAACCGTATTAAATTAGTTATTAATTGACTTGCATTCAACGTACTTACCTCCTGTAATTAACGCATTTGTTTGGAGAAGATATACACTTTTAAAAATGAAGTTTGTATTTCCCTAAATACGTAATCGAGGACGTACTAGAAAGTACATTGTGTTATTAATAATCTACAAGCAATTATATGTGAATTTTCTAATGCACGACATTTAAATATATTTTTTGTATTTCTCAAACATATAGTCAATAATATAATTAATAAAGAGAAACACTGCTTTCACTTCTACTTCACATAATTGTAAAGCAATTAGTTTTGGAAGCGAAATGTTTTTTCCAAAGTACATATTTAGCAGTGAGCATATAATTATTTGTGACGTCCTTAGTAATTAGGAAAATGTTAAACCAGAAATTGATAACTGTTTAAAATTTTAAAAAGCCGCGGTTTTGAATATTCTAAAAAACAGTACATTACTGTTTGAAAATGGTTTTAAATATTAACCACTTATGGCTTATAAAGAACTCATTTCTAAAATCCCCGCGGTTTTAGATTTTAGGTTAAAGCATATGTCATAGATGAGCAAAAAATTTGGAGGCTCGGAGTCTTTAAAAGTGTAACTTTGTAAGGGATGGTTAGATTTTAAATCTGTTTGCATATTTGGATTCTGCATAAAATTCTAGACTAATTTGATGTGTCGCACGTCTAAAAAATTTATAATAACGATCAGAAATCGATAGCAGCCAAAAAATTTAAAATGAAGGTAGCTTCCTGGGGGATGATATCTGAAAAATTTAAAGAGATTTGGGTAGCTGAGAAAAATGTAATATTAATTGATACCAAACAAGATAGGTTTATCTCGATAGATTCAATGGCTAGTCGGAAAAAACTATTTGTTAGGTTTGCTTATAGAGTAAAGAGCTAAATTTAGAGGTTGAGGACTTTAAAGGGGTATAAGTTTGCAGGGGGTGGTCTTATTGCAAATCTGTTTGCAGATTCGGATTTTGCATAAAATTCTAGACTAATTTGATGTATTGCATGACTAAAAAATTTATAAGGACAGTCAGAAATCGCTACCAGCAAAAAATCTTAAAATCGGGGTAGCTCTCTGGGGATGATGCAATCTAAGAATTTTTTAGAGATTCGGGTAGCTGATAAAATTTTAATATTAATTGATACCAAACAAGATAGGTTTATCTCGAAAGATGAAAAATGGATAGTCGAAGAAAACTATTTGGTTCAGATGTGGGAGCAAATGAGGATGCAAAGACGAAAATGCAAGATATATTTATCTCGAAAGATGTAGTGGCTAGTCTATGAAAACGGAGATTCATTTCCGCATTTCCTCCGAGGAGATTCATCTCCACATTTCCTCCTTATGAGAATTTACATGTAAATGAGGGAGCAAATGAGGAAGGAGAGAGTTACTCCTCATTTCCTCCTTATGGGAATTTACATGTAAATGAGGGAGCAAATGAGGGATTCGGGAGCAAATGAGGATGCTGGAGCAAATGAGGCGGCAGAAACCCTGTATTCCTCCTACTGCAATACACATTTTATTACCAAATTGCTGATTTTTTTAACAAAAGAGGTAGATATTTGCATTTGCGGGCGTTTATTCCATCTGATTGGGCAAACGCACGCAGTGTCAAACCATGGACTACTGAGTAATTACGATCTGTTTTGAAAAGTTGAAATGTATCTTACCTGAAAGTTTCAATATATTATGAAAATAAGATCGGATAATTAGAGAACCAAAAATTGTGATTCAAGTAAATTAATTCTCAAACGAGCAAATATGTGTTTAAAACTAGTTGCTTTCTATCTGGATCCCTAATACAAATAACAAACACGTTTGTCCGATAGAAGAAATTGTTATAAAGAGATATAGAGTAACTACTTAAATACCATTTAAAAATCGTTTGAAATTTTCATCAGATTCTATAAAACAAAACAAGTTATACTTTTCAGAATTAATGTAAACGGTCACTTTAATAATGAGCAATATTATATGATAACTTTGGAAATCCAACAAATGTCAAGTTGAAGACAAATTCTGAGCTTATTATAGTTAAAACAAATATTAACAGCTATATATTTTTGGAAATCTCTGTTTAAACTGAATCGATACAAAACACAACATTTAGGGCACCTCAAAATAGCATTGTAACTTAAAAGCTAAAAGTAGCATGACAGTTTGACACCCGATTTTTTGTTTCGTCAAAAGTAGGAGACTAAGGCAAAAGCGCCGTAATGCAACTTTGCTAATAACTCCAATATCGAACTAAAGTATCGAAAATGGAACATACTGTACGTTTAATGAATTTGGTAGTCGACACATTCGGCTCATCGGATAGCAAAGACACTGAGCGTTTCATACCAGTGTGTTCTTTATATTTATGTCTAAATTAGAACAAAAGAAAGTTAACAACTAAATGGATTTTCTTGAACGCTGCCCAAAAACAACTACAAATGCTACATTCGAATTGATGATTTAAAGGATTATTTAAATTTTTAGATCGACTAAACATTAGGGATAAAATTAACCACTGTGATTCAGAGACAAAGAAATAAGTCCAAGGAATGGAAATTTACTGGATCACCTTGCTTCCAAACGCTTGGTGTTTCTAAATCAGCAGCTATTGCTTTCATTTATGGGATGGGCAGAAAATAGTTCTTATGAACTGTTTCAAATAGAAAAAAAAACACTGTCTAGGATAATCTTAATATTATTATTATAAAAAGCTAAAGAAACATGTTTAGAGACTTACCGTTCTTACAAGACAATATACAAGTGTATAAGTCTTACCTAACTTTAAAAGAAATAGGCGAATAGGTCTATAGTTTCTAGACTAATACTTATTCCCAAAACTGGAAATATATCACGATTATAATTTGCTGTACGTTTACATACATTTTCTAATTCGAAATTAATAAAATTTGTTAATTCATATCATTCAAAGCATTTTTGGTATCCTATTTTGTTCAACTTTTAAGATAAATAACCTGTTCATTTTTATGTTATTCAGATTAATTCATAACATTCGGGAAGGTCACACTCGAGTTGTACAGAGCGAGATCCAGGCGACCTATGCAAACGATTGAATCTGAGACCCCCTTCATGTAGGAGAATGTCCCAAGGTAAACTACCATTACACGTATGTAACGAGATAATGTTTAAGGTTCAGCAATTATACCTACACGCGGATTACAGAGGTCATGTATAGGCAATTACTATTATTATCTATGCTGGTGCATAGGTTGTAGTTCTTTAATAATTTCTTTGTTGATTAAAGAAGTCAGTAGGGTATAATGACCGAGTCTGGCACTACCACCACCACTGCATTCTGCACCTTCAACCATCGCATTGACAGCCGCCACTTTGACAATCCTCCATTCTGACATCTGTCACTTTGACACCTGCCACTTTGACAATCCGTCATTCTGGCAGCTGTCACTTTGACAGCTGCCATTTTAACAATCCGTCATTTTTTTACATCACTTTGTCAATCCACTATTTTTTTCTTACGCCACTTTGACAACTCGCCATTTTCTTTTACGTTACAATTTTTGACTTACTGGGTCAGCTCTAAGTTTAGACATTTATTAATCAGATATCAAAGAGAAAACTTGGTTTATATCTTGGATATACAAGGCTTTCAGTATAAAACAAATGAATTCTTCGTTAAGGAAGTGACACTGTTTGATGTGGAAAACGACGAAGTATGGCACGAAATATTAGAGATACCTCTAGACTCTACCTACTTAATTGAAGATTAAGAAACATAACGCATGGCTCCGGAAGCACTTGCATGTACTTAGCTGTGAGAATCCATCAACAAACCAATTATCACCAGTTTTTGTGATGCTATACTTGTAAAAGATTATGCAACCGTATGCTACCTTCTATTCGAAATGATTGTAAAAGATGCGTATTATGTCTAAATATTTGCCAAACAATAATGTTCGAAATGTAGAAATATTTGACGTTCCAAGTCTCTAAGATGCAGTGACTCTGGGATTCTGCGAAAATGACGTCCCAGAGTTCAATGTGCGACTAACTTGAAAATTACTTTGGGTGGTGGGCATAAGAACGGGCATTGGTTTATTTTGTTAAAATGTCATTAAGAGAGAAAGGCACCACTGCATTTAGGGATACACAAGCTATAATATAAACAAAAGGTAACGCAGATCCCCAGTGTTACTAAGTACAAAGGACCAAAATGTTTCGTCTACAGCTTGAGTATACAAAAACATTACCGAATTAAGTCTGAAATAAAAATACACATAATTAATTTGAATGTAAAGAACACTATTTGTGCTCTGTAAGTCACAATAATGAAATATAAATTGAATTTTATAGAAATATTTAATACCGTTTTATCCTCTTCCAAAGTACCAAATGCATTAAATTTTATTAGCTATATGCTTATCTGTGATATTTTGGATTTTTGAATCAATTTAACTTCATCTCATATTGCAAAGTTAATAATTATGATATTCTAGTAGTAGACGGAGAAGGCCGGTTTACATTTCCCCCCACACACCTACAAATCCCTCCACATCCCTTCACATCCCTACACATCCCTCCACATTCCACCACATTCCTCCACATTCCTCCACATTTCTCCACATCCTTCCACATCCCTCCACATCCCTCCATACACCACCACACACCTCTACATTCCTCCACATCCCTCCACATCCCTACACACTCTCCACATCTCTCTACATTCCTCCACATCCCTCCACATTGAAGCCCCGAATGTTTAAAATTTTTGGTTAATTAATTTTAACTCCATTTTTAAATCCTTTTTGGTTATTCGAGATTTTCGCTTTAATCCGGAATTTTCCCGGATAATTTAAAACCGTCGGAATTGTATAAATCAAACCACTCTTACACAAGTTATACCCCCGATTTTAGGAAGTTATTCGAAATAGTCTTATTGTATGACCCCTAATATCGGTCTAGATTTTTCTGGGGAACCCAAATCTTTAAGAATTTTTTTAATCGAAGCAACCCCCGGGAGAATTGAACCCTTATACCTAATATCAAACTTTATAATATTTGTATAAAAGTATTGCGCAGATTCCAATTCTAGTTCTTTTGGAATTGTAGAATATGTTGTTGCAGATTGTGCAGATTGTTTCTTTAATGTAGCACTTGTGTAAGATTTTTTCTTCTATCTTGGCTGTCTTCCTCCTCTACTATCTCCAAACAATTTATAGGTAAATAGTTAAAACTAAAGGCCGAAAGCACATATTTTATCAATTTTCTCTTTCCTCTGGTTTTTCGGTCAACTTAATTTGCAAGCCAGTCAATTTTTTGTATTGCTATACCCCCAATTCGCGTACTCTAGTAGGTTCTTATACACTAAACAGCAGCTATTTTGCAGCTCGTCCGATGGTTTACTCTACATTTTAGCAAGTGGTACCGAGTATATTGGCGCCTTTAGTAAGTATAGCTTACTATCTTTCAATAAGGTTAAACAGTCTTTTAAGGGATTATAAGCTTTTGTTTGTAGTATTTGTTTCTCATAGCTTCTGGTGTCGTCTCCAAGTAAAGAATTGGATGCTTGGTGACTGTTAACTTCCGCTTCTCTCGTGTATGACCAGACACACCCCTGCCCATGCGCACCTTTGCCCATGCGCACTCCTGCGTGCACGCGCGCGCGTGTGTGTGTGGATGTGTACGGGAATATGTGATCATATACATTAATCAGTCTAAACTATTTTATTTAGCCCAAGGAATATACTATTTTCTAAACTACAATTAATAATCACCTTTATAGGTTCAACACTTTTACCATTTCCCAATAACTGGTGCTACATACATGGAAACTTTAATTTCTTATTGAAGGGAATCTTTATTCTCTCATTCACTACTGCTTAGTTAGTTGCATGTCCACCACTTTTGGTAATATATGAACGTTATAGGTTGTAAGACCCCCGCTTTTAAATGATCCGAAAGCTTCTTTACTAGGCAAATATACAATATTTAGTGGAACCCCTTGGCGTGTGGTGTACGCCGAGGTTACGAAACGCGCATTCCTTAGTTCGTCTATGTTATCTATCATTTTGAAAGATACGTTTTTAGAATAACTATACTTTTAAAAGGTTATTTTAAAAAACGTATTTATCACAATGCAGATAACATAGACGAAATAAGGAAGTCGGGTTTCGTAACCTCGGCGTACATTACACGCAAAGGGGTTCCACTAAACATTGTATATTTGCCTAGTAAAGAATCTTTCGGACCATTTAAAACCGAGGGTCCTACAACTTATAACGACCATATATTCCCAAAAGTGGTGGACATGCAACTACGCAACAGTGAGTGGGAGAATAAGGATTCTCCCCCAATACCGATATAGTGGGAAAGCCGCGATTAAAAGATTGTTACAAGTTGCAAAAATTACACGAGGGAATGGATCTGGTTGTCTGTGGAATCAAAGACTTTATATATAAAAACAAGCTTCGGTACATAGTACAATTCGAAAATCTAGACGGTCTCTACGTATCAAACTATTGGCTAGAAAAGGAGATAGAGGACTTGGGTGTCGACTTAAATTTTAAGCTGCAAATAAAATTAGATAAAATTAAAACCATTCAAAACAAACATAAAGAAAGGACTGTTTTCTGTTTATAACTTTGTATTAAAATTAAATTTAAATGGTTCCATGCTCGGCATTAAATATCTTTAAATTTTGTTATGTATACGGTCAGAACACAAATTTTAAAATAGTATTACATTGCTCTTTATTTATAACAGGTTATGGGGCTAACCATTAAACGTCTTCTTCTATATTTATGTACTCATCGAAATTTTTCCCATATCGCCCCTTATCCAAATCAAAAATTTTTACGATAGTTATAAAACTATGTTTCGAGTCGCCCCCACCCCCAACACCGCAAGTACATTTCTTTAAATTTAAGGTATGACATGTCACCAATTATATGATAAAGAAAGATATGGCGAAGGTTTGTGTCACCCTGTTTCTATAATGCTAATACATTGGTGTTATTTCTGAGTCTATGTTTTAAGGTACTAGCGTAAGTTTGACATAAGTAAAAGGAATCAATGATCTTATTTCGGAGACACTTTTGCCTACAGAGCATTTTCACTCTATAGGGCGATTTCACCCTATAAGACAATTTCACCTTATAAGGCAATTCCACCCTATAGGGCAATTTCATCCTATAAGGCAATTTAGGATTCCCTCCAATACTGACAAGAAGAATTCGATCAAGCTAACAAAATACGTATGCAGGATATAGTGGGAGAGCCCAAGTTGCAAGAATTACACGAAGAAATGGATCTGGTTGTCTGCGGTCTCTATGTATCAAACTATTGGTTAGAAAAGGAGATAGAGGACTTGGGTGTCGATTTAAATTTTAAGCTGCGAATAAAATTAGATAAAATTAAAACAACTCCAAACAAACATAAAGAAAGGACAGTTTTCGGTGTATAACTTTGTATTAAAATTAAGTTTAAATGGCTACATGCTTGGTATTAAATGTTTTTAACTTTTGTTATGTATAATGTCAGAATAAAAATTTTTATACTAGTATTACATTGCTTATTATTTACAAATGGCTATGACGTCACCACAACCTTGGAAAAGTAGCTGAAAAAGCTACACTGTCGTTTTCTCTGGAAAGCACTAACCAGATGAGCCAGGGAGTAAAAGAATTATCGGAAAAGAAGACCTCGATAGCATTAATAGAAAATTCCAAAGTCATATATGTGTTCGGTACAAAGAGAAACTAGCAGATGTTAAGTTGAAAACTTTATTGGAAGAACTACCAGATAGGTATATTAGACGGACTCAAAAAAGGAATATTACTATCTTTTTGACATGGATGTTTCCCAAGATTTTGCTGGCATATTTAGCAAGATGGAGATGTCTAATTATTTAACTACAAACCATAGCTTTTGCTACAAGGGCGAATACGAAGAAAACTGCAATATTATAGTTAACAACAATAAAACTGTGGGAATCGATTGTTTAGCATGGCTAACAACCAATGCAAGAATTAAGATATACAACAAATTTGTGTGTCAGATAATAAGTCCTGGTGTTAATAAACAACTTGGAAATCATATACTAGACTTTCTTACGTTGTCCAGATGCACGTTTAAGGGAAACATTCGCGTATACTTTGGCCAAAGAACTTGGTATTACGCGGTTGGAAGCAACAATATACAACTGTACAATTGGAAGCTATGTCAGTGCGGAACGGGTGTATAAACCCTTAAAAGACTGTTTAACCTTATTGGAAGATAGTAAGTTATACTTCTTAAAGGCGCCAATGTACTCGGTACCACTTGCCAAACTATGGATTGAGCTATCGGACAAGCTATAAAATAGCTGCTGTTTAGTGTATAATAACCTACTACAGTACGTGAATTGGGGGAATAGCAATACAAAGAAATTGACTAGCTTACGAATTAAGTTGTCCGAAAAACCAGAGGAAAGGGAAAAATTGATAAAGTATGTGCTTTCGGCTTTTAGTTTTAACTATTTACCTGTAAATTATTTGGAGATAGTAGAGGAGGAAGATAGCCAAGATAAAATAAAAATCTTACACAAGTGCTACATTAAAGCAGGTAGTACATATTTTACACAATCTGCAACACCATATTCTAGAATTCCAAAAGACAATCATTTCGGTATTGGGGTTGATAAATACGCCTAACATTTGTTCACAGGTTGTACGACAACGCGTAAATATTGGTAGTAAACTCTATCCGTTTACGCTAACTGAAATTGCCTCATTATGCACGCCATACGCTGTAGGTGAAAGAAAAAGACAGCTGGAATTAGAGGAAATAGATGCAAAAGGCTAAAGTTTGACTACATGGAAATACTGCGACAATATGCGAATAATACAAATATGTGTTAGACAAAGAACATGTTATTAGAGAAAATAAGAAAGAATTAAAAGTTATTTTATATGCCGATGGACTGATTTAGATACATCCGGTTTCTACAAGCTGTATGCATTTGTGGTTAGTAAGAAAGACTCTTTTTGTTATGTAGGCGTCCTTGCGGAAAAGGATGGTACTAAATCCGTATACTTTTTACAAGGTTATTCTAAAACTGTATTTATCAAAATGGTAGATAACATACACGAACTAAGGAATGCGGGTTTCGTAACCTTGGCGTACACCACACGCAAAAGGATTCCGCTAAACATTGTATATTTGCCTAGTAAAGAACTTTTCGGATCATTTAAAACCGAGAGTCTTACAAACTATTACGATCATATATTCCCAAAAGTGGTGGACATTCAACTAAGCAGCAGCGAGTGGGAGAATAAGGATTCCCTCCGATTAGAAATTAAAGTTTCCATGTACGTAGCACCAGCTATTGGGAAATGGTAAAAATGTTAAACCTATAAAGGTGATTATTAATTGTGGTTTAGAAAATAGTATATTCCTTGGACTAAATTAAACTGATTAATGTATATGATCACATATTCCCGTACACATCCACACAGACACGCGCGCGCGAGCAGGGTGCGCATGTACAGGGGTGCACATGGGCAGGGGTGCGCATTGGCAGGGGTGCGCTTGGGTAGGGTGCGCGTGGGCAGGGGTGTGCCTGGGCGTACACGAGAGAAGCGGAAGTTAAGTCACTAAGCATCTAATTCTTTATCTGGAGACGACACCAGAAGCTATGAAAAACAAATACTACAAACCAAAGCTTATAACCCCTTAAAAGACTGTTTAACCTTATTGGAAGATTGGAAGTTATACTTTCTAAAGGCGCCAATGTACTCGGTACTACTTGCCAAAATGTGGAGCAAGTCATCGGACAAGCTATAAAATAGCTGCTGTTTAGTGTATAAGAACCTACTACAGTACGTGTATTGGGGGAATAACCATACAAACAAATTGACTAGCTTACGAATTAAGTTTTCCGAAAAACCAGAGGAAAGGGAAAATGGATAAAGTATGTGCTTTCGGCTTTTAGTTTTAACTATTTACCTGTAAATTATTTGGAGATAGTAGAGGAGGAAGACAGCCAAGATAAAATAAAAATCTTACACAAGTGCTACATTAAAGCAGGTAGTACATATTTTACACAATCTTCAACACCATATTCCACAATTCCAAAAGAACTAGAATTAGAATCTGCGCAATACTTTTATACAAATTTTAATAAGTTTGATATTAGGTATAAGGGTACAATTCTCCCGAGGGTTGCTTCGATTTCAAAAATTCCTAAAGATTTGGGTTCCCCAGAAAAATCTAGACCGATATTATATGTCATACCCTAAGACGATTTCGGATAACTTCCTAAAATCGGGGGTATAACTTGTGTAAGAGTGGTTTGATTTATATAATTCCGACGGTTTTAAATTATCCGGAAAAATTCCGGATTAAAGCGAATATCTCGGGTAACCAAAAAGGATTTAAAGATCAAGTTAAAATTAAATAAATAAAAAATGTAAGCATTCGGGACTTTAATGTGGAGGGATGTGGATGGATGTGGGGGATGTGAAGGTGTGTGGTGGAATGTGGAGGGATGTGGAGGGATGTGGAAGAATGTGGAGGGATGTGGAGGTATGTGGATAAATGTGGAGATGGGCGGAGAGATGTGGATGGATGTGGAGATGGGCGGAGGGATGTGAGGTTGAACACCTCTAAAAGTAGATTTTATTCTTTAAACGGTGTAAAATTCAACTAGGCAATTGAAATAGACTTTTTTCCATTCCTGCGGACTGATTCCATCACCTTTAAACCAATAAGCATATCAAATTTTATTCAAGTTGGTCTAAAAGTGCCGAAGTCAACGTTAGCGGTCGAAACAATTACGAGAAAAATTCTAGTAATCCCCCTCTACAGCTTTTGGGTCAAAATGGTGGTTACTTAAAATTGTCTGTGATATCAGTAGATCATTTTCAGCGGTCGAAATACGAGGCAGCTCTCTTTGCATCCCCCCACACGCAATTTTTCTGACGTCACGTCATCCGCCATTTTTCAGACGTCACATCTGTCCTTCGTCATTTTTCTTATGTCAATCCGCCATTTTTTTAATGTTGCGATTTTTGACTTACTCTGTATATATCTACTTATGCTCCATCCTGTATAAACATTTTACGGCAAGTTCTCAGAGAAAAATAATCGACACAAGCGGGATTCGAACCCGTGCGGCCCGCGTGTCAAACGGGGGGGGGGCTTAACCAGTACACCATCGAGTCAACCGAAATTATTTCTTGTACATCTCGTATTATTGTTTAATGAACAGATCCTATTTTAATTTAGGGACGAACTTAAGAGTGTATTTAAATATGAAAAAAATTTGGGATGATTACGAACGGCTTCACATTCCATTTTTAGAGATTAATTTAAGAACACCTAACCCAAATGTTATCAAGACTTACCCCATATTTTTTATTAACGAGCACCACACACAATACACGTCTACTTAGGTCGACAGACGTCTTTAAATTGAACAACTAGTTCTTAAACTAACCATTTTTAACTTGGGGGATATTTTTCAAGATAAATATGTCATATGACCTATCGAATTATATTAAAATTTTCTCAGCTGCCCGAGTCTGAAATAATCTTTTAAAAAGGATCGCACCCCTAACTTGCAGCGCCATTTCTAAAATTTTTGCTTAAAATTACTTTCAGCGGTGTTTTTAATATAAACCCACCGTGTAAGATATCAATTAATATTAAAAATTTCCTAACTATTTAATTCTTTTGGAATTTTTCAAATCTGACGGAGCCCTTAGAACTACCACCTTAAACCTAAGAATAAAAAAACACAATTTAATACATCTATTTATAATTTTTGCTGATGTTGACGTTACAAATAAGTAAAACAAAACTTTTAGCAAGAAATATTATAATTTACTAAAATATATATATTTTTTTGATAACCGCCATGGTAACCTGAGTCTGGTGAATCTGGGATAGCCAAATTTCTAAAAGTTTGCGTGAACGATCGCCTTGAAGTCGCATCTTCTAAGTACTGAACGGGGTGACATTTAATAATTTCCAACACTGTCAAGTAATTTAAACTGCTGCAATCATTAAACAAAAAAGTACACGTACGATTCTTTCCTTCTAATAACGTTTGAACCCTTTCTTCATTTGTCGTATTTCCACTTACATTTTTTATAACATTTACAAATTTTTCGTAAAATTCTGGAAAGTTTATACACCTCAAATTCTCCATTTTATAACATATTAATTCTCACAAAATTTAATAGCATAATAATAATTTTATAGCATAATTTTGGCACATTCCCCTATAGCAAACAATTTGTAAGACTGGTCGCAGACCACCGTATAAATCAAAACCAACTTCCACATTATGGTGGTGAAAATTTGATGTAAAATCACCTAACACATAGGTGATTTTACCTACAAGTATGATGAGACCTAATGGCGCTCGTACATCATTTGTAACGACAACACCAGAAAAATTCCTCTTTGACTTGTAGTTTTGATCAACTCGACGATACTTTGAAAACTAATGCTCTGGAACGTCTTTTATGCTGGCGGTCAAGCGCGCGCAGTTTCTGATTAGGTTAATTGGTGTTATATGCAAGTCCGGACTGGAAAAATGACGTTTACACTTGTGTTATCGTGGGTTATACCTGTTTGTATTTAAATATAATTTTCTTTCTATTTTATAAATTGACCTACATCTTATTTTAAATATGAAAAAGCTTTAGGTTAAGAACCCAGACAAACATTTTACAAATGTTATCTTGAATTATGGAGGAGGAACTTGAGAAACACCGCTTTGGTAGCATTCTTATTTATGATTTTTTAAACACCTAATCTGTTTTTCCTACACTTACCCCTTTTTACATTTTCTTCCCGCATTGTGTACATTTTTCAGTAGTATAACCTATCAAATTATATTGAAAGTTTTCCAGCCACTCGAATCTGAAAGAATTTTTTAAATCGGACATCCTTCTAACCACTACCATTATTTTTAAAATTTTTACCAAAAGGTACTCCTAACGGTGTTTTTAATATAAACCCGCCGCTTAAGGTACCCATTAATATTGATTTTTCCTCAGCTGCTTAATTCTTTTAGGATTTTTCAAATCGGAGCATCTCTTACTAAATTAAAAAATAACCCTTTACAAACAATAGTGTTCATCTTTAATCTTCTTCTAAACAGCATTGCTCTGTCTTTTGAGATAAATATATCGTGTGACCTATCAAATTATATTAAAATTTTCTCCGCTATCCGAACCTGAAAGAACTTTTTAAATCGAATCGAATCTCTTACCAAGAGTTACTATTAGCGATATTTTTAATACAAACCTCCCCGTGTAAGGTGCCCATTAGTATTATTTTTCCTTAGCCTTCTCATATCTTTTGGAATTTTACAAATCAGACCATCCCTCTAGACACCACTGTCATTTTAGATTTTTTTCCAAAAGGTGCTTTTAGCGGTGTTTTTAATATAAATCCAATGTGTAAGGTGTCCATTAATATTGCTTTTTTCTCAACGTAGTTATATATCAGTACTAATTACTATTTTTTTTTATGAGCACTTTACTCAATGCCATACAATGTAAAAAACAATTATTCATTGCTGTAATGAAAATTAGCAGATTTTATGCACGAAAGGATCAGTTCTAATAATTAAAAGACTTCTAGATTTGTATTGCTTATGTATAAAATTTGCAAAATATAAAATTATAGGTTCTTAATAATTTATATTACAAACTAGAATAAATTTGCTTCGAATTTCAGTAAATAATTTTAGAAAACCTAATTTTTCAATTTCGTTTAAACTTCTCAATCGCTCACATCACTGCAAGGCACTAAGAACTGCGCTTACTTACTAAGTGGATCAGATCGATTTACTGGTACAGATGCTATAATAGTAACCTAACTCCTGACAAGCCCAACTAGCCTAACCTAACTCCAGGCAACACCGATTAACCTAACTCCAAACAATGTAAACTAACATAAAACCTCTCCTCCACCCTACTTTGTCCTTCTCTCTCCTCTCGCATTCGTTTTCTCTGGAACTAACCTACCCCCCACCAACTTTGTCATCCTCCTTCTTCTCGCATCCGTATAACATGCATTCGACATACATCCGACAGTAGAGGAATTGACCTATCTTGGTAAAATTTACCTTATGGAATCCACCTATAGAATCCACCCAATCCACCAACCCACCGCGCCAACGCGTCACGGATCTAACGTAAGTAAGAGCTTTCTTCGACTAGCCATTGCATCTTTCGAGATAAATGTAACTTGTAGGTTTTTCTCAGCTACCTGAATTTCTAGGTTTTTAGTTAGCAACACTCTCCAGGTAACTACCTTCATTTTAAGATTTTTTACCATCAGCAGGAATTTCTGCCCGTCCTTATAACTTTTTTAGCCATGCGACACATCAAATTGGAATTTTACGCAGAATCCGAATCTGTAAATAGATTTTAAACAGCACCACCCCTTACAAAGTTACCCCCTGTAAAAGCCTTAAAATTTTCTGTTTGAGTGATGCTAAAAAATTTCTAGAAATTCAGGTAGCTGAGAAAAATCGAATATTAATTGATACCAAATAAGGCACATTTATCTCGAAAGATGCAATGGCTAGTCGAAGAAAACTCTTACCTAAGTTAGATCGGTGACGGGTTTGCGCGGTGGATTCGGTGGATTGGGTGGATTCTATAGGTGGATTCCATAAGGTGGATTTGCACCAGGATCGGTCAATGCCTCTACTTCCGACATATATCCGACTATGTCCGACATACGTCCGACATACTAAGGTATACAAGGAGACATATTTTCTAAGTGGAATCGGTTGTGATACAGCATTCTTAAAAAAATACAGGCACACCGGCCCGGTGCGCCATAATAAGTTGTATTCAATCCTGTAAACTCGATTTAGCAATAAGTCGGTCATATTTTGCAGATCGAAAATCTGGACATATTGTACATATCCAACTACTATCTATAAATGTATGTAGACGACTAACTCGTAGATGTAAATTTAAAAATAGGAATTAAAGTGGTTAAGTTACAACAACCGGCATTAAAGATTAACAATTTAGGTATTACCATGAGAATAAACACGAAAAATGCATCCTAAATAGTCAAAAATGGTATCAAAACCCGAACCTACGCTCTATACCCTGGGTCTGCGCCTGAGCGTGTCCAATTCTTATACGCTTATATTCTTTTGTTGAAAGATGGAGAATTATGCTCCCAAAATACGTCTATGTACGCAAATAATCAGCGCGGACGCAGCTGATTCCTGCTATTATAGCATCTGTGCCAGTAAATCGATCTGATCCACTTAGTGCAGTTCTTAGTGCCTTGCATTGATGTGGGCGATTGAGAAGATTAAGAAGATAATTGAGAAGATAAAACTACGTTGAGAATAAAGCAGTATTAATGGACATCTTACACGGTGGATTTATATTAAAAACACCACTAAAGGCACCTTTTGGCAAAAAATCTAAAATGGATTTGAAAAAGGTTTTGAGAAGCTGAGAAAAACAATATTAATGGACACCTTATGCGGGGCAAAAATTCCAAAAAAGGTGCTGGTGGTTAGAGATCCGATTTAAAAAATTCTTTCAGATTCGCGTAGCTGAGAAAATTTTAATACAATTTGATAGGTCACACGACATATTTATCTCAAAAGACAGAGCAATGCTGTTTAAAAACTTCAAAAGAATTAAGTAGCTGAGAAAAAGCAATATTAATGGACATCTTACAGGGCGGGTTTATATTAAAAACACCGCTAAGAGCATCTTTTGGCAAAAAAATCTTAAATGGCAGTGGTAGCTAGAGGTTTGGTCCGATTTGAAAAATTCCAAAGATTTGAGTAGCTGAGGGAAAACAATATTGATTAATATCTTACACGAGAAGGTTTGTATTATAAATATCGCTAAGAGTAACTTTTGACAAATATTTTTAAAATGACGCTGTTGGCCCGCCTCGGTCCGGTGCGCGGTCCGCCTCGGCCCGGTGCGCGGCCTACCTCGGCCCGGTGTGCGGTCCACCTCGGCCCGCCTCGGCTCGGTGCACGCTCCGCTTCAGCCCAATTAGTTTGTATCTGTTTTTAAATAAAATTTATAAAAAATTATTTTGCGTTATGGGGTTACAAAGAAGTCGAAGAATGTCAAATTCTACTTTTGCGACCCTGATAATGTATAGTAAATATGGCCTAACTCCCATCCCAAAAATTTTTTTGTGTAACTATGTGGCGTTTTCTAGGTTATGTCAAAAGCTTTATGCGATCGGGTTTCATAGACATCGGATTCAGTTAAAAAAACTCCAAAAAACATGTCGGATCTGCAGAATGAAAAATTTTTTTGTGTGTAACTGTCGGGGTTGTAGAGATTTTGTTAAAAACCTGATGTGATGGGGTTAAACAGACATCGGATTCGGTTTCAGCGACCTCGAAAACATATAAAATGCATGGCCTAATCCCCAGGCCAAAAAAATTCTTTTTCTGTGTTAGTGTCTTAAAACACAGGCTCAGGGAAAACGTCAATGTTATAGCATTATGGAGGCAAGACGAGACCAATCTTCGACATATTTTATGGATCATATAAATGATGACATGCAATATCCGGCATTTATAGAAAGGTGTTCTCACTGCTAGAATGATGGTGGTTCAAAGCATAATTTTATAAATATTGTGAAATATTTTAATATTGATAATGGGCGGAAAAAGGAAAAACTTTGACTAATATATCTGATTTCCGAAGACATAACGATTTTTGTAAAAATTACTTACATTGGTTGGACTGGAACATCCCTGCGACCAATGAATTATCAGCTCAATATTTTAGTTTATTTTTGCAAGAAATAGTACCTGTAAATGGAACCATTTATGTAAAGAGGTCAGTAGAGGAAAGCACCATTAGCCGTTATCTCCCAGCTAACGACGTTGTGAATCTTGAATAGTTTTGTATTCCAAATTTGAGGCAGGTACGAAAAGATAACCAATCTAACCATTGCTTATTGCATTCAAAAAACTTTTTGAACTGCGCCAAGCCGAACGTATGTTTATTGAAGAATAGTATTTTTTGAATTTCTATATTAATTTGATTCATTTAAATAAATTTTTACATTGATTTGATTTTTTAATTAAAATGGTTTTATTAAGATATGTGTTAAGAGCGGGTATTTACATAAAATTAGAAGGGTTTTGCAGGTAAATTTAGGAAATAATAAATAGAAAATCACAGTTTAAACATGCAAGTTTTAAAAAAATATACTACTTAACAAGATTTCGATGTTGAAAATGTTGCAAAAATAAGCACTTCAAATAACTAAGATTTAGATGGTCGAAATTTCTGCAAACACTTTTGTACTATTATACACAAAGTATTTCAAAATGAGCTTTAAGCATCACTTTCCAGTATTTATGTACATAGAGAAAGTATATTTTTGTAATTATACTCATCCAATTTAAAATCCAGTTATTAAACTGTGTATTTTCCATCGATTATTTAGCACTGTATGAAAGCATCTTTTACAACTAATGGTCTGACGTGATTTACCAAACAATGCTAGGCTAACATTATGCACTTCACTAAATTTATTTAGAAATACGTTTTAGGTCGCATGACATATTTATCTTGAAGAAAATTCCCTAAGTGAAAAATGGTAAGTCGAAGAACTAGTTCAGTTTAAAGACGTCTGTCGACCTATGTAGACGTGTAATGTGTGTGGTGCTCGCTGCTCGTTAATAAAATATATGGGGCAAGTCTTTATAACATTTTGGGTTAGGTGCTCTCAAATTAATATCTAAAAATGGAATCTGTAAGCTGCTTCGTACTCATACCGAATTTTTTTTATATTTAAATACACTTTAAGTTCGTTTCTAAATTAAAATAGGATCTGTTCATTAAACAATAATACGAGATGTACAAGTAATGATTTCGGTTGACTCGATGTGTAGTGGTTAAGTCTTTCGTTTTGCACGCGGGCAGCACTGGTTTGCATCCCTCTCGAGTCGATTTTTTCTCTGAGAACTTGCGGTAAAATGTATATACAGGATGGATATATACAGAGTAAATCGGAAATCGTGACGTTAAAGAAATGGCGGATTGACGTAAGAAATATGGCGGATGACAGATGTGACGTCAGAAAAATGGCGTATGACAGGTATGATGTCGGTAAAATAACGGATGACAAATTGTTTTAAAGTGACGGGTGTGACGTCAGAAGGGTGTGTGGGGATGCATGCCGGCTGAGGTGATGGATGACGTCATGGAGGATAGGGGGTGGTGCAAAGTGCTGTCTCGTGCCTCAACCGCTGAAAATGATCTACTGATATCATTGATAAATTCCACACGGTTTGATTGTCAAACTTCTTTTTGTTTAGGAGTTATAAATTTAAATCTGAATTTTTGACAATTGCAAAACTAAAACCTTCTCTGGAACAAAGTGACTGAAGGAGACAAAAATAAAAAAGGTGTACTCCAGAACGAGTCATTAATTTATGAAATAAGAGTAGGAGATCAATTTGTATTTCTGAGTAACAGGAATCTGAAATTTCATAAGTTCACTAAAGCTTCTTAAAATCAAATACAGCATCTGGCAGTAAAACGGAATGATTTTAAAATTTTATTATTTTGTCAAGGATTAATTTTTATTATTTTATCGTCTATAAATATAAAGCACAAGAAAAGAATCCGTTTTCCGAAAAATACGTTAGTCATATGTCCCACATAACAATAAGTCCCATGTCCTTAACTTGAATAAGCAAGAGGGTCAAGGGATGTCCCCGTGTACATAAATGTCGCTGTCAAGGAATAAGGTATTCATACCATTCAATGAAATTCTTGCAGCGTGGCTATGTAATAATTACTAGGAATACAGCAGTAAAAAGTAATTCTAATAGAATACGTGATATTGTGTAAAAGAATCTTGTAACCGGAGGAGCAACTCTGTACCGTAATGACTACAATTATTTGGATAAATTCCTCAAAGCTATTTTTATTTAAGTATTTTTTTGTATTCCAAGCTTTACAGCGGATATTTATAATATGAGTCTAAAACTTAATTCCTATAAATAAAAGTTTTAGGAATACTTTATTAGCATACGTACTATTTACAAAGATTGTTTTTAACATGCAAATAAAACATTATTTTGATCGAAGGTTAAGCAGAATCGATTTCTCCTACATTAAATATTACAAATGTATTGACAATAAGAATTAAACATGGTTATCTAATAACTTCATAAATAAACTACGTGCGAACGTCGTTAACATTTATTTTATTCAGTTTATCCTTTAGGTTTTCAATTTTTGAATCTTAAACAAATATATATATATATATATATATATATATATATATATATATAGGGTATTTTAGAATAAAGTGCCATAAATTGGGGAATATATAGATCTTGACGAGTTACCAAGAAAAGTTAGATAATACTTTTCTGTAAAACCACCCGTTTCCACTATACAAGGTGATGAAATGATATTGAAAAATACATGTTTTTTAGAATATTTTCATTTAGGGCAGAGACTTTCACTTGAAAGTAGGTACACGTCAGTTCTTTACTGATACAAATCAATACACTTCATTTCGACAAAATAGGATAATCAATTTTGTCCTATACTTTTGCACACCCTGTATTTTATTAAAATTAAAACTCATAATTATTCCTAGTATAATTTACCACAAAAAAGGTACTCTTGGTTAATTTCTATTTTTTATTTTCGATATATTTTAAATTAAGTCGTACTCAATTCATGCGTATTATTAATTCTTTCAAAAATGCAAAGCTTTATTTTATGAATTCGAAACTGGTATCTGATTTAAATAAAATACAGTAAGTTGGCAAACATGTACATATTTCGTAAAAATAATGTTTCATTCATATTAGTTTTACTATTAAAATACAAATAATTACAAACTGTTGCTGAAACTAGCAGGGTTCCCTTACTCGGTGTAGTTGCCAAAAGTTCTACTCGTTCAGTAACGCAACTATAGCTTGCTTATTTCTTATTATTTTGTTAAATCAAACACAAAAATGGTAACATATACATTCTCTGAATGTGCTGACATGCATTTGGTACTAGGAGATTGCCAAGGCAATTCTGAAAAGGCTATAAGAAGATATGCATAGAAATATCCAGGACGCATTGTTCCCAATCGAAAAACTTTTGTGGCAGTAGATTGACAGATAAGGGAAACTGGAACTGTTTTACCTGCAACTTAACATCGTGGAAGAAAAAAAGTAAAACACACATTGAGAAATGAAAACGTTTTAAATTTAGTAGAGGAGAACCCAGGAATAAGTACCAGAAGACTTTCGCTACAAACGGTAGTTTGGACCTATTAGAATCCGACTACCAACCTAGAGTCGAGTTTTGCGACTGGCTGCTAAGACAAATTAGAAGAGAATGAATTTGTTAACAATATTCTTTTTACTGATAAAGCAACCTTTACCAGATATAGCATATTTAACATGCATAATGAGCATGTGTGGTCACATGAAAACCCACATTTCACAAAAACCAGCAGTTTTTAGCATACATTTAAAATAAATGTTTGGGCTGGAATATTATTCAATCGGCTGATAGGACCATTTATTTTGGAAGAAAATTCAACTGGAGAGCGATATACAGCATTTTTAAGAGAACATTTAATAGATTTATTTGAAGATGTTTCGTATCGAAGACTTAACATGTGGTTCATGCAATAAGGGATCAACACCTCACTTTGCATTAACTGCAAAGGAGTGGTTAAATAACAATTTTCTTGGCAGGTGGATTGGACGTGAAGTAAATTCTCCGGTTAATTGACCACCACGATCCCGTGTTAAATCCTGTATACTATGAAATTTGGGGTATTTTAAAGCAAAACGTTTATTCTGAACCTACTAATATTATTCAGGACTTAAGAGAGAGTTTGTAAACACTGATAAGTTTATTAAATGAGTTTTTTTTACTAAATGTATTTGATCTAAAGCAGATATCAGTTTTGAATTCTTAAAATAAACCTTTGCATTTTTGAAAGAATTAATAATACGTCGTTTTCTTGCATGAGTAGAGTATGACTTAATTTCAAATATCTCGAAAATGGATAGCTTTACAGAGATTAACCAAGAGCAACTTTTTTGTGGCAAATTCTTTAAGGAATAATGGCGAGTTTTAATTTTTATGAAATACAGGGTGTGTAAAAAGCATAAGTCAAAATTGTTTGATAACCCCCCTTATTCTACGCCAATGGATTATTCTATTTTGTTGAAATAAAGTGTAATAAGTCGTATTAGTTAACAACTATCGTGTACCTATTTTCAAGTTAGTCTCTACACATGCATTTTTCAATATCCTGTATAATGGAAACGGGTGGGTTTGCAGGAACCTCTAATCTAACTTTTCTTGATAACTCAAGATCTATATATTCCCCGATTTACGGTACCTTATTCTGAAACACCCTATATATATATATATAAACTGCTGTGATATACTCCTTTGAATGCGGGAACTGGGTCCTTTCAACAAAAAAATTCTAGTCCCATAGATTGGGCGTCATAAGCTGCTGTGATCCTCTTTTCGCCTCGGCTGCTCACCTAATTTTATAAACCTCCTCATACACAAAAAAAAATTAAACAACACATTCCTACCACAAACATCAACGTTAACTCTATTTACATCAATATTCAGAATACATTAAATTTTCAAATTAAATTTCAGCATAAAATTCAGTTTTAAAAAGGATTTCAAGATCAATTTTATTATCACTTTAACGTGCATCCAGAATTAAAGTCCTTGTTGGATGCCTACTAATTAATATAACAATATAAGCAGACCGGAGTCTGAGTATAAAGGGAGCATCTACCACCCCTTTACGTTAATTAACCAGGTTCGTCTAATTGAGCTCAAAGACATACCCATATTTTCATCATAATTCAGAACATCAATACTAAATACCCCTTTCTACTTAAACAAGCAAATTTCATCTTAAAATTAAAATTTTATTGTTAGTACAATTTCACTAATGTCCATTTAAAGTAAATCAATTATAAAGTTATTCAACACACACAAAATGTCAAACAAAATAGTATAATTTACCTGAAGGTTACTGTCCTCGTAGCTTCAATGTACATCGTCCCTTTAGTTAATCACACCATTCCAACAGGATTATATTTACGGCTTCTAATTCTCAACGCTTTTAAAATTTTCTCCATCACCATTTATTTAAAGTTGTTTCTGGGCTTTTCCGGAACTCATCTGTGTATATCTGACCCTTGTTTTGTGGATCCAGACACGTATTTGAACCATTTAATTATTAACACCCCGAAAATAACAAAGAAATTCATACTTCTTCCACCAATATACGCCAAAACTGCCTACTTTTGTGTATACATTTGTCGTTGTAAATTTTGCTAATTGGTACAGTGATACTAAATTTTCTTGTATCTAAGTGCACTGAAGTACATTCATGTTAGCACGTAAATAACAAACTATTTTGAATCACTAAAATATACGAGCAAAATTTTAAATTATTTTATCAAACTAAAATGCACTGTTTAACATCTTGAATCAAGTCGCGGATGTAAGAGCTTTTAACGCATCGAATAGTCAAAAGTCTAAGAGGCCGAAATTCATATTACCACCGGTATATATAGCGAATAGCCGGCACGTCGCTTTTGTCCTCAAAACAGACAATTCTTAAGAATTTCTCATTCCATGTTCCCAGTCCGTCGCTCGCGCGTCGTTTTTTACGAATTTTTCACTCGCCCCATTTAAATTTCAGAAATTCTCACACGGCACGCCAACATGTCCGAGAAAAACTAATTAATTTTGTACAGAAATTGTTGTTTCTACCTCTGATATTTGCATCCTATTTTCAACCAATTGTGACCCTCGTGACGTTGCTTAAATCACGCCTTTTACTATATGTGTCTTTGCTTGACGCATTTTCTCTTTCCTTTTCTAACCTGTTCGTATTGGTGCAAATTGATATTCTTTATTATCGATTATATTTTAGTCCATGTGGGCTATCTGGGTTAAATAACCCCGAATCGCACCTTCTCGTGAATATTAAGCCCCGGTTTCTCCAAGATTCTTTGAAACCATTTGTTATCTACACAATTTTCGCCGTACGTGATATTTAAACTACGCAGGTGTTCAAAATAATATTAATTCTCAGAGCTTTTTAAATAAACCCTGTTTTGTATTTCGTGCTAAAGCATCTGACCGTTTCCAATATCCTTAGAATCGACATGTTTATCTAAACAAATTAAACTGAAATTGCCTTTTAAAATACGCAGGTGTGTTCAAACATCCTACTTCTAACTAACACTTCTAGGATTTGCATTTTAGTGGGTTTTTACAAGTTTCTATAGATATTATCTGTACGTTTTGTTCAATACCGGTTACTTGAAATAGAGTTAATTAAGATAAATTTTGCACGTAATTTCCATTTGTTTAGGAATAATTACATTACACGCAGAGCTTTTTTAATACTGTTTCTTTTGATATAAAGCGTCTTGTACATGGTTTAAATCTTTTATTTTTACTGAAACTAATAAATTTTTATGCTTCACGGTTTTAATAACGCGTATTATTTAATAATATTCTTTATACACGGTGATTAAAATTATTTGATGTGATTATTTAATTTTCTACCCTGGTCTAAATATGAGTATTTTCCCCCTATTTGAATACAAATAATCCCACTTATTTGAATGCAAATATAAAGCATTTAGACAAAAAATTACAAAAAAAATTGCCTATCTCTCTCTACCCTTATCTATCTAACTTACCTACTTTGTCTCCAATCAAAAAAAAATATTTACACCTACCTATATCCCTATCCTATTCCTAATTCTCACCTAATTCTATAAACTGAAATTATCCCTAACTTCATCCTACTCATCCATCTAATCCTATATACATCCTATATACCTATCCTATTCCTAACTTTTAACTAATCTTCACTATACTTTACTTCCCCCTACCTAATCCTATATGCCTATCCTACTCTTACTCTATTCCTAACTCTCCACTAATCTTCTATGAAATATCTACACTTAACCTATCTTATTTTCTTCCTACCTTTACTCTTTATTCTCATCCTAAACCTATTCCTAATTATCTCCCATATTTATCCTATATCTAGCTCTATTTTCTATCAACACTTACTTCTACTCTTCTATACACCTATTCTATCCCTATCCTATTTAAATCTAACTCTCTTCTTGACCCTCCATGTCTTTCTTCTTACCATCCTAATACTCTTCATCCCTATCTCTCCCCCTTCTATATCTATACTTAACATCCTTATTATCTCCCATACCATAAACTTATCATCCCTATTATCCTGACTCTTAAATACAGCTTCTTCTTCAGTCCCTACATTTGTCTGTTTCTCATTTACTATTTTTTTCTTTTCTGCCGACAAACCAAACGATACTACTTTAAAGTTATCGATTTTTCCCTCTATGGAAAATCCTATATACCTTCTAGAATTCTTATGTAATGGAATCCGCCAGAATGAATCCCTTAAATCTACTTGATTAAAAACAAACTTGCCATCTTTACTTAATTCCGCCTTCACCTGCTCCTGATATGCTGCTTCTACCCCCACTACTTCTGCCGGTTTTTGTATTAAAGCTTGAACCTCTACTTTCCTTTCCTCTGGACATCCTATTGTGTTGATCTGTTTACCTTCATCATCCTCTACCTCTACTACATTAATATTCAACCCCGTGTCATCCTCTGTGACTTCATAACTGCCCTTCCATGGCACTACCCTATCTTTAATCCTTACTACCTTCCTTTCCATATCTATCAAAACCCCTAACTTCATCATACAGTCAACACCTAAAATGCTCTGAAACTTCAGTCCAGGTACAATTACAAACTCCTGTTCACAGCTTAAACCTCCTATATCTATCCTAAGCACCACAACACTATTTACTACAGCAAACTTCTTTTATTTGGAGCTACTAAATGACTACGCTTTATAGGCATAATTCTATCACAAACCTTATCCCTAATTTTGCTGACGAATTCCTCCGATATTAAACTCGCCTCTGCCCCTGTATCAAGTAATACTTCTACATTATTCTCAAAAATTTCTAAATTAATAATTGGCAAACATAAATTTTCCTTAGTTTCTGGCTCTACTTCCTCCTCAATTTTGAAAAATTCACGTGGATGTTCATATACATTTACACTGAAATCTAGTGGTCTGTCGCGTTCTAAAAATCCTGTCCAGGTCTGTTTTCCCTACTTGGTCCTGGTCTAGCCGTCACCTCAGCGTACGTCCTAGGCGTTTCCACTCGTTCCGTGTCTGTATTAGCAGTCCCGCTCATGTCTGGTGAACTATTCATTCTGGTAGGTCCCGGTCTCTGTGCAGGTCCCCTTCCTAAACTATTACTCCTAACGTATGGTCGTCTCTGTTCCCAATTCTGTCGCTGGTATCCGTAATTATTCCCCCTTCTAGCATAGTTGTCCCGTCTATTGTCAAACCTAACTGTGTTGATCTGTCTTTCCCTGTTTTCCCGAGGTCGTCCACTACTTACGTCGTCGTACCTCTGCAGGTATTCCAAAAACATTTCTCTGTCCACTATGTTCTGTAGTGCTACGTGCTGTCTTATGTCTACCTCGAAGTGTCGTGATAAATACTTAATAATTTGTCGGTCCGTCAGTGGTGGGTTCAGTTGCTTTGCTATGCTATACTTGCGTATAGCATATTGCTCCCTACTTCCTGAAAATTCTCCCTTAAATCTCCCTGTGATTAAGTCGTCTCGTACCTGATCTTGTCTGTGGTCACTCCAGTAGTGCTTTAGAAATTTGTTTTCAAAGTCCTGATACGTGTCTATGTCCTGTCCTACTAAATTGTACCACGCTTCCGCGTTGTCTTTCAATAAAGCCTTTATCGTATTCAGTTTAGTCTGTTCGTCAAATAAATTTCCCACTAGATTTCTTACACTATTAATAAAAATTTGTGGATTTACCCTGTTATCGCCATAAAACTTCATGTGTTGGTCCAATGATACTCCACCTGTAGAAAATCTGGGACCTTCCCCCGTTAAATTTGACATGTTGTATTTGATACTACTAACTTCGCGTTCTACCCTGCCTAACTGATCCCTACATGAGTCCGTTACTTCAGTCATTTTTACATTAATCTCTTCTTCACAAAAAATGCGTACTTCGGACCTTAAATGTCCCATTTCCTGTCGAAGACCTGTAATGTCACGCTCATTTTTATCAACCCTATTTTCAACTTCCCCCATCTTTACGGTAAGACTATTTTAAATTCTGAAACTTCTTTATTCGTCTTATCTATTTTCTCACTTAGGGTTTCCCTAACTCCTGTTAATGTCTCATTCATTCGGTCAACTTTCCTATTCGATTCAGCACTCATTTCTCTAATCTCCTCAAACTTCCTATTAGCTTCTTCCCTACTCGATCTCATTTCCTCTAGCATTCTCATCATAATCTCGTTTCCTTGATCCCCTGATTCCGTCCTCGACTGATCTCTACTGCCTCCAGCTTCTTCCATTTTCGAATTTTTCCCACACAATGCACTATCGTCACTTCCAATTTCCACTCCTTGACTCCTTAACCACTCCTTTCTCTGCATACGTTCTAATCACTCACACACACTCTAACATACTCTTAAATTTATACACACACAGAAACTCCCTCTCTCAGATCGCCAGTTTCCTGGAATAAAATAACAAAAATTTTATTTGGAACTCGAGCCCTCACGTTGTGGTCGCCATAAACTGCTGTGATATACTCCTTTGAATGCGGGAACTGGGTCCTTTCAACAAAAAAATTCTAGTCCCATAGATTGGGCGTCATAAGCTGCTGTGATCCTCTTTTCGCCTCGGCTGCTCACCTAATTTTATAAACCTCCTCATACACAAAAAAAATTAAACAACACATTCCTACCACAAACATCAACGTTAACTCTATTTACATCAATATTCAGAATACATTAAATTTTCAAATTAAATTTCAGCATAAAATTCAGTTTTAAAAAGGATTTCAAGATCAATTTTATTATCACTTTAACGTGCATCCAGAATTAAAGTCCTTGTTGGATGCCTACTAATTAATATAACAATATAAGCAGACCGGAGTCTGAGTATAAAGGGAGCATCTACCACCCCTTTACGTTAATTACCAGGTTCGTCTAATTGAGCTCAAAGACATACCCATATTTTCATCATATTTCAGAACATCATTACTAAATACCCCTTTCTACTTAAACAAGCAAATTTCATCTTAAAATTAAAATTTTATTGTTAGTACAATTTCACTAATGTCCATTTAAAGTAAATCAATTATAAAGTTATTCAACACACACAAAAATGTCAAACAAAATAGTATAATTTACCTGAAGGTTACTGTCCTCGTAGCTTCAATGTACATCGTCCCTTTAGTTAATCACACCATTCCAACAGGATTATATTTACGGCTTCTAATTCTCAACGCTTTTAAAATTTTCTCCATCACCATTTATTTAAAGTTGTTTCTGGGCTTTTCCGGAACTCATCTGTGTATATCTGACCCTTGTTTTGTGGATCCAGACACGTATTTGAACCATTTAATTATTAACACCCCCGAAAAATAACAAAAAAATTCATACTTTTTTCACCAATATACGCCAAAACTGCCTACTTTTGTGTATACATTTGTCGTTGTAAATTTTGCTAATTGGTACAGTGATACTAAATTTGCTTGTATCTAAGTGCACTGAAGTACATTCATGTTAGCACGTAAATAACAAACTATTTTGAATCACTAAAATATACGAGCAAAATTTTAAATTATTTTATCAAACTAAAATGCACTGTTTAACATCTTGAATCAAGTCGCGGATGTAAGAGCTTTTAACGCATCGAATAGTCAAAAGTCTAAGAGGCCGAAATTCATATTACCACCGGTATATATAGCGAATAGCCGGCACGTCGCTTTTGTCCTCAAAACAGACAATTCTTAAGAATTTCTCATTCCATGTTCCCAGTCCGTCGCTCGCGCGTCGTTTTTTACGAATTTTTCACTCGCCCCATTTAAATTTCAGAAATTCTCACACGGCACGCCAACATGTCCGAGAAAAACTAATTAATTTTGTACAGAAATTGTTGTTTCTACCTCTGATATTTGCATCCTATTTTCAACCAATTGTGACCCTCGTGACGTTGCTTAAATCACGCCTTTTACTATATGTGTCTTTGCTTGACGCATTTTCTCTTTCCTTTTCTAACCTGTTCGTATTGGTGCAAATTGATATTCTTTATTATCGATTTATTTTAGTCCATGTGGGCTATCTGGGTTAAATAACCCCGAATCGCACCTTCTCGTGAATATTAAGCCCCGGTTTCTCCAAGATTCTTTGAAACCATTTGTTATCTACACAATTTTCGCCGTACGTGATATTTAAACTACGCAGGTGTTCAAAATAATATTAATTCTCAGAGCTTTTTAAATAAACCCTGTTTTGTATTTCGTGCTAAAGCATCTGACCGTTTCCAATATCCTTAGAATCGACATGTTTATCTAAACAAATTAAACTGAAATTGCCTTTTAAAATACGCAGGTGTGTTCAAACATCCTACTTCTAACTAACACTTCTAGGATTTGCATTTTAGTGGGTTTTACAAGTTTCTATAGATATTATCTGTACGTTTTGTTCAATACCGGTTACTTGAAATAGAGTTAATTAAGATAAATTTTGCACGTAATTTCCATTTGTTTAGAATAATTACATTACACGCAGAGCTTCTTTAATACTGTTTCTTTTGATATAAAGCGTCTTGTACATGGTTTAAATCTCTTATTTTACTGAAACTAATAAATTTTATGCTTCACGGTTTTAATAACGCGTATTATTTAATAATATTCATTATACACGGTGATTAAAATTATTTGATGTGATTATTTAATTTTCTACCCTGGTCTAAATATGAGTAATATAATATATATATATATATATATATATATATATATATATATACATCTTACTATCATTTCTGCACCCGATAGACCGAAATTTACATTTAAACTTGCGTCCCTTGTAAACTTACTACCGTATATCGGACGCAAGATGAACCTTTTAACTTTTTGGCGTTATTGACATGGAATTTCTTTGGCTAAGATATTTATATGGAAGAAGACCTAAATTGGTAGGATTTGGAATACATCAAAGTAAATGAGTTTTTGTACAAATTCCTATTTTAAATATTTAAGAAACGCAAAGTGGCTTTAAAATTGATAGGAAAATGTACAGGAATCGTATAGTTTTAGTCTAGCGATTTTCCGTCAAGGGCGCCACAGAATATATTTTAATATACGTAATATTTCATTATGTTATCATCTTTACATCCGCTAAATGGCAACAGAGCGTGGCGCCAGTTAGTCTGCTTAGATGATAGGGCAACGAACAGTTATGTAGAAGTTGCATCCGTATAGTTTCAGAGAATGCAAACTTTTATCTACTAATATATATCTTGTACTTGAGGGGATTTATTAATTTTTTTAGGTTGCAAAATCGTATAAATGATGTCCTATCATATTTCTACATGTGTATGATGTTATTTACTGTTTTCTAGCAACGATTTTGTGAAGCTTAGAAAATATAATTTAAATATTTTATTACAAATATTTACATATAGATTTCGAATTTTGCAAATTGTGTCTGACTACATCGGTACTTATAATTTTTTTTGCACATAATTCTCCCTTATCATACTTAAGGAATAGTTTCATCCTTACACTGAATAAATTATAACTCATAAATAACGCAATAGAAAATATTCAAAACATTTGCATCCAATGCTCCAATTGTTTATAATAGAAATATATATCAACAAAAGGTTCACAAAAGCCAGTCTTGGGGTGGCAGCAACCCCTATATTACAAAATTGTAGCTCGTAAATAACGGGATAAAAATTTTAAGATTTTTATACAATTCTCTGATAGTACATTACAAATCATCAGTCAGCAACGTTGCACCAAAGTCAATCTAGAGGGCGACAGCAACCCTATGCTAAAAATGTTAAGCTCCTAAACAACTCGTTAGAAGAATTTAAAATTTTCGCATGCACTGTTTAAGAGTCTATAAAATAATCATCCACTAGCAATGGCGAGCCAAAGCCAGTCTTGGGGTGGAAACAACCCTAAACTAAATAAATTGTATCTGGTTAAAAATTTTATAGTTTTAACATGAAATCATCCAACACACTATTACAAAAATAAACACACGTAACGGGCGTGAAAGCCAGCTTTGAGGGTGAAAGTAACCCCTACATTGAAAGAAATTGTAGTTCGTAAACAGTCCGATGTAAAAGATTTTAAATTGTCACATGCAATCCTATAATTTAATACAAAAATATTTACTAGCAACGGTGCATTAAAACCAGTCTTGGGGACGGTAGCAACCCCTATACTGAAAAACATTATAGTTCATAAACGGCACGATACACAATTTTTAAAATTTTCGCATGCAATCTTTTAATCGTTTCCTTCAAAACTACTTTCAGGCAATACTGTGCCAAAGCCGTCTTGAGGGTAGCAGCACCCCTAAAACAAAATAAAATGTACCTCGTAAAGGGGTGGAAAACAAGTTTCGCGTGCAATTCTCTAATAGTTCTAATAGTCTACTACACACACAAACACCACTAGAAGCACACGAAGGTCAGTTTTGGGGGTGGCAACAACCCTTAAATTAAATAAATTGTACCGCGTACAAGACTGGGTAAAAAATTTCTACATGCAATCCTTTAATAGTTTATTGCAAAGATAAATGCCGTCAACGGTTAGGGAAAGCCATTCTTGGGGATTGCAGCAACCCCTATACTAAAAAACATTATAGTTCGTAAACGACTTGATAGAAAGTTTTTAAAATTTGCACATACAATGCTTAATAATGTATAACAGAAACAGCCACCAACAACAGTGCACCAAAACCAGTCTTGAGGGTAGCTGCAACCCTTAAACTAAATAAATTGTACCTTGTATAGGACTGGAAAAACATTTTTCCGTGCAATCCTCTAAAAATCTGTTATAAAAATAAACACCACCAACAGCGCACGAAGATCAGTTTTGGAGGTGGAAGCAACCCTTATACAGGAAAATATTATAGCTCGTAGACGGTTCAACAGAAAACTTTAACAATTTTCAAATGCAATGCTTAAAAGCCTACAATAAAAACATGTACCAGCAATGGTATGCCAAAGTTAGGCTTGGAGTGGCAACAACCCCTAAACTAAATAAATTGTATCCGACTAAAATTTTTTATAGTTTTAACATGAAATCATCCAACACACTATTACAAAAATAAACACACGTAACGGGGCGTGAAAGCCAGTTTTGGGGGTGAAAGTAACCCTTACATTAAAAGAAATTGTAGTTCGTAAACAGTGCGATGTAAAAAATTTTAAATTATCACATGCAATCCTATAATTTAATATAAAAATATTTACTAGCAACGGTGCATTAAAGCCGTCTTGGGGACGGCAGCAACCCCTATACTGAAAAACATTATAGTTTATAAATGGCACGATACACAATTTTTAAAATTTTCACATGCAATCTTCTAATAGTTTCCTTCAAAACCACTCTCAGGCAATGCTGTTCCAAAGCCGATCTTCGAGGTAGCAGCAACCATTAAACTAAATAAACTGTACCTCGTAAAGGAGTGGAAAATAAGTTTGACGTGCAATTCTCTAATAGTCCTAATAGTCTACTACAAACATAAACACCACTAGAAGCAAACGAAGGTTAATCTTGGAAATGGCAACGACCCTTAAATTAAATAAATTGTACCTCGTACAGGACCGGGTAAAAAGTTTCCACATGCAATTCTTTAATTGTCTATTACGAAGATAAACACCGTCAACGGTTGGCGAAAGCCAGTCTTGGGGATTGCAGCAACCCCTATACTAAAAAACATTATAGCTCGTAAACGACTTGATAGAAAGTTTTCAAAATTTGCACATACAATGCTTAATAATGTATAACAAAAACATCCACCAACAACAGTGCACCAAAACCAGTCTTGAGGGTAGCAGCAACTTTTAAACTAAATAAATCGTACCTCGTATAAGATTGGAACAAAATTTTCACATGCATTCCTCTAATAATCTGTTCTAAAAGTAAACACCCCAACAGCGCACGAAGGTCAGTCTTAGGAGGTGGCAGCAACCCTTATACAGGAAAATATTCTAGCTCGTAAAGGGTCAACTGAAAACTTTAAAAATTTTTTAATGCAATGCTTAGTAGCCTACAATTAAAACATCCATCAGTAATGGTATGTAAGTTAGTTTTGGTGATAGCAGCAACCCTTCATCATCATTAGGTCTTTAGTCTTGGAACTGGTTAGACGCGTACTATCATTATTTCCTATTCTGAACTAACGTACGCATTTCCCTGTAACTTGCACTGTCTGCTTCTATCACTATCTGATATGGGTCTAAATCTACATCCTTTTTCCTATCTCTGCTTGTAATATATCACATACTATTCCCCAAAAATGCCATAGAACGCATTTTGCCCTTCTATTTCTCATATTTTTTTCAACAGATATCCTTGTTCTCCTACTATTTCTATAACCTAATTGTTATTAACTTTGTCTGTCCATGCTATCTTCCTCATACATCTGAAGCACAACATTCCAAAAGGCTGCAACCGTTTTTCTGTCTACTTTTTCTACTGTCCGTATTTCATAGGCATACTGTGGTGTGCTCTACACATATGCTTTCAACAATTTCCTTCTTGTTTCTATGTTTGTTGTCTTTCATTATAGGCGCTGTTCTTTCTTGTTAGATGCAGTTCGGTCCATTTCAATTGTTTTACAATTATTACCCTATTCCTCCGACATTCAGTGGTTGTGAAGAGTGGTAAGTAGCCTGTCGCTGCCAAGTTCCCCTAGCACTAGAACATTTACCAATTTAACATTTTTTCCAATATATCTTTTCGCACAGTCAACATTAGTTACAAAAATTTCACAACCAACACCTGTAGTTGTTTATAATAATCATCAGATTTATCTGCCCTTATTTTTTCGTTATTAGGTTTCCGTCTCAAAACTGGTTGGACACCTACCTGCACTTATTTATATTCTGAGCTAGCCTACACAGTTCCCTGAAATTCTCACACAGCCTGTATACAGCTCGGTTCCCCTTCTATTGTTTTCTAATTTTATGCCCTATTTCACCAAGATTCAGTGAAAGGGATTAAGCAGCAATGGCTGCCATGATCTCCCAACACTTAGACATTTGCCGAATTAATAGTTTTCCAGTAAATCCTTGCACACAATTAACATTATTCGAGAATATTGCCAAACCAATACTTGTAGTTGGTTATAATAATCATCACGTTTAAGTACAGTTACTTTTTTCGTCATTAATTTATCTATCTTGGGACTGGTTGGGTGTGTATCTCCATTGATTTCTATTCTGAGCTAGCCTACACATTTCCCCCTGTTCTATTGTTTTTTCCATCCTCACCCTCATAGCTAAAATAGCCTCCCGTGTTCCTCTGTTTTGCCTAAACCCTAGTATTTCTCTAGCTCGTTTTTCTATTCGCCTTTGTACAATTCTAGTTAATATTTATGATACGTGTGCTGTCAAAATATTGTTCAAAATTTTCACTTCTATCCGCGCCTTTCTTTTTTGGTATGGTTATATGATGTTACGTTTGAAATCTTTTTGGTATCTCGCCTGTCTCATACATATAGCTTACAAGTTGGAAGAGACGTTCAGTTATTGCTTGTCCAGCGGCTTTTAGAGTTTCTGCTTGCACCTTGTCTGTACCCGAAGCCTTACCATTTTTCAAACCCTTTAATGCTAATTCAAACTCATTTCTAAGTATAGGATATCCCAAGTTATCATTTTCAATGTCTGATTCCTGTTCTAATGCAGTTAGTTCCTCTTCTGCATATAAATTCCCTATATATTCTTGCTATCTACCCACTTTCTCTACATTTTCTATAATGTTGTTTCCTCCTGCATTCCTTATATTTTTGCTATACGGTTTTATATCCCTAAAATTGATTCTAATTAGTTTGTATGCCTCGTCTGTCTTTCCTATTTCCATCTTAGTTTGTATCTCTTTGCATTTTTCATCAATCCATTGTTCTTTAGCTTTCCTGCATTTGCGAATAATTTCCCATTTTACGACTTCGTATCTCTGTTTTCCTGTTCCATTTGATTTATTTTTGTACCTTTCTCTTTCTTCTATTAAATTCAGGATATCCTTTGTTGTCCATGGTTTGGTATTTTCTTTTTGTGTATACCCCAGAATATCTCTGGCCGCCATGTCTAGGCTGGATTTAATGTTATTCCATTCTGTTTCTACTTCCTTGGTATCAGATATTTTATCGATATCTTTTAGCAATTCATTTGAATGTTTTCGAATATTTGTTGAATATCTTTATCTTTTAGTTTCTCTAAGTCAAAGTGCCTTTTTTGTTTCTTTTTTTCAAATTTTGTAATTTATGTGCGGCCTTCATAATTACGATGTTGTGGTCAATGTTTATATCTGCTTCTAGGTAGTTTCTAAAGTCTTTTACTTGATTCCTAAACCGTTGTCTAACACGCAACATAAAGGAAGATACCTACATCACAAACATCTGATTTTGGTGGTACATTTAACGATTTTGTAAACTGTCAAGGATTTATGTTTCTCAATCCCTTCTCTTATTGCTGGTTCTGGAACAATATCTTCAGTATTCTTTCAAATAAATCGAATTATATCATAATAGTAAAATCATCTTAGAGTTCAGGCAGAAGTAAAGAATGGGCTAACGAAAAACTGGATATTGCCCTGAAAAAAAAGCAAAAAAAAAATCTGTTTCTCAGAACTACTTTTGAGTATTGTATTTAAATAAGTTCAGGTGATGCACACAAAGCCTTTTGTACATTTTCGCGCCAACGAAATTGTATTGTGAAGTGATTAAGTTTTGAAATTTTAGTGTAAGGTAGGCTGTCATTAATTACTATGTTCCATTAGAGCAGCTTTCCCAGATCGTACAATAAACATACATACTATAAACCATAATTAGCTTTACATACCCCCACCTTAAACCATTTTGTAGACATTTTAATGCAAATATGTCAATAAACTATACGAGAACGCTTTATGCATCTAAACGAACATAGGAACGACCAAATATTGTACTGACGAAGAAATTCTTTTTACAATAACCAAATCTCTTCAGCATCTTTTGTTAAAGTGTACAAGAGACTTTCTTTAAAATATTTGGCGGTGCGCTTTAAACGTGTTCCAAAGATTTCCTTTTATTTTCATTTTTGGCTTATTGTCGGAAACGGCGGCGTCCGCACATTTAAACGCACGCTCTATTAGTCAATTAACACCACGAAAGAATGCAGCTTTTTTAATAATTTGTATGTATGTTTGAAATTTCTTCAAACATTGGTAAAGAATTGAAAATAGATTTTTAAGTGGTTTCATAGAAAAATGGTGATCATGTTTTTTACAAACCGGAACTATTCTTTTAGTAATTTCACGAAGTGGAAGATCGTTTCTGCTTACGTAATCATCACACCAATAAAATCAATTAGCGTATGCAAAAGCAAAATAAATTAAAATAAATTTACCGAACATTTATTTTCTGACGCCTGCACCAAAATAAACCGTTTTAACGTCTTGATTTACACAAGCGTATCGATAAGATGTAAAAACTACCAACCTTTCTAGAATTAATAAAATTAACGTTTTGTATTAAAAAAAAAGTCATCAAATTTGAAATCTAAACCACTTCTTGATCATGGAAAACTATGATAATTATTTAAAGTAACATTTAAAGTTACATCCTGATATAATTTATAAAACATTGGGAATGTATACACGTTTTAATTTAACAGCGCATCGACACAAAGTAGAGTATATTATAATGCGTATGCAGCACTTTGAGAGACGGTAGTATTAATATCATCAGAAAGCGGTCGAGTATTGATGTTGTAAGTTTATTCACTCACCATCTGATAATAATACTACTGGAACGTTTGAAATCGCCAATTCCTCATATCTTAGTCTCTCTTAAGGTATTAATTGCATGTTTCATCTCTGTTACTTTAAAGAGTTATTGACAACGCTGCAGGAAGCAAATGTGATATGAGATTTAATGTAAAATGAAAAGAGATATACGACGGATGCAAAATTAAATGGCTTTGAAAGGACTCTACAATGATAGGAAAATACAAAATAGTGTATATCTATATATTTAACTATTTTACAATGTTTTTGTGATTTTGGGCTTCTTCAAGAAATAAACAACAATATACTCCACATATGTAGTGACCTATTTCCGCTATTTCTGGTGGATGCAAAACGTATCAACTTTGTAAGGACGCAGAATTGTTAGCAAGATGTATATATATATATATATATATATATATATATATATATATATATATATATATAGTTGATTTTCGGAACTACAACTATGCCACGTCGGTATGAAGATTTTAAATTTGATGAAAAGTTGTTCAAATAATAGGCTAATTTACCGAAAAGCCTATTGAGCAGATTTATCCCTAAACTTAAAAAGTTTACGTAATATACGAAACTATTTTAATATGAAGGAGTTATGTTAAGTTTCCTGTACATATACGTTTCGTTTATAATATGTATTTGTGTACATCAGTATTTTGTATTAAGTCAAACCTCACATAGACTATTGTTTTGGGAGTCATCCATTTTACTATTGGTTTAGTGCGTCTTTCAAATTCAAATTCTTGTATACTATTTGCATACTTATGAAATTCTAAAGCTTTTGTCTTTTGTTTAACAAAAGTTTTCTAACGTAACTTCTCCAACTAACCGTCTTATTGTTGTCTTTACAAGTTTTACTCTAATTACATTTCTAAAACACTGGATACAGATTTTGCATTCACAAAATTGCATTAATTCCTGTAGTGCTATAAATCCATAACCTTCTTTTCTAAATACTCTTCTACATTTTAACATCGTTATTTAATATATTTCTACTGTTTCATTTCGAATTATTGCATTATATATTTCTATTATTTGTGTGTAAAAACATTTACATCATTAAAAACCCATTACTTTGTGTTGTTCTTTCTTTGTTTCTATTATATTCCTAGTTACTGTCCCTAAACCTAACTTTTGATCGGGCGACAATAATTTTATATTCGTTTTATGAATACTGCAGATTATTCTTTTTATTAGATAGGGTGTCTTATTTTGGATGGTATTGTATGGGCAACTTTGTTATTTAAAGAGATAGAAAGTTGGTTAAACGGGCAATGTTTGCAGCATTTGTTGCTGACTAATAATCCTATATCAAAATTAAAAAATGTTCGTTTCGTGGATATTTGAAGAAACCAAAAAATTGAATTTTTCAAAGAAGTCGAATATTAGCTATATTCTAATTTTTATTAAAAAACTTTTCAAATAAAGGTTGCTAGTCATTATTTTATCAATATAAAAATGCAAACCAAAAATTTTTTGAGCTCAAGTTCGCCGTGCTAAATACACTATTTTATTTCTTATGGACGCCATATTGGATTCTACCGTTTTGAAATTCCTCTTTTTTTTCTCTTTTCAATAATGTATAACAACATTGATATTGAACCTACAATAACACAAATTTTTAAACTTTTAAATTTTATTTTAATGATAAAGGCCGCCATTTTGTTTTTCATCCCCACTAATTTGAATTTTTTATTTTCTATTTATTTGCCTTTGTTGTAGTAAAATACTGAAACAAACTTAGTATGAGATCCAATAATCATGTTAACTGGAAAAATAAATTATATTGAAAGAAAATTAAATCAAATTAGCAGAACCGCCAAGTTAATGTGATACGGTGTTGTATAACATTAAAATAAGTATACTATATACAAGTTTTTGTTTTATCTAATAAGTACTTACGTATTAAAATTATTTTCAAGTGGATACTTTAACTCTTAATGAAAAGTATGACTTATTTTGCGCCTACATTAAATCAAATAAAAATGTTCGGCGTGCTGCTGAAAATTATCTAAACCAGTACCCAGAAAGAAGAATATGTAAGAATATTTGGCAGGTTAGATTTTAATTTGCAAAATTATGGATCTTTTAAGAAACCACGAGATACCTTTCACACAGTGACGGTTTGTAGTTTAATAGAGTGGTGAGACAAGTAACAAATTGCCTAGGAAATTCTTTAAACTTTTGCAAAAACTACAAAATACAAAGTATCTATAGTTAAAACGTTTAAACTGTACAGAAATATATCTAACTACAAATATTTTTATGATCATGACAATAGAACACAAATCATTAATCATATATAATTACTCACAAAAGTAAAATGTGCAAATGTTGAATTCTGCACAAGTTTATTTACACCATTTTTAAAGTTTCTGAACCACCAACACTATTTGTCTGTTTTTCCTATTTGAAAATTAATTTAGCACATTTTCGAAAAGCTCTTCACTACTACTTAAAGTTTTAACTAATTGTTTTTTGATTGCAATTTGTGATACGTAATTAAGTCGTTCTTGTCCTATAGTATTTCTATAATACGTTTTTATTCTTTTAAGGTAGAAAAGCTTCTTTCTACAGATACAGGCGTAATGGGTATAGTTAAATAAATACTAATAGGTTTATACAATTTGCCACGTGCAGCGACGTAGTCCAAAAGACAAAGAAAACAAAAGAAATTGTCCCAGCTCAATCGGCGAGTGGGCGGGGTATTACATTGTAACGAATACAATTACCTGCTTCATAAATATACGTTTTTGTTCTAAATATCTATTTAACAAATATCCATTACTAGACAGAAAATATTAAATTCTGATAGTAACAGTATACTACCAATTCATACATAGAGCTCCGCCTATATTTAAAGACTCGAAGTAAGATTTAAGATTTCTTCTATATGTATGTGTATTAATACAATATTCCCATTCTGCGCGTGCTTGGATAATAAAATTGCCTCGTGGGCAGGGTTCATCATTTACCATCTGAATGTAATCAGCGAAGCAAGTGCTGAACCGTGGGCTAGCAGGTTTGAAAAAACATGCCGTTACTAAGAGAGGTGCAATGGTGTCGACGGATACCATGGCCTCGATTAGTTGTTGTATCGAGCTAGTGTGACCAAGAAATACATATCTACGGTAGCTGAATAATTTTCAAGTTTGCATCCAAATCATTTCCTTAATTCTTTTCAACGCAAGTAAAAGTAAAAGTAAAAAAATAATATCGAAGCCAAATTTCAAGTCCAATTTTGAAACGCAAATTTTATAGTATTGGAACGCAAATTTTATGTAAGCACGTAATGTATCAAATTGTGGAGCGATAAATCTTTCGTATATAATTGTTATGGAACACAGAAGCACAATTGGTTGTTAGTTGTATTGAAAGTACAAAGTCTCAAATGTAGCTATGCAGGATGGTGGAAGTTTCTGCAGATGTTGTTTCGTATAGAAGTCAAGCCCGTGCACGTGCCAGCCACGCGCACCTGCTTTTGTAAGTACTCAAGATGGTTGACGAACTCGGATGCCTAGCAGATTGTTTGTGGTGAGTCATCTCCAATTTTAGATCAATTTTCATTTCATGGAACCATTACTGAAAATGTACAAATAATTTTTGTAAATTCTATATGTTCATTTAAATTGGTACACGGAATTTTTGTAAAATTTATATGGTCATATAAATTAGACACGTAATATTTTGTTCAAAATTTAATAGTTGGATATTTTATAAATGCTCTTATAAACACAAAGAAATTTCTATAAGATAATTTTTGAATTTACAAGGTTATACTAAAATGTATTCGTAACTAAACACCTGACACCTTGATATTTGTTTGTCACATACAATATAATTTTTTGGCAGTACACTTGAAGTATAGTTTAATTCCAACAATAAGTGTGTTTGACCTTTGATTCCATCAAATAAATCAATTAAAAATGTAGTTCTGTAATCTACGGAAAGTCGGAGCATTTAATCAATTAATTGTAAACCCGAAAAGGATCCTATTCAGGTAGCATACATAAATTGTAGAATAATAATGAAAACACTATATTTCTTATAGAGAATTATAATAAATTTTCACTTATAAAATTCATATAAATCAACAGAGACCTTAATGAAAGTAGTTATCTCGAAAGTTTCAGTACGTATAAGATTGTACAAATGATGTATATATTTTTTTTGTAAATCAATAGAAAGAGTACTAAGTTGTCTTAAAGCTATTTTTCATTGAAGTCATCAATAATTTTTCTATAGAAGTAAACAACCACATTTATGAAATTTTTGTAGTGGAGAAAGATATATTATTGGTGTGGAGTTTAAAACTTTTTGTAGTATAATTTATAATTTATAATTTATTTTTTTGTGATAAAGTGACTAGGCTCTAACGTACCCCTAGTTCAAAAATGTTTCATCATCATTAGGTCGTCAGTCCTGGAACTGGTTAGACGCGTACCATCATTGTTTCCTATTCTAAACTAACCTACAGATTTCCTTGAAATTTGCACAGTCTGCATCTATCACTATCTTATCTAGGTCTACATCTACCTCTTTTTTCCTATCTCTGCTTGTAATATATCCCATACTATTCCCCAAAATGCTTTAGCACGTATTCCGCCCTTCTATTTTTCTTTATCCCCAGATATCCTTGTTCCCCTACCATTTCTATAACCTATTTCTTATTATCTTTGTTTGTCCATGCTATCGTCCTCATACATCTGAAGCACAGTATTTCAAAAGGCTGCTACCGTTTTTCTGTCTGCGTTTCAGACTGCCCGTATTTTATAGGCATACTGTGCTGTGCTCCACACATATGCTTTCAACAATTTTCTTCTTGTTCTATGTTTGTTGTCTTTCCTCATAGGTGCTGTTCTTTCTTGTTAGATACAGTTCGGTCATTTTCTATTGTTTTACAGTTATATACCCTATTTTTCGTACCTTCAGTGGTAGTGAAGCGAGGTAAGCAGCCTGTGGCTGCCAAGTTCTCCCAACACTTAACCATTTACCGATTTAATATATTTTCCAATATATCTTTTCGCACAGTCAACATTAGTTGCAGATATTTCGCAACCAACAACTAGTTGTTTATACTAATCATCAGATTTATCTGCGTTTAATTTTTCGTCATTAGGTTTTCCGTCTCAAAACTGGTTGGACACGTACCTGCACTTATTTATATTCTGAGCTAGCCTACATAGTTCCCTAAAATTATCACACAGCATGTGTATACAGCTCGTTCCCCTTCTATTGTTTTCTAATTTTATGCCCTATTTCACCGAGATTCAGTGAAGGGGGTTAAGCAACCTGTGGCTACCAAGATCCCCCAACACTTAGACGTTTGTCGAATTAATGGTTTACCTGGTTGGACACGTACCTGCACTTATGTATATTCTGAGCTAGCCTACATAGTTCCCTGAAATTCTCACACAGCTTGTGTATATAGCTCGTTCCCCTTCTATTGTTTTCTAATTTTATGCCATATTTCACCAAGATTCAGTGAAGGGGGTTAAGCAACCCGTGGCTACCAAGATCCCCCAACACTTAGACGTTTGCCAAAATAATGGTTTTCCAGTAAATCCTTTCACACTTAACATTATTCGAGAATGTTGCCCAACCAATTCTTGTAGTTACTTATAATGATCATCATGTTTAAGCACAGTTATTTTTTTCGTCATTAGTTTATCCATCTTGGGATTGGTTGGATGCGTACCTCCATTGAATTCTACTCTGGGCTAGCCTACACATCTCCCTGAAACCCCTACAGTCTACATCTTTTACTATCTGTGTGCAGTTGTCTAACCTAGGTCTGCCTCTTCTTCTCTTTTTTCCGATCTCTGCTTCTAAAATATTCCGCACTATTCCCTCATGCCGTAGTATGTGGCCTATCATCCTATCTCTCCTATTTTTTACCGTTTCCACATATTTCTTTCTTTCCCTACCATTTTTAGTACCTCTTCGTTCTTAACTTTGTCTGTCCATGATATCTTCATCATACGTCTGTAGCACCACATTTCAAAGGTTTCTACCTTTTTCTTGTCCGCTTCTCCTACTGTCCAGGCTTCACATCCGTACAGTGCTGTGCTCCATACATTAGTTTTAAGCAATCTTTTCCTTGTTTCTTCAAAAATGTTTAGAAGTGATTAAATTTTCAGATAGTACGAGATTGTCGTTGCCATTCCAGTTTGCAGAGTCATAAGTAAGTATTATTTTTCTATGTTTTGCTCGTCAAGGATATTTTTTTCTTTTCGAAGATTTCCGTATCTGGTCTTCGGATTGATTCATAGTATAATAATTATTAAGATACGGTGGCGTCCATTAAAAATTCTTTTATTATCGTATACCATCCTACGACCCTAGCTCATAGCTCTGCCCTAAGTTGAAAAAGCTTAGCTGGCTGGAAGATTTCTTTAGATGGTCCTTTTTTTACTCAAAGCAATTTACCATCCTCTCTACCCTTGGCTTAAACCTTAAACAGGAACCCCTCATAATCTATTGAGGCTCTGCTGCCTATAAGGTAGAGTAAATACACTATTTAAATCTATATAGAAAAAGTGTGTAACATTTTTCGCGCAGAAACGTGGGGCTCGACTTAAAAATTTTTTTGTGGTTCAAACATTTCTAGCTACACAAACGTCAGGCCTCGATTTGGTTATTCCAATTATTGACATTGCAAAGTAAAATTTTAGTAGTTGGCGAGCAAAAATATTTAACGGAACGAGAGTGCTGTTTTCACTTTTGATAGTAGTGTTAGAAATTTTGTGGTTGAAAAGCTTTTTTAAATTTTTGAAATGGCAGATACTTTCCAGATTGTTTATTTGCAGAAAGAAGAGTTGGAGTATGAGTTAAACATTAGAGGTATAGAAAGTAGTAGGCCTATAGTTGAGAAAAGGAAAATTTTAGGTAGACTTTTGGCTAAAGACGTGAAAGAACCTGGTTGTTTAATTAATCTTCTTGGGTATACAGTAACATTTTTAAATGAACGTAAAGAGATTGATTCTTCGCTTGAATCTATAAAGAATATTTTGTCAGAATTTGATGGTAATGTTGCAGATTCAATTTTTAAAAGGATACAATCTAGAGTGTTTCATCTCGTCGGTCGAGTCAAAAGAATTAAACTTTCTACAGAAAATGTAGATGAAGCTGTGCTGTTTAAAAATGAAACATTAGCTACAATTTTTATTTTTGAGGCAGACATATGAAAAAGTTAGTAGAGCTAGTGGTTCAGGTGATCGTAAAGAAGTAATAATGGAATCTCCCTCAGATTGGAATTCTTTAGTTAAGCGATTGAAAGAAGATTTCTTGACTGCTCATTCAGAAGATGACGTTTGGGATTTGATAAAAGCGCGCCATCAAAAAAAGTCTGAATCAGTTGTTTTATTTATTGCTCATATGGAAAATTTATTTAGTAGACTACCGCAACGCCCTGCCGAGGTTACAAAAGTTAGAATGGTTAGGAAAAATTTATTGCCCGAATTCATTTCATATCTTGCTTTGTCGGAGATAGATGATATGGCGACTATGACTAAACTCTGTAAAAAGTTGGAAGAAGCTGATGATTTAAAACAAAAGTCTGTTTCTGCTTCAACAAGTTATTTGTACAGGTCTAGGGACAATAATCGAACAAATTTTCATAATAAATCTTCAGTATGGTTTAAAAATTCGTCCAAACCTAAAAGCCAAATTGAAAGAAATCTGACACAATTTCCTCAAGCTGAAATTTTAAATAGTAATGATTCAGTACCGGTCTCGAGTGGTTCTAGAATAGTCAAGAAGAATAATGAGTGTTGGAACTATACGCGATATGGCCATACATTCCAATTTTGTAGAGCTCCAAAGAAAACTTTTTGTTATAAATGTGGATATAAAGGAGTAACTTCAGTTTCCTGTAAGTCGTGTTCAAATCCTGCTTTAGATTTAGATAATGGCGTTTCAGAAAAGTAAATTTTGACATTGATTTTTGTTTGTCAAAAAAAATCTTTTGTAGTATGAAGTATGTCGAGCGTTTCGGTATCTTAAAGAGTTTTTTTGAAATACTTGCGCGTAGATGATGTCGAAATAGTTGATGCTGATTATATTGGTAGGTCTATTATATTAGTAAGGTTGATGTTTATTATGACGACTATAGCGATGATGTTGTCAAAGTTTAGGTTGTTGATTTTAGATGATGCTGAAGACGTTGAGTATAGAGGAAATGTTAGCACCGATGATGCTAACTATGTTCAAGATTTTAGAGTATAGATAAGCGGGAGTCGCTTGCGTTGAGTAGAGATTTTTTGTGAAGTTGGTCAAAGTTGGTGATTACATTTTGGGTAGAAGATGTTTTGACCAAAGTAATAGTATAGAGTGTTTGATTTGGTAGCAAATCGAATAATTTTTGGTGTGTCCACCGTAGTGCGGACATATAATGGTAAAGTTAAAGTGTATGAATTCCGTTGAGAGTTAGTAAAGCATAGTATTGAGATATGATAGTCTACGTAGGACTATGCGTTTTTGGAGTTGAAAGTCTAATGAGGTAGTTCTATCGAATTTTTTTTTGTGAAGAGTAGGACGTAGCACTCAAGTACTCTCTTTTTGATGTTTAAGTTTTTGCTGTCGAGTTCTAAAAGATGATTTTTAAGAAAGTTTATGTGGGTAGGGTTGTCAAATATTTTTTTTATGGACAATCTTGATTCCCGATTTGAAACCTGTTTACTCGCAGGACTTTACGAAGGATATTTACACACGCTAAAAACGAAGGAAAATTAACTCTGAAACTTACTTTAAACTTGTTAATTGCTACACTAATGAATTGTATTTACATGAGTAAATTTGCAATAACTTATAACCTGACTTATCTAATCAATTTTAACTTTCAAATTGCATATATATATATATATATATATATATATATATATACATATTGTTGTGACAAGGGCCTCGCTTTGGGACGTTACTAACAGAGTGATATAAAAATGGCCGCACATTGAGGTGCCACTGTGATGAGGGCGCACTGAGAGCGTCACTAAAAAAGTGCTGTGATAGAGATACAGCAATTGGTAAACTTGAAATTGTTCACGTACCTTGCTTTTTAACTTTGCCTGGCTAGCTCAACGGAATTGACGGAGTTTTCAAAATGAAACGAAACGGCAATATTACAAAGCATTTATAGAGTATGAAATATTTTCTCTTAAACAAAAGCATTTATAACATTTACAACATTGCTTCTTTCAAACAAAATAACTTCTAAGGAGTATTTATTTTAAAAAATGGTTGCTTACCTTATTTTAAATTTACAGAACAAAATTTCTTTTATGGATGGTTTACATAGTTATGTTTATTGGTACGCTTGTAAGGTTTGTTTGGCGAAAAAATCCTTGACAGATAATCTATTAAAAGGTCAGAGTATTTTGAATTCTGAACACAAAGCCCTGGTTAAAATCCTTACACACAAAAAATTATCTTAAACTAGATACAAATACTCCAATATCAGTTACAAATAAATCTAAAAGTTATACTTGCAGAATCCACAAAAATGCTCCTCGTAATTTAAATTGACGTCCAAATCAGCTTACAAGATTAAAATCTTGGTTTCAAACATTAGTTACCGAAGTACATTTTTGGTTAAATCTTCCTTTCGATTATTTAATAAAATTTTTAAAATAGCGTATCTTAAAGAATTTTGCCTCCTTATGGTAATTAATAAATTTTATTTTTTAAAAACATCACTTCTATATTTATTGTAACATTGTAATTATTAAATCACAATATGTTTACTGCATACTTCAAATATTATTTTCGCAAAGCAACAGCTGGCGATCGAATTTTAGAATGGACCGAATCAAATCAATTTAATAAATCTTTGAATAAATAAACACTTCCTTGTGTACAAATTATCCATCTTCTAAATGCTACTAGAAAAATGTGGAACATTATGATGTAAGCTGTCTAAGAAAAACCAATTAGTGTCTAAAATTGCGGCATTTATCACTTTGTTATCTGGTTTCAGTTATTCGTGACGCGTTGTTTGTCCTTGTTCTACACATACTATTATTGAGGTGTCGCATACTAATGCCAAAGATAATCAATTTCTTGAATTTTTGTGGGTTTTCCGTGTTCCGGCCGCTTTTTGGTATAAACGAATATTTACTACCGAGTTATTTACGAGTTCTAAATCCCGATGATTAATTTTTTATATTCTAGAAAATTCTTTATTTAAAATAAATTGCTATAATCAACGGGTAATTAATTTAAACTTTAATTGCTTTTTAATGCTAAAGGGGTTGCGTTTTATAGAAAATATTTGCTTTAATGATTTAGTACACAAAATTAACATTTGGGGTTTAAAAGCACGTTGATTGTAGTTTTTTAAATTAAATGCGTAAAGCTGTACTATTCTATGCTATTTACAGCAATTGTTATCAAAATTGTTTCGATTTGCATTTGCATTTAAATGCGTTTTACAGTATTTTACAATTAATTATTTTTACATATACAACCTACGTTACTTGCTATTTATTTACAATATGCTTATAGCATACATAGTGATTATTTATACACGCGGAATTTACGTTTTTGGCTTTTACTTTAGTGAATAAAGGTATACTTGTATTATACAGGGCGCAGCCTTGAATTTACGAAAATTTTTATTTTTCCGAATTCTATTAGAATTTAGTGGGATTTATTTGTAGAATTTGGGTTCCAATGACTTCTCGTGACCCCCTATCACGTCTATATATATATATATATATATATATATATATAATATAAAAAAATTAACCTTTTCTTGGGAAATAGGTCATTTATTAACATTAATTCCTCTCACTAAAATAATATAAAATACAAACATAACGCGTTTCGGTTATTATAAACCTTGGTCACATGTAATTGAAATATCTATAAATTTCTAAAATTTTAATAGTTTAAAATATTTTAGAAATGTATAGATATTTTAATTACATGTGACCAAGGTTTATAATAACCGAAACGCATTATGTTTGTATTTTATATTATTTTAATGAGAAAAATTAATGTTAATAAATGATCTATTTCCCAAGAAAAGAAAATTTATATATTATTAAATAAAAGTCGAGGAATATCAAAATTATATATATATATATATATATATATATATATATATTGCTGTGATACCACCAAAATCCGGGTACTTCGCTTTTCAAATCGAGCCTCTACGAATTGGATGCCAAAGAATGCTGTGAAACCTACAAAGTTATTAAATTACCTGGTTAGTTCATAAAAAAAAACAAACACATTCCTACCACAAACACGAACGTTAACTCTATTTACATCAATATTCACAATACATTAAAATTTCAAAATTAAATTTTGAAATAAATTTCAGTATCAGAAATTTTCAAGATTACATTTATTATCATTTAAATGTGCATCCTGAATTAAAGTCCTTGTTGGATGCCTACTAATTAATGTAACAATATATGCAGACCGGAGTCTGAGTACAAAGGGAGCATCTACCACCCCTTTACGTTAATTAACCAGGTTCGTCTAATTGAGCTCAAAGACATACCCAAATTTTCATCATAATCCCGAACATCAATACTAAATACCCCTTTCTACTTAAACAAGCAAATTTCATCTTAAAATTAAAATTTTATGGTTAGTACAATTTCACTAATGTCCATTTAAAGTAAATCAATTATAAAGTTATTCAACACACACAAAATATCAAAGTTCAAACAAAATAGTATAAATTACCTGAAGGTTACTGCACTCGTAGCTTCAATGTACATCGTCCCTTTTGTTAATCACACCATTCCAACTGGATTATATTTACAGCTTCTGATTCTCAACGCTTTTAAAATTTTCTCCATCACCATTTATTTAAATTTGTCTCAGGGCTTTTCCGGAACTCATCTGTGTATATCTGACCCTTGTTTTGTGGATTCAGACACGTTTATGAACCATTTAATCATTAACACCCCCGAAAAATAGCAAAGAAATTCATACTTCTTTCACCAATAGACGCCAAAACTGCCTACTTTTGTGTATACATTTGTCGTTGTAAATTTTACTAATTGGTACAGTGATACTAAATTTTATTACCTTGTATCTAAGTGCGCTAAAGTATATTCATGTTAGCACGTAAAGAACACACTATTTTGAATCACCAAAATATACGAGCAAACTTTAAATTATTTTATCAAACTAAAATGCACTGTTTAACGTCTTGAATCAAGTCGCGGATGTAAGAGAGCTTGTTCATATTCACCTGGGTATATATAGAAGTTAGCCCGTCTGTCGGTCGAGTCCCCAAAACGGCCAGTTCTAAAGAATTTCGCATGCTATGTTCCCATTCCGTCGCTCGCGCGTCGGTTTTTACGAATTTTGCACTCGCCAGTTGAAAATCTCAGAAATTCTCACACGGCACGCAAACATGTCCGAGAATAACTAATTAATTTTGTACAGAAATTGTTGTTTCTACCTCTCATATTTGCATCTTATTTTCAACCAATCGTGACCCTCGTGACGTTGCTCAAATCCCGCCTTTTACTATATGTGTCTTTGCTTGACGCATTTTCTTTCCTTTTCTAACCTGTTCGTATTGGTGCAAATTGATATTCTTTATTATCGATTATTTTCAGTCCATGTGGACTATCTGGGTTAAATAACCCCGTATCGCGCCTTCCCGTGAATATTAAGCCCCGGTTTCTCCAAGATTCTTTGTAACCATTAATTATCTGCAATCTTTACGCCGAATGAGCTTTTTAAACTACGCAGGTGTTCAAACATACTATTAATTCTCAGAGCTTTATTTTATTGGGCTTTTACAAGTTTTCATAGATATTATATGTTACTAACGGTTCAATTAACTTCAATTAAAATAATACCCTTTAATTTTAGTGAATCCTAATTAAATATTCAATTATTATCTGTACGTTTTGTTTAATACCGGTTACTTGAAATAGAGTTAATTAATATAAATTTTGCACGTAATTTCCATTTGTTTCTTTTCTCGGAATAAATACATTACACGTAGAGCTTGTTAATACTGTTTCTTTTGATATAAAGCGGCTTGTACATGATTTAAATCTCTTATTTTTACTGAAACGACCGAATTTATTCTCCACGGTGTTTTAATAAAGCGTATTATCTAATAAAATTCCTTATACACGGTGATTAAAATTATTTTATGTAATTCATTAATTTCCTACCCTGGTCTAAATATGAGTATTTTCCCCCTATTTGAATACAAATAATCCCACTTATTTGAATGCAAATGTAAAGCATTTAGACAACAAAATTTACAAAAAAAATTGCCTATCTCTCTCTACCCTTATCTATCTAACTTACCTACTTTATCTCCAATCCAAAAAAAAAATATTTACACCTATCCTATATCCCTATCCTATTCCTAACTCTCACTTAATTTTATAAACTGAAATTATCCCTAACTTCATCCTACTTATCCATCTAATCCTATCTACATCCTATATACCTATCCTATTCCTAACTTTTTAACTAATCTTCACTATACTTTACTTCCCCCTAACTAATTCTATATACATATCCTATTCTTATCCTATTCCTAACTCCCCACTAATCTTATATGAAATATCTATACTTAACCTATCTTATTTTCTTCCTACATTTACTCTTTATTCTCATCCTAAACCTATTTCTAATTATCTCCCATATTTATCCTATACCTAGCTTTATTTTCTATAAACACTTACTTCTACTCTTCTATCTACACCTATTCTATCCCTATCCTATTTAAATTTTACTCTATTATACACCTATTTCTCCTGTGGTGCTGGTTCTCCGGTATAAGGGAATAGTAGGTTGACGTGAAACCGTCCCCTCTCATTTCCCGTACCTACTTCCCTTAATAAATATGTGCACTCCCCTACTACTTCGCCTATCTCAAAAGGTCCCTCATATGGCAAGTGTAGTTTAGCACATGTCATCCTATCTTTCTTCCCTACTCTCAAGCTTTTTACTACTACCTGGTCTCCCACTTTAAATTTTACCCTCTTTCTAATTCTTGCGTTCATCTTCCTTGTATATTTTTCAGCTCTTTTCCTTAACCTCTCCCTCACATCTACCAAAAGTTGTTGAAATTCATCGTCCCTAGGCACAATTTGCCATGGTCTTTCGGGATACTGTTGTTTAATCAGCATAATGGGACTGGTTTCTGTCACGGTACTAGGGGTTTCATTGATAAAAGATTCAACCTTGGACAAATTGTCCTCCCATAAACGATGATTCCTATGTGAAGCCAAACGCAAGAACTTAACCGTCTCTTGAATATATCGCTCAGCTGGATTAGCTTGAGGATGCCTTATGCTGCAAAACACCACTTTGATGTTTTGCCTCTCCCAATAATCCTTAAATCTTTGATTATTAAAATAAGTAGCATTGTCTGCTAATACTCGTTTAAAAGTTCCTACTTCCCCTACAAAATTGTTCCAATTTCTTGTTTGTTCCGACTGTGTTACAATCCCGAGTGGGATATAATTTGGTAAATTTCGAAAACACATCAGTCACAATCAGCACATGTTTGTGTCCCTTTGTACTTATGACTAGATTACTCAAATAGTCAATAGCAACTAAGTCCAGGGGATTTTGTACGTGTATACTTTGTACCACATCTTGACTCGTACTATTTTTGTACTTTCCCAAAGTACATAAGTGACAAGTGTTGATGACTGACTTTACTAACCCTAAGTCTTTAGTTGAAAAAAAAACGTTTCCCTAAAAATTAACCATGTCTTTCGGATCCCTATGTGACCATATCTTAAGTGCAGATCTTTGATAATTAATTTTGCTTGTACCCTATCCACTACATACACTTCCAATTCTTGAATTTTCTTACACAAAAAGCCGTTTATCATATGGAAGTTTGTAAATCCCGGTTCGTTTTCTAACTTCGTTCTAACAATCTGTAGCTCCTCACTCTGCCTCTGGTTCCTCAAGATCTCCTCTTCTCCATATACTGAATCGTTTTGTAGTAGACTGTTCATGGCAATCATGATGTCACACGGTCTTTTGTTATCCTTGTCTCGGTTTCTACTAAACGCGTCTGCTATAAAATTGTTTTCTCCCTTTATATATTTAACCTCAAAGTCAAACTCCTGTAGTAACAACCTCCATCGATATACTCGATTGTTAGAAAATCTTGTATTCATCAACGCACACAACGCCGAATGATCCGTTTCGATTACAAAATGTCTTCCAATCAAAAAAAATTTTAATTTTGTAACCCCAAACACCACTGCAGCCATCTCCTTTTCACTAATCGTGTAATTTATTTCATGCGGCTTCAGTGTGCGTGAAACAAAAGATATGGGCACCTCTTCCCCCCTCTTGTACTTGGTACAACTCTGCTGCTAAAGCACTATCCGATGCATCTGTCCTCAGTACGAAACCTACATCAAATCTGGGATGCCTCAAAATTAGTTGGTCGTGAAATTGTTCCAACAGTGTTAGATATGCTGCCTCTTGACTTTCCGTCCAACTCCATCTTACTCCCTTCTTCAGAAGTTTAAACAATGGACCCGCTTTTTCAGCAAATCCCGGTACAAACTTTTATAAAAGTTAAGGACCCCAAAAAGCTCTTAATTTCCTAATGTTATTAGGTCTCGGATATGTCAAAAGTTCGGACAATCTTTCTTTATCGATACACATACCCTGAGTGTTCACCACATACCCCAGAAATTTAACGGTTTTGAAAAAATTCACATTTTTCTATATTCAGCCTCAATCCTGCTAACTTAAGCTCTAATAATATCCGTTCTAAATGAGAGTAATGTTGTTCCTCAGTTTCACTAAAATTAAAATATCATCCACATAGTGTATGCAGAATTGCTCATATGCTCCTAAAATTGCTTGCATTGCCTTAATTAATGCTGCACTTGACGTTGACAAACCATACGGTACTACCTTAAAATTATAGATTTTTCCTCTACGGAAAATCCTGTGTACCTTCTAGAATCTTTGTGTAATGGAATCAGCCAGAATGAAATCCTTAAATCTAATTTACTAAAAATAAACTTGCCACTTAATCTCGTTAAAAGTGTGTCCATGGATGGTGGACAATGGAATTGCGGTTTGGTCCGTTGATTAATTTTTCGTGCATCTAAACATAAACGAATGCTATCATCCTTTTCTTAACTACCACCAACGGATTTATGAAATGAGTGTTTGATACCTCTATTATGCCATCTTCCAACATTTTATTTAATTCTGCCTTCACCTGCTCCAGATATGCTGCTGGAATTGGATAAACCTTTGCGTTGAACGGTTCTGAATTATCCACTTCCAATCTGTGCTCATAGCCTAACGCTGTGCTTGCTTCTACCCCACTAATTCTGCATGTTTTTGTAATAAAGCTTGAACCTCTACTCTCCTATCCTCTGGACATCTTATTGTGTTGATCTGTTTACCTTCATCATCCTCTACCTCTACTACATTAATACTCAACCCCGTGTCATCCTCTGTGACTTCATAACTGCCCTTCCATGGCACTACCCTATCATTAATCCTTATTACCTTCCGTTCCATATCTATCAAAACCCTAACTGCATCATACAGTCAACACCTAAAATGCTCTGAAACTTCAGTCCAGGTACAATTACAAACTCCTGTTCACAGCTTAAACCTCCTATATCTATCCTAAGCACCACAACACTATTTACTACAGCAAACTTCTTTTTATTTGGAGCTACTAAATGACTACGCTTTATAGGCATAATTCTATCACAAACCTTATCCCTAATTTTGCTGACGAATTCCTCCGATATTAAACTCGCCTCTGCCCCTGTATCAAGTAATACTTCTACATTATTCTCAAAAATTTCTAAATTAATAATTGGCAAACATAAATTTTCCTTAGTTTCTGGCTCTACTTCCTCCTCAATTTTGAAAAATTCACGTGGATGTTCATATACATTTACACTGAAATCTAGTGGTCTGTCGCGTTCTAAAAATCCTGTCCAGGTCTGTTTTCCCTACTCGGTCCTGGTCTAGCCGTCACCTCAGCGTATGTCCTAGGCGTTTCCACTCGTTCCGTGTCTGTATTAGCAGTCCCGCTCATGTCTGGTGAACTATTCATTCTGGTAGGTCCCGGTCTCGGTGCAGGTCCCCTTCCTAAACTATTACTTCGAACGTATGGTCGTCGCTATTCCCAATTCTGTCGCTGGTATCCGTAACTATTCCCCCGTCTAGCGTAGTTGTCCCGTCTATTGTCAAACCTAACTGTGTTATCTGTCTTTCCCTGTTATCCCGAGGTCGTCCACTACTTACGTCGTCGTACCTCTGCAAGTATTCTAGAAACATTTCTCTGTCCACTATGTTCTGTAGTGCTACGTGTTGTCTTATGTCTACCTCGAAGTGTCGTGATAAATACTTAATAATTTGTCGGTCCGTCAGTGGTGGGTTCAGTTGCTTTGCTATGCTATACTTGCGTATAGCATATTGCTCTACTTCCTGAAAATTCTCCCTTAAATTTCCTGTGATTAAGTCGTCTCGTACCTGGTCTTGTCTGTGCTCACTCCAGTAGTGCTTTAAAATTTGTTTTCAAAGTCCTGATACGTGTCTATGTCCTGTCCTACTAAATTGTACCACGCTTCCGCATTGTCCTTTAATAAAGCCTTTATCGTATTTAGTTTAGTCTGTTCGTCAAATAAATTTCCCACTAGATTTCTTACACTATTAATAAAAATTTGTGGATTTACCCTGTTATCGCCATAAAACTTCATGTGTTGGTCCAATGATACTCCACCTGTAGAAAATCTGGGACCTTCCCCCGTTAAATTTGACATGTTGTATTTGATACTACTAACTTCGCGTTCTACCCTGCCTAACTGATCCCTACATGAGTCCGTCACTTCAGTCATTTTACATTAATCTCTTCTTCACAAAAATGCGTACTTCGGACCTTAAATGTCCCATTTCCTGTCGAAGACCTGTAATATCCCGCTCATTTTATCTACCCTATTTTCAACTTCCCCAGTTTCACGGTAAGGCTATTTTTAAATTCTGTAAATTCTTTGGTTGTTGTATCTATTTTTTCGCTTAATGTCTCCCTAACTCCACTTAAGGTCTCATTCATTTGTTCAAATTTCCTGTTCGAGTCCTCTCTAACCCCGCTTAACGTCTCATTCATCCTTTCAAGCATCCTCATTATCATCTCGTTTCCTTGATCCCCTGATTCCGTCCTCGACTGATCTCTACTGCCTCCAGCTTCTTCTGGTCTAAATATGAGTAATATATATATATATATATATATATATATATATATTGCTGTGTATTTTCCAGGAAAATCTCAGTAGATTCAAAAATTAATTTATTTTCATTTTTACAAAATCGAAAATTGCACACAGTAGAAAAATTTAATAAAAAAATAATCTCTTCCCCAGATTCCTCTCTTCATCACCTTAATTCTTCTTCAGTTCCTAGGCTAGCTCAGTTGGGCTTCCTCTTGGATACCTAGATTCACTATTATACTCTGTATCGTTCACGCACACTCTGAATAAAACCACAAAATAATACAATATTTATTTACCACTATTTACAAATAAAATTCAAGATTATCCACATTTCAGAGATCAAGTTACACCTCAATAAATTCTATTTTTGTACTGTCCTGGATTTTAATTTAAAATATCAAACACATTGAATATACCCGGAGTAAATGGGCCCTGAATAATACCTTATTTTCTATCTTTATTTACAATTTATTTTAAATTAGTATACTCTAGAGTATGGTGAGCTCATGATACCCCAGTTAATTATGAATAATGTATGCTTTTGTACTTCGCATACGCTGCTGCAAACAAAAAAAAAACCCATGTACTCGTAACAATAAAAATTTTAAATTCCTGATGGAACGTTAATAAGCTTTATATACACCTTTAGATTTCTATTTAAATACCATAATAAAGTTACTTATACGAATTATTTTCAATACGCAAAATAATGCACAATACCTTCAAAATTCACTCTCACACGTCACACAATTTTCATAGTTTCATAGTTTAAAACAACAATTTTAAAGCGTTACCTGGAATTTCTTGAAGATCTCTACTCCGTTGACGATACGGCAAAGTAGTTTCGCTCTGCTCTGCTGGCCGCTTCTAGCTCTTTGTAGATGAACACCATTTAAGTTGTGCTGTATGCTCTGCTTTCACTGTGCATCCAAATCCAAATTAATTACACTTCTTTCATAATTGCGTACTTTAGTTTAATTTAATTGAAATTTACGTTACTTCACGTCACTTCACGAGCTTGTTTAAGATAAATGTTGCACCTCAAATTAAAATTTAGACTCGTCACTTATTCGCGTATCAAATTATGAGGCCAACACTGTACTATTTAATTTAAAAATATGTATACTTACAAACTCGTATTCTGAAGCGGTGAAAATACTAAGCGATCGAAGTTAAAAGAGAGCTCGAAGTTAATTCTCTTCGAGTATTTATATGATTCCGAATGCCACCTCTAGGCCGCTTTTCCCGTGAAAAATCTAATTTAAAATAACACTTCCTCAAATTTTGTTTCAACCGTTTTCGAAATTTCAGAAATTTAGCGCGTCGTTACGATATTTTCTAATAAACCCGACTTCAAATATTCTCGTGTTTGTCTGTTCTAGAACTAACTATATTGACCAATAGTATATCCATTGACGTCTTAAAAATCCCGCCTATATTAACGCTGTCTCTTTCTTATGCATATTATACGTTTCCTTCTAACCTTGTTTGAGTGGTAGAAATCGATATTACTGTCCGCGTTCTTTTTACTCCATGTGGACTTGCATACGTGCTTTTGCGACTGTCGTTTAACCAATATTCTTTGAAACTTGCTTGTTATCTATACAAATTATAGGAACATGACATTTCGAAAACATGCAGGTGTTCAATTAACCGACGTTTTAACACAACATTTCCAAGAGTTGGCTTTTCAAGGTATTTTATATTTAACGGCTGTTTTATGTGTTAGTAAAGCGTTTCACCTTGGTATTATCGATTTTTCATGCTTTTATGCGTATTATACGTATTATACTCCATTAAATTAATAAATAACTTGCATTGGCTTCTAAAATTTATTTTCTTTACGAACCTAACTAAATTTTATTCATTAATTGTAAAATTATGGTAATGCGTGTTACTTTAAAATGAACTAAATGAAATAAATTTCGCACGTAAACTCTGGTTGTTTCCTCTATACAGGGTGTTTCAAATTGCTTTGTTTATAGTTAAATTTAACCTTTTAAAACTACTACAATATATATATATATATATATATATATATATATAACTGTGATATTTGGGGGTTATAAGAGTATTAATATTCATTTTGCAATTTATTTTGTTATTTAGCATGTAAAAACAACAAAGTACAATTTGAAAATGCTTTTCAAATCGTTAGTTCTACTGTTATATTTTTGGAAGCTAAAAGCTAATAATCTTGCAGATGTAAATATTTATAAGGTATAGTGTATATAAGATAGCATTTCAAATTTGACAGTTATGAACATATTATAAACATTTTAAACGTTGTATTTAAGTATAGCGTATGGTATAGTCGTTAAATTAGAAACAGCCTGTGCAGAATAAAGCATTTCAAATTTCACAAGCATCCGTCGTATTTGACATAATTTAAACCCTCTTATTTAGAACAAAGTTAGATTGTAGGAATAATTTCTAAGAAGCTTTATTTTAAACTGTTTTCCGAGTAGTGTTTATACAAGCAAGATTGGCCGTTATAATATTTACGAGAAGTTTTAAACGTGTTGTTAAAATCTAAACGAAGGTAACCGTCGCAAAGTTTATGGATTTTAATAAGGAGGGTCGTGATAACGTTGAAATAACAAACAACAATTCCTGGGACTTGTGAGGTCCGACGTCAATTATAGAGTAATGTATAGCCTCGTTAAAACGATAATAAACTTAAGTTGGTGTGGGTTAACGGTTTCTGTGGTCAGTTGCAAATTCAACTTGCCAACAAGAAAACAAAGAGGGAGTATTAGATAAAATAAGTACAAGTGAGATAGGTGTAGATTGAACGCTTAACGTTCGTTGACAACGCGGAAGGCAGATGAAGTAAAGGATAGGTGCTGTAGCGTGTATGTTAGAATGAGATCAGGATAACACATGTTAGGAATATAAGGTAATGGAGTGATAACAAAGGGGTGGTTATATAAAGTGGAGTGAGTACAAAGTAAGGATTGTGTATTAGATGGTGCGACGCGTAAAGCAAGTGTATTAAAAGAAATTTCAGTTTTAACTGAATAATCAAATGAGTTTTAACCACATTTTATTATAAAAGCTGATTGAGCTCGAGCAAATGTGTTATGTTGAATACGTGAATGCAAATTCAAAAATATAAAATACCTTCGACAGCAGGACCATATGCGTAATAATAATAATTATTATAATAATATAAATGCGTAACAGAGACTTACAAATCGCTGCAGAACACCACTTCATTCAACACGTAATAAGACATGGAACAAAGTAAAATTAGGAGTGGTTTAGATGTTGGATATAATATGTTATTACGTACTGTATCATAATTAAACACTACCGGTGAATCTCTGCTATGATTAAATGTAGTTAACAGGTCTAAACACACGTGAATAAAATTGCGAAACTTAAACACGTCCGTTTATTAGTACGGTTCAGTAATAATCCACTAAAAATGAAATGAAACTTGATAGATAACAACTAGTTCTTCATATGCAATATAAACTGAATTGTTATTATTACTTTACAATAAATTAAATAGAATTGGCGCGAACAAAAGCCGTGTGTATAAAATACGCCAAAACTCATGGACATATTCTAAAAGAAATAAATTTTCAATTCTCAATACATAAAAGGATTTTGTTCATATATATAAAATATTCGATAAGGAATTGCCGTTTTAGTGGAAAAGTGCATTTAAATTTCATAACAAAACTGCGTTAGTATATCGAATTAAAGCGGATAGCCGTAAAGCAGAAGCAAGCATAGTTAATTGACACATATTTAAACGACGTGAATAACCCAGAGTGACGATAAGAAATTGCGATAACAGCATAAATAAGGCAATAATAAAAGTAATTTTTGAACGTTGTTAACGGACGTATAAATTAAAGGGAACGGCACACCTATTTCCAGAACCAACAACTTTGATCATGGAAACAATCAGATTGACCGAGAAGGATCTAGATACCGACGTCATAAGAGGTTTGCCTTATAACTTCAATGTATGTTGAGAACGTATTTGTCTTGATTGAAGCTTCATGTTGGCACATAATTAATAAAATTATATAATACGTCACGCATTTAAAGTGCTATCTACCGTATTTAGTAGTGAAAGTCATTTGAACACATTATGGGAGATACACCATTTTAAAAACAGGTTTAATAGTTTGTTACTTGACAGCTGAGGTAAAGTTTATTAATAGGTATGCAGAAGTGAATAGATTACTTGAAGTACTTACAATGGATTCAAAATCGAGAATAATATAATTGAAATACTTAAACTACCGCAAGATAAAGTCTTCTTAATTGAAATAAGGTAGAGATTAGAATGGTTTGTGATGCGGGGCAATTGGTATGAAAATGTTTACTTTCTAAAACGATTTGAACCACTTTTGGGACATGGATTGACAATAACGTTTTTGAAAAAGGCAACAACAAACATATCTGTATTGGTAAAGCTTTAAGCAATTTGTTTAGATATATAATTAATTTCTAAAAAGATTTATATTTATAGAGTAGTTAGTTAAGGTACATAATGAGATTTTGAATACAGAAGAGTGTGTAAAAGTCAATATAATTTAATTTTAGAAAAGCTCGGCAAACCTTCGAAAAAGGTTTTTCGCTATTATAGAAGGTAGTAATTGAACCTAACTGATATCAGATTCGTTTAAGCGGTTTAAAAGGGAGTATATTAAATTATACGACTTATTTGGGTAAATTTTGTACACATCAAGGAAGATGTTACCTTAACTTTTTGAAATCGAGTGTTTCTACATTGGTTTCCATCAACCTTAATTAAGCACCTCTTAAAGACGATAATCTAAACCCTTTTTGTTATTCTCAAATTATACAAGTTTAACAAGTTTTATAAATATGTATTAAACCATCTTGTATCAAAATTTCCCTCGGCGTAGAAGTACGTGCAACATATCCTATAACAGCTTATGAATTCTCTGAAATGCTGTCGTTAAACCACTTCTAAACGGCTAGTCACTTCGTTAAATTCGTTGAAACAATAAGTATTTGCTTCTCATCACTTTTAAAAAATATTCCTTGAAATACGCTTGTCATTTCCAATAGTTTATTCTACGAAACATGTTTGAAATAACTGCTTTGTATAAAAGCTTCGTTATATTTGCAGGCGTTCGAGCTCGCTCAAGTTTTATGGGCAATAAAATTGTTCCTCCAATTAAGTCGTTCTTGGTATCCCCGTAACGTGGATCGATAATAATACAAATCTCTATTTATTTCTAAAAGTCATGCAAACGGTTATACGTTGCGTATACGTATACAAGGTTTCATACTTGTTTCGATGTTTTAAAATATATTTTGCTTTCCCATGAAACGAAATTCAATAAATTAATTATTGTATTTTGCCTTCTATATTGCTTACATTCTAGGAATATTTCGCAGTTGTTGTTTGGAATATATTTTTGCTTACGTTTGCAGAATATTTTACAACAATATTCGTGAGGAATGGTTCTTCGTTACTTACCCCTGTCGTTCTCAAAATTGTATAAATACAAATTGGACTTTAGAAAAGCTCATTTTTATTTGATTCTTCTTTTATGTATTTGATTCTTCTTTTATGTATTTGATTCTAATTTTATACAACGTCGTTTGAGCGTTGTATGTCGGGATTTTAATTTCCCATACTTAGAGTTGATTTATTCTCGATTTCAATTTCCCACACTTCGAGCCCTAAATTAATAAATTGTACACTTCATTCATATTAATTAAATCTAGACTTACGTTTTATACCAACTGCAAAGTTTTATACACACGTATTTCAATCGCGCACTTTTACTGTTTTCCACTTGGAATTTTTAATTAATACGACTTTAACTTATAACTATCAATTTAACTTCACTAAATTGAAATTTACGTAATACTTTTGTTTCGACTATAACAATCCGTGCGTTGATTAATGAATGCTCCCTCTTATCTGCTACCGTCGGTTTTATAGATAAATTCGTTCCACGTGCTCGTATTGGTTGACCGCTTGCTATATTTTTATTAGACTATGGCGAAGGCGTTGCAATTATGTGCTATTTTTAATTTGTTGAGTTTTATTCGGTATTGTATGTTATAGACGCTTGATTTTGCACTAACATCAGAGATTTATATTATGGAATTTGGTATTTTTGTACCTTTCAACTGCATGTAGTCTTAATTTTAGTGTCCATACTTGATTTACATATGGTGGGTTTTATTAAATGTGACAATTGCTACATTTCAAACGGCACGTACGCTTTTACCTCAATTATTTATACTTTATGAAATATGCCCGCTTTTAAATGTTTGCCTATACAAACTGGTACAAATTATATGCGTTTTATCGACTTAGATTTCTTACGCAAATGCATATAAACTGAAAGAAATTTCATTTCACGTTTATTTTACTTTAAATATGCCGAATTTGTATTAATTTTGAGCTTAGGAATGTTTTAAATGTTTTAAAATGGATTAGGTTGCGTCCGCAATTATTTGTTTTGATGAATGTGGTTAAGTTATTACTGAATGTGCTTCCTTGAATTAACTGTAGCTAGTTAAGTGATTTTATACAAGGTGATTTGTATCTGCTTTTGTATAATGAACGAATTATTTACTTTTTGTGATTTAAATGTTTGGTTTTCTTGATTTTTATAAAGTTTACATGAAGTATTCCTTTCTTGTGACCTTATGTACCCTTAAATAACCCTATTACTATAGCAATATATATATATATATATATATATATATATATATATATATATAGAGTTGGAAAGAATATTTAAGTATATAGTATTTAGATTATAAGATTTTATTCTCGATATTTTAAAATGTTTAGGTTTATACCGTATTATATGTAAATTGACGTTTTGTTTACATCACGTTATAACAGGACGATTACGTAATGTGTGTTTTTGACTTTTGTGAATATTCATTTGGGACTGCATGTTTGTAATGTAACCTTTTACTGAGGGGTCCAAATTTTTTCTTTCTGTATCACCCACCCCAAAGTCCAATTCTTTTAGATCTCGATCCTACCTTTAGTCTCTATTTTATCGTGGTATTCGATGTAGGCGATTTTCTTTACTTACTTTAATGCTTTCTTTCTTGTATGCACGGAATACTGTGGCAAAAATTTAGTTAGGGAGTGATTATGAATAAAAATTACAAGATTAAGGTTTATGAGTAGTCATGTTACTTCAAAAGAGAAATTTTTGAACTCTATTTCGTGAGTGCGTACGCGCGTGCATGCGTGCGTGTGTGTAGTGTGTGCGCGTTGTGCGTGCGTGGGTGTGTACGTGGGTTGATGGGTGCGTGCGTGTGTGTGTGTGTTCGTGCGTGCGTGCATGCGTTTGTGAGTGCGCACGCGCTTGTTTGTGCGTGCGTGCGTGTATGTGTGTGTGTTTCACGTGCGTGGGTGTGTACGTGGGTTGGTGGGTGCGTACGTGCGTGCGTGTATATAGATTATTCTGCAATGGACCCCTAACTCCAATCTGTCCATGCAAATTCTAAATTATTAGTTAAGGCACAAGTCACAAAATACTTCTACCTCAAACACATATGTACTTAAAAGTTTTAAATGAACACTAAGGATTTTATAAAATTGTCTCTTGACTTGCGAGTTCTTAAATCTATTTATATGGACTTAAAACTTCAAGTATATTCTTCGACTTTTACAATTTGAAAATGTTAAACTATATGCTCATTGAAATTTGGAATATTTTTAACGATAGAGTATTCTATGTACAGCGTAGTCAATCCTGAATCTTTCCTGTTTCATAGAATTGCATAGAAGTGTTTTTATCGTCTTTAGTGTGAGAAATTACGCTTGGACTCAACTGCCGCATATATTTTCTGAAAATGTATGACAAAGATTATTGTTTATAAATAACTGAAGAATTGCTACGGTTCCAACACTTCCACGATCAGATTAATAAAACTAAGAAAATCATTCCGTTCCTAAATTGTTTTATTCGATTTTCAACTTCAAATCAATAACAATAGGAAAGTCCTTTATAATCAGTTTAAAATATTTTTGGCAAATTTGGTCTTATATTTTTCGAACGAATCCTTACAAAATAATTGCGCTATGATTAAATTGTTGAATTTCTGAAACTTTGGCGTCATACACCTCCAAAGAAAGGCGACGTTTAGAATTTTCTATTCTGGGTCTTTTGCCACAGGCTGTAGAAGATGCAAATATTTTCAAAGACACATTGTTCACAGTACTATTTCTCACTTTTCAATAAATTTTTGAACAAGGGTATACAGTTTTTAACTGATATAACATCAGTAGAGCGTTTTTGAAGTTTGTTAAATATAGTTCTTACAGAATGCGTGTTAAAATTCTAAATTGTCACTGCAGGTTTAGGTAAACAAATTTGTACAAATTCATCCACAACAGCTGTTCGTTTTGGAGATCGGGTACAGGACGTTGAAAACCTATGCAAACTGGCGAAGAAATTTTACGCTTGTGTCTTGACTTGCTGCTCTTTGTAAAATAAATTAAATTGGTGATAGTATCGATGGATAAAATCAGTTGTCAAGTACTTTTATTTAATTCTACCCCGTACACCATTCAGTTTTCCACTCATAGTAGGGATACCATCGTTGCTTTGTGCAAATAACTTTTTTGTAGAATTATTTTTTTCTAAAATTTCTAGTTCCTTTAGAACTACATTTGTCAGTATATCAGCCGTGGATCACACTTGCTTGAATTTGAAAAACCTTTCATTAATAACGCCGTTTAAAACATGCCGTATTATAAAAATCATGAGACGTATTCGAATTGCTTGTGTTTTCGAATTTAGTTTCTTTTTGGGCAACCGAGAGCATTGACCGTAGCAAATCGTTTTGCATAATTTTTGAGGTACCCTTAGAAATTGGTACTTTTCTCGAAATATTTTTTAAACACAGAGTCCAATTTGGAAACAAAATTGACTAAAACTTAAAACACAATTGGGCTTTCAGATGGTTGTGTTTCGTCGTTTCCTCTCAATGCTAACTCAAATGCACCGCAAAAGTTTACGCAGTCTATAATTTTACTCATGCAGTATATATCTTTAGTTACTTTTTTCATTAAAGTCCTTTATGTATTTCCTATATGCTCTATCCAGTTGTTATCGATTATCGACACGTCCAAATGGGGCGTAATGTATTGAACTATTTATGTGGTTTGCAGGTAGAGAATGCTTTTTAACATTTTCCTATTACTGTTATAAGTAAGGTACCGCATTATTACGCAGGGAGTCGCTTGCACTCGTAAAATGTAACAGACATAAATATAAAACGCATTGGTAATGTCGCATCCGCAAAACCGTGTTACGATGAACCATCGGAACACATCACTAGGATGTCGTAGCTGGCAACAATCGTAGACTAAGAGTAGGGAATAAAAAAACACAAAAGAACAATTTGTTCCACTGAAATAAGTGAATTATCCTATGTTGATTCTTTTATTTAAGAAATTCTGACTGTAAATTTTTCAATATCAAAATATGTAGAAGTAGTAATGGTACAAGACAGGCTTACCATAGGTGCGCAATTTAAAATACATATCTGGGTGCACTACTACAAAACACTAACATACCACAGATACAACAAACACTATAATTAATTTAAACACTATGAACTTTATTCGGCTAGTATAATCACAGCTTATGTAGAAAGAGTGGAATATTTTATAAACAAGATACTATATCTACGAGATGTACCAAAGATTATAAAATAACTACTAACAAAATAATACTCTAGGATAATGCTTATAAAACAATCCACAAGTTACCAAAATTACATGTGTACAATATAACAAGTATACATTATTTACTTAAAAGGAGATCAAGGCAAAAACATCTTGACTATTTCTGACCAGAAAATTAATACAATGTCGCATGGTGTAAAGAAATGGAGAATAGTATTTGTCCCACTATACGCACTCTTACAATAAGTATTTCTATAAATAAATAGTTGTCGTTAACAGGCAAGTAAAAATATAAGTGGACATCGTCAAACTTTAGAAATCGACCGTGTGTTAGCAAAACATAAAATTTTCAAACGCTTATCTGCGCTCTTCTCCTAATTCACACCTGTTGGAGGTGAGAATAGGTCTCTCAGAAATCCACGATATTAACTAGAATCCATAGAAAACGTGCGTAAGAACATGAAACCTTACCCAAAACGATCTAAAACAGATAAAAGGTTAGTAAATCATCGCCTAGGGGTCCCTACCAAATTGACGGACACGGCCAGTAATAACAAGAAATATTCGTGTTCTTGTTCACGTTAACTATAGAAAACCTCACGAAGAAGATTGTGTTTGCGAGAACTAAGCAAAAGTAATACAGCTCATATATAAATTATTTTGATAATCACTATTTTACCTTGAATATAAAGCATATGTTTAGATAATCGAAACCAGAATTTGTAGTGTCAATGAGAGCTGTGTAAAGTAGGTTGTCTAACTTGAACATACTATAGGTCTAGAATAATCGAAAATAGTGGTAGCGTGATATTTAACTTTAAAGAAGAGATTGAAATATTTTAAGTGGGAAAATTGACGCAATTAAATTCCCATCAGCAATAGTAAAGGGTTCATGTAGAAAACAAAAGCAACGGACAAACCAATTAAAGAACAAAACGATCCGATGGATATTCCTTTCAACAGGAACAAACGAACCAAAAACATCCAGTTCAAAAATGCTACATTAGTAATATACCTTAATAACTATAAAATAAAATCGTACGGAACATTAACTGAAGTGATCTCACAGAAAAGAAAGCCGAAGAAAGAGAAAGAGAAAAGGAAGTTATAGGGTGAGCTATCAACAAGGACAAAAGTGGAGTGGTAGCCACACAGCAAAAGCCAGCGGACGGACGGTTTCTACAAAAAGAAACATTACAGTTTCCAAACTTCATGAAAAGGAATGGTTTCTTTGGCAGAAACCAAAAAAGAAGATACAATACGAGGAAAATGCCAGCAGCAACATCCAAAAAAAGAAAGGACAAAACTCTTAAACCTGAAGTATGCTAGAGAATGTCAAAAGGGCTGGGAGAAAATGTACTATAAGCTATGGTAACAGGAAATCATCCCAAACGGACAATCAAGGAAAGAATAGCTAACACACCGAAAAATCGGCCAAGTTGTAGTTTCCAAAGAAAATGCAAAATGCCTAAAAAGCATACCACAGGAATTTGATAAAAAACTAAACTAAGTCGGCACGTTGACCGACAGCAAGCAAAACTAGCAAAAGGAAAAGAAAATGGGAATGAGAATGAGTAGTTCAAGAAAGAACGGATACTTGATCAGATAAGAAAACTATAAAAACAAAACAGAATGGCGCTATGGGCGACTGTGTGTGTGTGTGTGTGTGTGTGCGTGTGTGTGTGTGTGGATGTGTGTCCGTGTGCGCGTGCGTGTATTTGCTGTGTAGAGAGCGTTTTGCACCACTTTAGTTGCCTCTTACGATTCGCAGGTCGTATGGTGGGTTATTCGACCCGGACCCACGAGGGGTACGACTACAAAAAAGATAATAGAGCGGCAGTGTTTTTGGCTTTCTGATAATCAGACGAAACAAAAGGGTGGTAATCGTGGGGCGAAACTAACAGACATGAAGAATTTTTATGTAGCAGAAAAATCAAACATTGCAAGTGATCATACTCTGACAGAAAGTAAATAGAAACCAATAAATACCCGAGGTATAGCAAAGTCATCTGGCGAAATCGGAAGGAAACGACGGACAATAATATTTACGACATTTGCGCCAACAAAAGGAAAGTAACAAAGTGTCAGGTATATTTGGATTATCAGGTCTTTAACATGCCAAATGCCTACGAATGTAGTAGAGGGATCAGTGAGTTTATAGGTCCAAAAAGAAACAACTTTACGAAGGGAGAAGGGTCCAAAGAATGTAGGAGCAAAATTGGCGTTAAAGTGACGTGGTCGTCGAAAAGTTGCAAAATTACGGCGCCAAAATGGATCTCCTAGTTGGTAGGAAATTGGACGATGCCGTAGATTATAGTGGTTATAAGAATTACGGTAAGCAGTGAAAAGTTTATGATGTGGGAATGGATAATCTTAAAATGTTCAGGATCAGGTAAAGCATGCTGGGGATCAGAAATTACAGGTTATTCATATTGTACAGTTGTCAGAAATAATAACCCGAGAGAATGTGTTTTCGACTAAACAACGCAAAGAAAGGAGTGAAGTCAATGATTTTATGATTGAACGTGCGGGTGGCACATGAAATTTTAGGCCGAGGTGAATTGGTGACTACGAAACTGTGATAAGGCATTGGACAGCACCAAAAGGTAAGAAAACGTGTTCTTTAGGGATTTTAGAAACGAATCTGCAGTTTCGCTACGCAAAGAAAAAAAAAAATTTAATGAAATAATCGGCCACTACAAAGATGTACGAATAACCTTTAGTAAAACGGTGAAGAGGATCTACGAGATAGCAAGAGACGAATTGATAAGGATAGAACGGGTTAGCTTTAGGAGCAAGAATGCTAGGAGGTAGTTGCTCAACCTTATGGGCAGCACAAATAGAACAACGTCGGATATAGCGAGGTACGTCACTTCGACAGGGCCAATAATAGGTTTGTATGAGATAAGCAAAAATTTTGGTCATACTACAGTGACCGAAAGGGGGCGGTTTGTCGTGAAACGTAATCAAATGATTACGCTGCTCGTGAGATACGACCATTTTCCAATCATCCTGGGAATCAAGAGCGATCAAAGCTTTATTTCGACAAAGAAAGATCTCATTCACCACCGACTATGATGTATATTGTCTAGGACATTTGGAAACTTTTGGAGCATACCGTTTTACTAAGTGTTATGAGTAGCAAAAGTAACTTCGTGAAAGGAAATCGCCGAGAATAAAACAGGATTAAGAATAGGAACAGAACAGGAGAGGGTGTCAGGTGCGACATGATCTTTGCCTTTACGGTGAAAAATTAAGAAATTATACTGCTGAATACGAAGAGCCAACGAGCTAGGTGCCGGAGTGGACTTTGAAGTTTTTTTAGCTAGGGAAGGAAGTGGTGGCTGTTGATAACTAAAATGAGTGCCTTTAATTTACGCGAGTAACTTCTCAATTGTCCACAGAACTACTAAGTACTATTTCTCGGTAACGGAATAATTGCACTTGGCCTTAAAAATTAAGCGATTGATATAGCTCTCAACTTTCTCACTTTCTGGGAAGTTCTGAGCCAGAATTGTACCTTGATCGAAATGGGAAGCATCTGTTTGGATAGTAAATGGCAATGTAAAATCAGGACACAAAAGTATAGGAACGGAAATCAAATATTGTTTAAGTGCAAAGAGCTCAGACTGACAGCCAAGAAACCTGACAAAAGGGACATTCTTTCGAGTCAGCTTAGAAAGAGGAAAGTAATGATCGCAAAGTTTGGGTTTAAGCGCCAATATCAACCGACTATGCGAATTAGCCAACAGACTTCTGGAATTGAGGACTGAGGAAGTATATTAAGCATAGCCTAAATTTTGTCAGGATCTACAAGAACACCATACCTGTAAACGACATAACCAAGATATCGGAGCTCGGGAAGACAGAAATAACACTCATCCTGACGAGGGGTAAGACTGGCAGAGAAGAGATATGAAAGGACTAGGTTGAGGACACGGAGGTGGTTGTTGAAGGAGGAGGTAGCTATGATAATAACATCCATATATGCTAATAACTTAATCGATAAGCTGTTAGAAGGTAGCAAGAGTATTATGGAAGCCAAAAGGCATTCCGCGGATAATTCAAGACCCTATGGGGTACGATGAAAGCAGTAATGGGTTTGGACTCGGGAGCCAAAGAAATTTGCCAATAGGCGGAGAAAATATCCGAAGAAGATAAGAACCGAAGGCAATTACAAAATAGTATAAATATAAAGAAGATCATAGGCATCCTTCTGAGGGACTTGGTTGACTTTGCAAAAATCAATGCATAACTTATTAGAATCATCTTTTTTTTTAACCAGGACAATTGTGCTCGACCAAAAACTGGTTGATGGTTCGACGACCCCAAGTTAGAGCATCTCTCAAGCTATGATTGAGGAACATAAGAAACGTATGAGAAAGAGGGTATTAACATTGTTTTATCAGTCCTGCCGAAGTACGAATATGGTGTTGGACTAAAGAGATACAACCAAGACCAGCAGGTTGTTTAGAAAAAGCGGTACAAATCAGAAAAACAGGATGAGTAGGGTCGAAGGTGATCGTGGTAGCCAAGGAGAAAAAGCAAAAGTTCAAAGGTCATTACAAAAATTAGAAACACATTGTACCGATTTCCAAAAATTGATACCGAGGATGAGTGAGTGAGAAACTTCTGGAATTACAAGATCATCCATAGTAGTGACAACATTTTGAAGATTATAGAAAGAGAAACGACGCCAAGAATGGTGCATTTGGAATTGTCAGCCAGACTACAGAAAGAAGAAAAATTGTGTAGGGTTAGGTTAAGGGAGCGTAAATGATGGCAACCTGAACCGCCAATAATGGTACAGGTAGCTCCGGAGTAGAGAAAACTAGTTAAAGGAATACTTAAATTTTCCATTTGCAAATAAGGACGTATGTCACCATAAACATTAGCACCGACGAAATTTAATAGAAATATGGATTGATAGTCAAGATCCGGAAAAAGGGAATCCGAGACTAAGAAAAGAATAGGGCTTTCGCCTCGCACTGAAAATCTTATCGCCTGTTTAAACACTTCCCACACTTATAGGACAGTGCGTTACTTGAGAAAGTTTGAAATTGTTCTTCTTTCTGCAATCTTGGTTTGGTTGAGCACGACTAAGATAAAACTTTCATTAGACGCTCGTAATATATGTATGCAGGTTTCTCTTTTTGGAGACGGTACGAGTAACGGTCGTTGCATCTTTTCTTGATGAAAAGCAATCGGTTGAAGTTATTGACGCGATGTTAATTCTATCTTAGACATTTGCTACTTTGCCAAATGAACCTACGGTAATTTATCTTTACCGCACTTGATATTATTCGTCTTTCTTGCAGAGGGGTCCGGCAAGTTTGGGTCGATGCGTGCTATATGCTATTTCCAAATTCTTTCTGTTTCATCTTTTCTGATTGGTCTTTTTCATTGGTGAGCAATTCAAAACGATTGGAAGACGTCTAAGACCTTCTTGTTTGACTTACGCATCATCTCGTAAATTATACGTGTTGAGAAAGTAGTCCTTCGCAGAACTTTTTGGAGGTTTTTTCTATTACTGCATTGCATTGATATTAAAAGGACGACTGATTAACCATACCTCCATTTATGTACAGTTGGAAATGCGAAGCATTGTATTCACGCAAGGTAACAGAAGGCAGCCCCTAGCCATCCCGTTACTATAAAGTACAATTGAAAAACTTCTAAAAGAAAACAACAAGCACTCAAATGCCACCACAGAAAGACGTTACTTCTGAACAGCAGACTTTAAAGTAATTCAAGCTAAGAAGTATCTGCAGCAAATTAACTTGATGGGAAATCATCAAATGTTGATATAGTTTTTCCTTTTATCCATCGTGTGGAATCTAAACAAAAAAAAGTACTACATTAAACCTCTCGGTCTAGTATCTACTAATAACTTATTGTCAATAGATGCTAATTCTTATCTTCTTTCTCTGTCCGCAAGAGTTACGTTTAACTCACATTACTGGGAGATGGGCCATAATTTTGAAATATCCTATATCGATTAATGCCAATAGTATTTGATAAGCTGTATTCCTTCTCTAATGCAGTACCGTAGGTTGAACAGAAATTCACTATGTGATATAGACGATGTTTTATGTTACCAACGAGCACAGGTTTAAAATGTCTAGAATATATACAAAAGTCGATAATGTTTTCCCATTGCCCCTTACTTTCGTCGAAGTTTGTCAAACGTCTCGTTTTATTTTTAATAAAGCGACCTTTTAGATGAGCACAATTTGGTTAAACAAAATTACACATAACTGAAGTAATTTACAACCAACCACATAAAACCTAGCACAGTATCAACAACTTACAGTATATCAACTAACTACCCATATTATCACTTTTCTGAACAATATGGATTTAACAAACAGACGAATCCATCCTGCAAAGTTTTCTGTTTAGTTTGAACTGCCATGACACACGCAAATAACTTATCTAGTGCGTAACTAGGGTCAGTAGATTATTAGGACAAAGTGCATGTTATGTCCTAACCTTTACATTTTCTATTTTTCTTTCTAAAAGCAAATACTGTGTAAATAAGTATTGCACATGAATAATTTTATTGAAAAATTACTTTTATATTACAAAACTACATTAGCGCTACATGAAACAAATGATATCTAATATCAATTTGATCGACTCTTGCAGCGCGGTATAAACATTTTGTACGTGCTTTAAAAGATAAACAAATTCTATTTATTTTTATTGGAAACATCCTAAATAAGCAAAGTTTCATTATTATTATACAAAAAGAACACTTAACCGTTTATTACATAAAAAGGATCTTAGGACACTAGTGTTCAAGTTTGAAAAATTTCAGTAACTTGCAGACCATCCTGAACAGCTTAGCCACCACCAGAACTCAATTGTTGACAAGCGGCCAAGTAAATAAACTATATGCATTGTTATTTTGTCAGTCACCAACTTTCCATTGTACCACAATGGTATTAAGAAACTCTAAAAACAAAGTCGTGTGAAAATTATATTCCTTTCCTTCGTTCTTGTTAATCTTTTTGTAATATTTTCCTCCTTCCTGGATAGTGTTTCATAATATTATTTTTCTTGATTAAGGTTTAACTTCTTGATGTAAAACCAACGAGTTCCATTTTGCATTCTGTGTTTATGCAATCCCACTTTACATATAGGGATATTGAATCATGTACCTAAGTTTCATCCATCGTCACAGCAATGCAAAAAGCCGCCAGAATTGTTGTTAAACCTATCTAAACCAGTCCAAGAAAATTAAATTTACATCCGTTTATTCTTTGCAGACAGCAAATGCGTCAACCATCTTACGGACAGACGTAGTGGGCATTCAATTCTATGTTAAAATGAAGCGTGCTTGTTCTTTTGGTATGTCTACTATCTTATGTCATCATCGTTAGGTTTTCAGGTCTGGAACTAGTTAGACACGTACCTCCATTGTTTCCTATTCTAAGCTAACTTACACATTTTCCTGAAATTTTCACAGTCTGCATCTTTCACTATCTGCGTGCAATGTCTAACTTAGGTCTACCTCTATCTTTCTTTTTTCTTATAGCTGCTTGTAATATATCCCATACTATTCCCCAAAAATGTCTTAGAACGTGATCTGTTCTTCTATTTCTTCTATTTTTTTTTGTTTTCCACAGATATCTTTCTTCCCCTAATAGTTATAAAACCTCTTTGTTATTAGCTTTTTCTGTCTATGTTATAATCATCATACATCTGATGCACAACATTCCAAAAAGATTCTACCTTTTTCCTGGATGCTTCTCTTACTGTTCCCATTTCATAGCCGTACAGCACTGTACTCCACACATATGCTTTCAACAATATTTCGGTGTTTTTATGTTTGCTGTATTCGAACTTACTCGGTGCTTTTTTTCGCTAGATACAGCTCGGTTCCCATTCTGACGTTTTATAAATATATACCCTATTTCACCGATATTCAGTGATGTGTAAAGGGGGTTAAGCAACCTGCGGCTATCACAATCCCCCAACACTGTCGAATTAATAGTTTTCCAACAAATCCTTTCGCACAATCAACATTAGTTGAAAATATTCCAAAACCAACACCTGTACTTGTTTATAATAACCATCAGGCTTAAGTGCAATTATTTTTTCGTCATTAGGTTTTCCGTCTTGGAGCTGATTGGACGCACACCTCAACTGATTTATATTCTGAACGAGCCTACACAGTTCCCTGAAATTCCCACAGCCTAGATACAGCTCGGTTTCCCTTCTATAATTTTCTAAATATATACCCTATTTCACTGATATTCAGTGTTATGTATGTAAAAGGGGTTAAGCAACCTGTGATTTGGCATTTGCCAAATTAATAGTTTTGCAGTAAATTCTTTCGCGCAATTAACATTAGTTGAGAATATTGCAAAACCAACACCTGTAAGCCACTTATAATAGTCATCAGGTTTAAGTACAATTATTTTTTTTTCGTCACGACGTTTCCCGTCTTGAAACTGGTTGGACGCGTACCTCGATCGATTTCTACTCTGAATTAGCTTACGCATTTCCCTGAAATGCCCACAGCCTACAGACTATTTATGCGCAATAGTCTAACTTATGTCTACCTCTATATCTCTTTTTTTCTTTCTTTGCTCCTGTTTTTTACTGTTTTCTACATACTTCTTTTTTTCCCTACCATTTCTAGACCTCTTTGTTTTTAACTTTGTCTGTCCATGATATTTTTATCATACATCATTAGCACCACATTTCAAAGGCTTTTATATTTTTCATATCTGCTTCTCGTACTGTCCGAGTTTCACAGCCGTACACTGCTGTGCTGCACACATATGCTTTCAGCAATCTTTTCTTTGTTTCTATATTTGTTGTCTCTGAACACAGCAGTTGCTTTTTTCTGTTAAATGTAGCACAACCTTGTATTAATCTTTGTTTTATATCTTTCGCGCTTTTTTCATTTTGCGTTATTTGACTTCCTAGGCAGCAGAAATTCTAGTACTTTAGTTTTATTTTTGTTTATTTTCATACCATATCTGTCTCTGTTAGAACTGTTTCCATTTCATTAAGAGCCACTTCTAACTCTTTCTTACTAGCTGCTAATATTGTTATACCATCTGCAAATGGAAATATATCAATGTTTTGTCGCTGCTTAATAATTCCAAATGTCTTCCTGAATTTGACAGTGTTCATTGTCTCTTCGATGTACAAGTTAAAATTAATGGGAAATGGGCACATCCCTGTCTCACCCCTTTCCTAATATTTACTTTTCTACGTTGCTGTTCTAATTTTATTACCGCTGTTTGCTCTTTGTATAAGTTATATATTATCCGTCTAGCCCTAAAACTCATTCCATTCTTTTTGAGTATTTCGAAAAAATTTTTCAATATTACATTGCGAATGCTTTTTTCAGATCTACAGACTCTATATACACGTTTTCTCCTTTTTCTGTTGTCTTCTCCATTATCACTCTCAGATCTCAAATAGCTTCCCGTGTTCCCTTGTTTCGTCTAAACCCAAATTTATCTTCTAGTATTTCTTCAATCCATTTTTCCATCCTTCTTTGTACAATTCTAGTTAATATTTTTGAAACGTGTGCTGTCAAGCGTATTATTCGAAAATTTTCACTTGTATCCGCGCTTCTTTTTTTTGGTATAATGACTATGATGATACGTTTGAATCTTTGAGTATCTCGCCTATCTTATACCATATAGCATACAAGTTGGAAGAGACGTTTTGTTACTGCTTGTCCAGCGGCTTTTAGAGTTTCTGCTTGCACCTTATCTCTACCCAGCGCCTTACCGTTTTTCAGACCCTTTAATTCTAATTCAAACTCATCTCTAAGTATAGGATATCCCAAGTCACCGTTTTCAATATCTGATTCCTGTTCTAGTACTTCTAGGTCATCTCGTGAATATAAATTTACTATATATTCTTGCCATCTAACCACTTTCGCTACATTTTCTAGAATGATGTTTCCTTCCGCGGTCCATATATTTTTGCTATACGATTTTCTATCCCTAAAATTTATTCTAATTAGGTTGTATGCTTCAGGATATCCTTTGCTATCCATGGTTTCCTATTTTCTTTTTTCGTATATCCCAGAATATTTCTGGCCGCCATGTCTTAGCTGGATTTAATGTTATTCTATTCTGTTTCCACTTTCTTATTATCAGAAATTTTACCGACACCTTTCAGCAATTTATTTGACTTTTTTTACACCTTTCGTGGATATCTTTGTCTTTTAGTTTCTGAAAGTCAAAGTGCCTTTTTGTGTTCCTTTTTTTGAAATTTTCAAATTTAGAAGCGACCTTCATAATTACGATGTTGTGGTCAGTGTCTATATCTGTTTCTGGGTGGCTTCTACAATCTTTTACTTGATTCCTAAACCGTTGTCTAACAAGAATGTAATCTATTTGATATCATTCTATACCTCCTGGCATCTTCCAGGTGTATTGTTCTCTAGCATAATGTTAAAGTAGTGTGTTTGTAACGGTTAAATTGTTTTTGTCACAATTTTCTACCAGCGTATTTGCCCTGTCGTTTCTCGTGCCTAAACCAAATAAACCTACTATCGCTCCTGCCCTACCCTCACCTACCGCTGCATTAAAATCCCCGGTAATTACTAAATTTTCATGTCTTTTTACGTGTATCTTAATTTGTCTTTGATATCTTTATAGATCACTTCTACCTCTTCCTCACTGTAGCTAGAAGTGAACATGCAGACTTGTATTATCACTGTATTTACCTGTTTAGATTCTAATCTAACCATGAATACTCTTTCGCTCTTTTATAAGTAGTTTTCTATACGGTGTCGTTTTTTTTGCATAACTATCCCCACACACAAATTTCCTTCTTCTGATCCTATCCTATCCATTTCAATTTTCAAGTTCTCTAGCTTACCTAGTTGATTCATACTTCTGAAGTTTTACGCTCCGACTCGGACGATGTTCTTGACTTTTTTTAAACTTTCTGATCACATCCTCCGAAGTATTTTCCGCCCGGTGTTCCGAATGGGAGACTAATTTAACTCCGAATTTTTTTATTACAGAGGATGCCATCATCTTAAAGTTGTTAAATAAGTGCAATACAGAAAAGATATATAAATTGTAGGTATTAAATATTGGGGAATTGGTGCGCAGTATGCGTCCCAAAGTGCTTGGCACTTAAAGGTACTGTGTGTCCTGCCCTAATACACGGCGCTGCCCAAAGTTTTAGTTAATTTTCTATATTAAATTTTGACTTAAAATTAGAATATAGTGTAGCGGGCTACTATAACGCGTTTCACTAATTTAAAACAAGTAGTAACAAAAGGCTTTATTACTCACTGTTCACATGTCTCATTAACAGTATATGCCTTATTTATAGGTGTTTTCAGTCCAATTACAATGAAGCACTATCAAACTAATGCTATTTACAAGCACTAATATCTTTTTAAACTAATTCCTTAACCATAAGTCTTCTCAACAACACTAAACACTACTATAATTTATTTATTACACTTTTGTCTATTTATGTGCAAGCTGGCGGTACAATATACACGTTTACATATCACAAATTTATATTTACTATAGGACATTAGAAACGTACTGACCAACTAACTATACACGAGCTGATTTATATACGACATTTTGATATAGACTAACTCCTACATTCATATATATACCCTATAATTAAATAGATGACTCATATTCTACTGTTTGGCGGAAGGTTCGAGACTTCTGTAGAAGATACCTTCAGTTATGCAGCTGCGTATTTGACGGGTTGCCTAACAGCAGTTCATAACACTGCCCCCTCTTTAAAACCGTTACGTCCCGTAACTGTAAAAACATTTTGACGCCAATTCGATGACTGATGACGGAATCGACAGCTATCTTCACTGGTGCATCCACCACGTCGTTGGAAATAACAGTCAACACTCTTTTCTTGGTCTTGGTAGGCAACCGGTTGATAGCAACAAACAAGGACCTGCACGTTGGTTTCCTAGAAAATTACTTCTAGCATCTTTCGGACTATTCTCCAATCTAAGCGATCCAGTTCACAACCTAGCTTGGACACCGCTAGTCTCGTTACTCCATTTTCCATTATCTGAGCCTTAAGATTCAGCAAAGTCTCCCATAGATGTCCATAACTAGGTCTCTGCCATGAGAAATTTTTGGTCATCAGATAATAAACATAACAATTTCTATCCTAAAGAACCAAAACTTTTCCTGCAGTTGGCTGCTGTTGTACTAACTTATCCACACATCTAAACTTTTTCTTGAAAACAACAGCTATTCCTCTTGATATTTCCAGATCTTGAGCTATGCAATGTGCAAGGGAATACTCTTCTGGTGCTTTAAACAGATCTTGCTATTTTTCAACAACGGTACACTACTTCATTAATTCTTTTTAACACTTCGTACGGGCCTTCCCATTGTCTTTGTAATTTTGGCGACAATCCACGCTTTCTTTGTGAATTGTACTACCACACTAAAACTCCAAGTTGGTAACCACCTTCTTGTGCTCTCGTGTCATATTGTGATTTCATTCGATCGCTTACTACCTGGATATTCTTTCGGACGTTTTTGTGAATTCTATTTGATCTCTCACGAAGCTTACTAACGTAACCTTCACCTGCGATCACTTCTCTAGGTTTAAATCCAAACTGAAGATTACATGGTAGCCGCAATTCACGTCCTAACATCACGCAAGCGGGAGAGTATCCTGTGCTGTTATGTACCGAAGATCGGTACGCCAGTAGGAACAAATGTAGATATTGGTTCCAGTTTCGTTGATGTTCAGAGACAACTTTGGTTACATACTTTCCTAACGTCCTGTTCATTCTTTCAACCATTCCATCCGATTGAGGATGAAGTGGCGTGGTTCTAGTATTCCTGATTCCAAAATGCTTGCAGACGTTTTAAAACAGCGCTGATTTGAAGTTTCGACCTTGATCAGAGTGTAATCCCAACGGAACTCCAAAGCGACAAAACAACTCCCTCACTAGTACATTTGCAACCGTCTCGGCTTCTTGGTTAGGTATAGCATACGAGTCCGGTCATTTGGTAAAATAATCAATTGCAACCAAGATATATGTATTTCCTTTTTCCGATTCAGGAAACGGACCGCTATATCACTGGCCACCCTCTCAAAAGGATTCCCCAAGTTATGTCTCATTGGGGCTTTCCGTTTTGTAACCGGACCATTTCCAGAGGCACACAACTCACATTTCCGCGCCACTCCTTCACATCTTCTTTACAGTTCACCCAATAGAATTTTTCTCTCACTCTTTCGAGTTCTTTTCACGCCAAAGTGCTTTCCGGAAATACCATCGTGCAAGTGCTGCAATACTTCCGGCACTCTGCTTTTCAGCACTATCACTTAAAGTCGTTTCTCAGTGCCATCTTTACATTCCAGGCGTCGTTTCAAGATTCTATTTTCAATCACCAAGGAGTCCCACTGTGCCCAGTATGCCTTCAGGCTACTACTTGAAATACTAATTTCTTCCCAAGCTGGTCGTTGTCGTCTACTCTTCTACTCAATAACACGACCCAATTCGGCGCCATTTTCCTGGTTTTCTTGTATTGTTTCGGTTATCATCGGTTACCGTCATTCTATGAATGACACTTGATTTCTCTTCCATCTTGGAGCAACGATTGCAGTGTACCGGACAAGGTCTTCTTGATAGAGCGTCTGCATTCCGATGACTAGTTCCTACACGATGTTCTGTGTCAAAGTCATATTCCTGCAGCCGCTCTATCCACCTTGCAACTTGCCCTTCAGGATTTCGAAACTGCAGTAACCATTTTAGTGCAGCATGGTCTGTTCTTAACAGGAATTTACGGCCGTATAAGTACTTATAAAAGTGCTCTACGGATTTGACGACGGCCAACAGCTCTCTTCTTGTCACACAATAGTTCCTTTCTGGCCGCGACAAGACCTTGCTGAAATACCCAATAACTTTTACTTGTCCATCCTGCACTTGAAAAAGAACGCTTCCTATAGCAGTGTTATTGGTATCGGTATCCAACACCAATTTTCCTCCATACGTGGATAACTCAGAATTGGTACTGTAACTAGTAGCCGTTTCAGTTGTTCAAATGCGCTGTGGCAGTCGTCATTCCAATTATATTCTTGTCTATCTTCGGTTAATTTCGTCAACGGTTTGGCAATGTTCGCAAACCCAAGTATAAAACGTCAGTAAAATGTGTACAATCCTAGAAAACTGCTTGGTTGGTGTATATTTGCTGGTGTAGGCCACTCTTGTACCGTTTTATTTTGTCAGGATCAGCTCTTATTGCGGTCTCCGAAACGATATGTCTTAGGTATTTCACCTTTTTCCAAATAGGTGACATTTGTTAGGGCTCAAGGTAAGGTTTGCCCCGCGTAACCTTTGGAATATCTCCTCTATGTTCTTAAGGTGTTCTTCAAAAGACCCGCCGAACACTATCACGTCGTCTAGGTACACCAGACATGTTTTCCAGGACAGTCCACACAGTATCGACTCCATCAAACGTTCAAAAGTAGCAGAGGCATTGCATAATCCAAAGGGCATGACCTTAAACTGCTATAATCCAGTTCCAATTGTAAACGCAGTTTTCTCTTAATTGTTTGGCTCCAAGCCTACCTACCAGTAACCGTTTTTCAAATCCAAGGTCGAAAACCATTTACATCCGGATAGAGTATCCAAGGTGTCACCCGCCTGGGGTGTTTTCTTATCGGTTGCGCATTTCCAGTATTGATTTTGTGTTGCACAATATTCGTCCTTCCCGTCTCACTATCATCTATTGCAAACACAATTCGATATCGTCCGACCAGTTCTTTTACCTTGCCCAGTTGGTCACCGCCTAATCCTTGACACAAAGGTATCAACATATCCAGCAATTTCTGTGAGCTCAAAATCAACGCTAGGGATACCTTTAATCAAACCCTATTTTTAGTTTTTGTTTCAGGTTGTTAGATTTTTATTTAGGATGGATTAATTCTGAATTTAGGTTTAATTTAAAGCACGTTATATTTTCGCGTTTAAACCCAATGTAGTACCTTCGGGTGGAGCATTGGGGACGTGGCCGCAAGTATAGCGACTCTTATTCAAATTATAATTTCTGTGAGCAACCGTCGGCTGGTTTATCTTTTGTGTCGTTCACACAACGTTTCATATGGCATACTGGAATACAACTTTTCACAATCATGTTTTTGTTTTGGGTCACCGTATGCGGATTAGTGTTTAGCACCCTTAGTGGTATCATATTTCGAAACTTTACCAGTGTTTTTCCAATCAGTAATCTTTCCTGACCCATTCCCGATTTAGTTGCTTCCATCATGCATTCTTGTTCTTCTTGGAGCGTACCATCCGAGCGCCCCATGACGATCATTTCCGCCTTCTCGGGTATTTTCATATCACAAATCATTCGAACTTGCACCGTCTGGTTACTCGTTCCTTGAATTGGAATCTCATCATGATCTATCCGAAGCACTTTTTGTTTCATGTTCACATGAAACCCATATTCATTCATGAGATCCATTCCCAAGATCACTTCTTTTGTAATTTCAGCTTCCAACACCCGATGATTAATTAGTTTGTCTCCAATTGCCAACGTAACGGCAGTCTCTCCGTGAGTAGAAATTTTCTCACCACTTGCCGTTCGAAGACATACCGATGCAGGTAGCACTTTTCCACGACCAACCAAATCTGGTCTTACAATAGTCCTTGTCGCTCCTGTATCCACGAGTAATCGGACAACCCTACCATTAATTTCACCATCGATATAAATGCTGTCCAGACTTTCCATCGACAATGTAGCACGGATGATAATCTCTGGGGCACTACGTTGTGCTGTCGTTGTTTGCCCCCTTACGTCGACTTGCTTTAGTTTTTCCTGCCGCACAATCGGTTGTTTTTTCATTGTTGAGTACATCGTTTCTGTATATGACCAACTTCACCGCAGCCCCAGCATCGCAGACCCCATCTCCGCGGACGTTGTCTTTCCAGCCTTTTCGCCTTTTGCTTTTCAAACACATGGTTGATTATTTTTATGCTGTTCTGCGATTGACCAGGTTCTTCTAAGGCAGACTAAACTGTGTGACTCATTCCGTGTGATGTCTGCTTAGCTGCTTCTAACGCAAGCGCCTGAGCCAGTGCGTCATCTTAGCGCTTGCTGTATTTCGCCGTCTTTAACGCCATCCACAGATGTTTGAACAGCCAGTTGTTTGAGGAAGCTATCTGGTGACGTTGGGTATGCCAATCTAACAAATCTGGAAATGTCAGTTTTGAATTCTTGCATGCTTTCGTTTGTCTTTCGCAAGCGGTTCTTAACTTGTGCATGGTAAACCTGTTGAAAATGAGCGTCTCCATATCTCATCCCAAGCTTCGATGTTAAGAGGCCGTAATCATTCTGCTGGTGATCGGGAATCGTTTGCAAGATGTTAAGAGCTTCCCCTCCGTAGGGCCACTCTTAAGGGGATACCCTTCTCTTTGTTGCGCCAACTGTTGGCTATTGCAGCAGCTTCAAATTGTTTCAAATATGTGGGCCAATGTGTTTTACCATCGAATATGGGTGGTTTCACTTTAAGTTTTGACGGTATTGACTCGGTTCCTTCCATGCTTCTTATTTCTGGAATGTTCTGATTTACAACTTGGTTTGTTAATCCAAGTGGTCGCGTTGGTAGTGAAATCATAGCCTCATCACATCTTCCTCCATTTTTACCAATTCACTGTCCAACCTTTGTTCAACTATTTTTACCTGTTCAGTGACATATTCTTTCAATGCAATGGAGCTTTTCATTAATTTTTATTCTAATGTTGCTGTCTTTTCATTTAACTCTTTCATTTTCACAAAACCTTTGTTCCATACCGGATTGAAAAGCCTTAAGAAAATTCATTAAAGTTTCTGCGTCCATTTTACTTTGGCTTCTTGTAACAGGCATATACAAACTACTCAAATGTCCTTAGACTTGTGTTTTTCTTTTAAATTAATCACTATACACCCCACACAGTCTAACACCAGTGTAGTGGGCTACTATAACGCGCTTCAATAATTTAAAAAAAGTTGTAACAAAAGTCTTTATTACTCACTATTCACAAGTCTAATTAACAGTATATGCATTATTTATAGGTGTTTTCGGTATAATTACAATGAAGCACTATCACACTAATGCTCTTTACAAGCACTAATATCTTCTTAAACTAATTCCTTAACCATAAGCCTTCTCAACAACACTAAACGCTACTATCATTTATTTATTACACTTTTGTCTATTTATGTACAAGCTGGTGGTACAATATACACGTTCACATAACACAAATTTATATTTATTATAGGACATTAAAACGTATTGACCAACTAACTATACACGAAATAATTTATATACGACATTTTGCTATAGACTAACTCCTACATTCATCATCGATCTTATATAAACCCTATAATTAAATATATGACTCATATTCTATTGTTTGCCGGAACGTTCGAGACTTCTGTAGAATATACCTTCGGTTATGCAGCTGTGTGTTTGACGGGTTGCCTAACAGTAGTTCGTAACAATAGTAAACTCAAATATATCAACTTTTGGACAGATTGAAAAATTATCGTTTAATATTGTACTTCACAAATACAGTGGTTTTAAATGGTACCTATCAACAAAAATTAAAAATTAGTTATGTGCGATTTTGAAATTGTGGTCTGGTTTTTATTTGTAACTAGTATATATTATGTGCTGATAACGCTTCAGTTGTTAGTGATAATTTTTTTCATCAGTAGGTATTATAGGCACAACTCTAGCAGCTTTAGTGGAACTGATTTCGTTCTTTTTACTTTAGGGTTATTGCTTAGGAAATTAGTAATGTTGTTAACTATTGTGCGAATCTTTGTTTGGCTATTTGACTATAGCTAAGAACTCAAACTCTACAATCACTGAAAAGATTTGAGTTAATCCTATGCCAGTAGCTTAGTTAAGCAATATAATTTTTAGAAAAAAATATGACAAAATAATTGTCACCAATTCAGTAAATTTATACAAATTACTTGCAAGTATTTTAATTATATCGAGATAATAATTCTTTATAAAAAATCTGTTATCAAAAGCGTTTATGAACGCAACTTATTAAAATAATACTCAATCTATTTGAAATATTTTTAGGTTTTATCGGCAGAGAAACCTGGAAATGTGTTAGTATCGCCCTTGAGCATAAAAATCGCATTGCTCATGTTATATGAAGGATCAACAGGCTCCACGGAAAAACAGCTACAGACACTTCTACAACTATCTCCCGACAAAACGGAAGTTAGAGAAAAATATAAACATCTTTTGGATTCATTTCAGGTTAGCTATATTCAATTTTATATTTATAAATTTAAAATTTTAAAATAGGATACAAAGAATGGGTATGTTATCAATATTGGCACACGATTATTCTTGGATTCTGGACTTAACATTAACGACCAGTATGCTCAAACTATCAGAAAATCATATGACGCCGACATCGAATCAACTAATTTTACAAATCCCAAAGAAGCTTGCCGCAGCATTAATTCATGGGCAGATATTTTGACAAAGGGGCGAATTAAACAATTAACTAGTCCTGGTAAAAACAAATAATTATAATTTGAAATTTATTTTACTATATTCTAGATGATATTAACAACGACGTTTTGCTTATTGTTGGAAATGTGGTATACTTTAAAGGGAGTTGGCGTCACCGCTTCCCCAAAAATCGAACACAAAGTGGTGGCTTCTATGTATCACCTACTGATGTAGTAAGCGTCTCATATATGTCAAATACTGATCGTTACTACTATGGAGAATCTAAGGAAATGGATGCGAAGTTACTGAGATTGCCATATAAGGTAAGCTATTTAGTATTAATGCTTACTTCGGGTTTTTAAATTTCAGTTTTAGGGACACCACTTTTCTCTGTTCTTTCTTTTGCCCAATTCTAAAGGCGGTCTTTCAGACTTATTAAAGCGCATTAATCTTCAAACCTTAAAACGGCAACTTTACCTAATGGATGAACGAACTGTAGATGTTACCATTCCAAAGTTTAGGTTTGACTTCAGCTCCAGTTATACAAAAATCCTACAAGATGTATGTTTTACTGTATAAAACCGTTCCATGTTACTATAAATTGCTTTTACAGTTTGGGCTAACTACACTGTTTTCTCCTACTGCCAGTTTACCTGATATAGCTGCACATACTGGAACTGGATCAAAATGGCTCTTCGTTAATGATATAAAACAGAAATCTGGAATTGAAATTAACGAAGAAGGCAGCACAATATTTTCTGCTACGGGTATATAATATCTTTATGGATTCATTTTCATTGTTGGTTTTAGAAATTCAACTTGGTAATAAATTTGGAGAAGCCGATTACAGTTTCAATGCTACTCATCCATTCTTGTTCTTCTTGGAAGATCAAATAACGGGAGCAATTCTTTTTGCTGGTAAAGTCGAAAATCCACTGCAATCAGATGCAGTGTCACTTCCAACAAGATTTGGCGGTGACGACACACCAGGTAGGCAATTGAATACTAGAGTGAATATGACCAGAAAGGGCTTTTCATTGCGTGCCCAGTAAACTATTGGCATATGATTGTAACCTTAAGAACTAAAAACTCATGTGTTGTTTTCTTATTTTCACTGCTGTTAATCCTTTACATGTTAGTAAGTGTGTTTCCTTTGGATTAAGTAGTGTGGTCAACCCTTTTTTTTAGTAGTTAGTTGTTTGTTAGTGTTAAAAAGCCATATTTTTAATGTTCATTTTTAGATTTCATGTATTGGTGTATTTAAGAACTATTTTCTATAATATTATGCAATTTCTACAGTACAAATGGGTTGCTTTTCGGCAAGCTTAGCGATTAAATAATTTCCTTAAATATTACTGAACATCGATAACCTTACACACAATACAATGACATTAACCTGTTATATTCATAAGCTGCTACTTGTTTAACTCTACATAACAATCACACTGGTTCAAGTTTACCTTGATCTTCCTACAGATTCTAAGATTATTAGCTTGAATGCAATTAACGATGTACTTCATCACTACGTCATATTTTCTTATAGCATGTTGACCACATAACAAATCTGGGGAATGACTCTATCTTACTCTTTCACTCATCAATTGTTTTTTGCTTACAGAATTAATTGTTGGTTCTGGGCAAAATTTGTAGTAGTATTTTACAAAGTAATTTAATAGATGAATGATCTGTACATTAACTCCTAACTAATAAAAGTATTAATTCGTATAATGCCTTTGTAATGCTTTCCTCTTCCTTCCTTTCTTTGGGGACACTATCATCTGGTGGATTTGGTGTTAACAACTGTACATAAATATAATTTGTCTATATGAAATGGCTATCATGACTTAACCTTTCATAGTTTATTAAATCTTAAAGTAAACCAACTGGTATAGAAATGAATTGTTTGTATGCAATATTTTTAGTTTTCCATGTTTTCAGTAAATTATTTACAAAGTTTAAATACCTACTTTATTTACATATGAATTTGATACTCGTGAAACGAATATTATAAAATTGTGCCCAGTTTTAAATAATACAAATTTTTACAGCAATTTGTTACATCATTTCATTTATAAAAAAAATGTGGTTTTGAAATAAGCGCATTACACTTTTTACATGTGATTAATAAAGTCACGAGTTTTCAGTTATGGTTGAAACTTTGACCCAGTTAATGAAATTTATTTTAATTTCTAGTTAATTGTATAGAATTATTATGGTACAAAAAATTTTAGTTTAAATTAATCTCATCAAACCAAATCTATAGGTAGCTATTTATTTTCTATTATAAACCTTATATAAATCAACAAATGACATAAGCCCGAACAATACAAACATAAGTAAGCAGAAGATACTAAAATAAGGAAGGATCATCTTAGGACCATTATTTAAAAAGGCTTTACATATTATTCTGCTTCACTCTGCATCACTATGCTCTATTTAGAATTTCTAAACAAATTATTGACTACTATCATTATACCTAAAGGATATCATACTAGAGGGTAAAGTACAATGAATTTCTTGTAGTTTTGTCCTTGGCTCTCCATTAACTGATTATGATGTTGTTGAATGTTCTTATTTATATTTTTGTAGGATATTTAACTTTGTCATTTGGTGGTAGGTGTTAGATGATAAAAAACAATGCACTTCATAGGTATACAGCCAAAAAGCAAAAGCTTAAATGTCATAGAAAACTTTCAGAGAATATCAAATAACTTAATTATCAGATAGATATACAGAGCAGACAATATAGTCAGCTCAATAAATCACTCATTATTAAACATTGTTTATACCGTCAGTCAATCAGAAAGCAATTTGTCTAACGCCATATTATTACTCGTCAATTTGACAGATAAACGTACTTTTGTTCATAGCGTGGTTGGATAGAGGGAGTAATATTGCACAAATTTTAAATACAAGAATGAATGATAATAATATACATCAAGGAAATTACTTACCTTGTAATCAGCTAAGCAATTTAGTAAAGTAAAGCCAAATTACTGATCTTTGTATAATAGCAAACGCCACGCGAATTAATGCACCTTTTTCTTCTAACTGCGTTAGTGTGGGTCAAAGTAGTTTATCTGCCTTTATTCAGTCGATACAGCAAAGGTCATAGATACCCTACAACATAATAGTACAAATGAATAATTAACAGGTAATGATGACAAGGGATTTCAAAGGTAACTTCACTGCATCACCCATACTGACTGGGTCACTTTGTCGATTCGGTCCGATAGCCCATAGTAATCCACCAGATTATGGTGCACATTACTTCAAACAGAAATAAACATAATAAGATATTTATCATAGTTTCTTACAATGCTGGGAGCTCAAATACATATTTTTAATGCGTCATAACAAACTTACTAGCTAAACTACAGCAGGAATATACCTCCAATTAAGGATTGGTAATCATTCTATGAGATTAATTATTAAAATAAAGCTGATGGAGCCAATGATGTGTAACAAGACAAACATAGATACCACACTAGTACTAGCACTCACACTAGAGGACGAAACTGAGCATCCTGAAACTGCTTGTAGGAAATTGGCTCATCAAATGATCTCCAACGGAATTAACTACACGAACAGCCAGAAAAATACACTACCATGAACAAACTGTTAGGTATTTTTCTGAAGTAATAGTTTATTACGAACTATAGAACAGAAATAGGAAATGTGTATTCTATTCTACTTACAAGAATTGTTTGTAATCTGATTGAAAGATTTGAGTTTTAAGGAAACCCGCTGACTTTATTTTTTATGTACAAGATTAGTGCCATATGAATGCAACACAATGTTATTTTGTTGAATTAGCATTTATTTGAATTTCATAATTTCACAGAAATAACTAAGCTTATTTCATACTTTGTCTTTTTAGCAATTAATCAATAATATCTAATACTTATATCAGCAACAGTAATTATAAAATATAAACAAAACGGGAATATCTGACGCTTAATAATTGGACCAAATTTTTTTGAACAATTACTTGGAGTTACCACTGTGTGGAATCACATTTTTGTATCAAAACGGCATAAATTCTCTTCAGCATTGTGTCAATAATATTCTGCAGTACCCTGATTGAAATTTATATTAAACTTCCTGAATTCTATCCTTTAATTCTAAAATAATGCAGACTGACGTGGTTCGAAGTGCTTTTTTCATCTGATGCCAGGTACATTTATTTCCTGCAAGCATGGTTTACTGATTTTGCTGTATTGCAGGCTGCACAATCCTGTTAAAATATAAATTTCCCTTCTGGCATTTGAATCTTATTAATAGACGATAAAAATTCTTCTTGCAAAACTATCATGTACTCTGCAGCATTGACAGCGCCATCAATAAGAAGAAGGCGTCCTAGTCCTTGTGATGACATACATCCCCACACCATCAGAGATGCCATAGGCGTAACCTTTCTTTTAAGACAATCTCTGTGGTATTCTTTCCATGACTTTCGAATAATTCCACTTTGTATATTGTCAATGCGTATCTCAAACTTAGATTCGTTAATCCAGATAAATGAATCCCACTGACGATCAACTTAGTTGTGGCGCTTCTTTGTCCATAAATATCGGTTTCGTTATTATTTTTGTGTGACGAGTGGTTTTTCTTCAGCCCATAGTTAACTAATATAGTTTGGAAGCCTTTATGAAGTTAAAACTTATCTTATGGAACCCATATCCTAGTTTTTCATGCTTCATTTTTATTAGCAGCAACAATAGAATTTTGCATATCGTTAGATAGCGACTGTCCTCGAACTTTTTTGACAAGTTAGTAACTTAAAACACTCGAATAATGCTATAATTTGCTGCTTTAAAGCACTCTTAAAAAAATATTTGTTAGAAGCAATATTATAAGGTTTTACTGTGTACACAAATATTTGTTGGTTCATAGCACAATTAATATGTGCCAGCTACAACTTTCTTTTTTGTTTATATTCTATAATTATTGTATTTAATACAAACATTACATATTATTGATTAATTGATCAAAACACATTGAAACAGTTAAGCTTAGGTGTCTCTGCTGAAATAATGAATATCAAATAAATTCTAATTTGGAGAAATAACATTGTGTTGCATATTTCTTTTGGTTCAATACATATGCGACTGGGCTGGTATACATATATGCAGAGAGGATGAATACAAACTAAAACGAATTGAAAATTAGTTTTATGGGTTATTTTAGATAAAGCTTTATACAAATTATTGATAGATTAGCTGCAGTCATTTTATTTGATCAATACAGTCAGTAGAATTTGTGTATAACTATCTTTATCTAGTTTGAATATTTAGTATTTAGCATATCATAGATTGTCTATTGTGTATTATAGAAAAAAATTGAAGAGCATTAAACAGATTTTGAGTACTGTTTTCTTCTTTTGAGGCTTACAACTCTCTTTAAGAATTTCCTTCAGGATTGTGCAGATACGCTGTGTTTTGTGTTGGAGATACAATGTAGTGTTTCAACTCCTTTATGAGATTCATATTAATCATGGCATGTGTTGTGTTTATTATTTTAATATGTACAAAATTTATCAGAAAATGTTAAGTGTAGTTACTGAATTATGAAAACGGAATTTTGATATTTGGAGGCTAATGACCTTACGCTCATGCTACAAAGAGCTGTCATCTGCCATAGATGTGTTTCTTGTACATGCTCTAGTACATTCTTCAAAGAAACAAATTACGTTGCAGTTTATTTCAGTATGCTCAGTGACAACTAGATCCAGAAGAATTAAATGTAAGATAATTAAATTTTATCACAGAATTTATTAAAATAGTTAGATTTTATAACAATTAAATAAGATTTAATCGAAAGTTAGCAATTCGAAGTTCTAATTGAAGCACCCTGTAAACCAAAATTTAATAGTACGCCCTGCAATATTTGACTTACAGCATCATAGATTTCCAACATCAAGTCTGAACTTTAATCAATTTTTATATTAAAATTACTCTCTTTCAATTCTGAGCATTAAATATTCCTTAACTAATTTCCAATCTTTCTAATATGAGTAGGAAGATATCGTACAAGCATATATTTCTTAAATTATACTATATAACCAACCTACACTTCATATTTTTTTGTACAGAATTGATAAAATGAAATCAAGCAATTCTCTTTCAATAATTTAATTAACTTTGCAAATGAGAATATGCAGGTATTACAATACTGTGACTATGCTGATTTATTTTTAATATATTTCTGTGATTAGGAGTATAATTTTCCTCTATTTTCAACATAATCACTAATGGGTGAATAATTATCGTAAAAGACCAACCACCAGTTTTTCTAATTCTATTTTCTGATCAACTGCAATTTTGCTCTAAACTAAGAAAATGTTGGGTATTTATTTATTTACATAACAGAGTGCAAACAGTTGAAACCTAAAAAGTACACTCATTAATAAAGATTGATTATTTAGAGTGCAACAATCATTCACAAGCCCATTCATTAGTAATATTATGCAAGATGTTGTACCTATATACCTAATTAGTAATTGCACATCACGAGTTAAATCAAATTAAATTAAATACTAAACATAGTTGAAAGCAAAAGAATTAAAAGCAACAAGTATTGGTAAATATAAAACGTATATATCACAAACGATTGCTTTTTAAGTTTAATTGTTTTTTAAAGGAAGGTAGTAAAATATATGAAAAGAGTCGATAGAATTGTAATATGGATTGTGTGCTTGTGCCATTCATTAATTGACAATTCTTGGCAAGAACTAGCTTTGCGAAATGGATGATTAAAAAGTACTGCATTCCTAATTGGTCACAGAGTAGGATAAAAATTTACTGAGCCAAGATTTCCTGACTATTCAGAAAAGATATTACGATTTTATATAACGATACACAATCCCCATCATGCGAGCTTGTTCTAATGTTAGTAATCCCGATTCTTTACAAGATTCCTCGTAACTAATATTTGGCATATTATATTTAGCTTACACAAAGTTAAAAATTTTCTGCTGAATATTTTCTATAACTTTAATATGCACAGTGTGGGAGAAAAGTCTGGCAACGACTAATTTTCTCGAAATATGGCGATTTCCATTTTGTTGCCAAATTGTTCATTTTTCTAAAAACGTTGATCACTTTGGTATTTTAAGTGCAATACTCTGTATATTGTTTAAAATTTGTAATATATACTTCAATACCAGTTCGACCATATGTCACATTTGTTACGTGCCAAATTGGCCCTTAAACATTTTTTTTAGTGTAATTTTGATGTGCGGAAGTTTCGCGCCATAAATTCAAAAGACTCGGGGCGCGTATTTCCGTCACGTCAGAGTGCGTTTGCGCCAGATCGCGCGACGCCAGTGGAGTAGGGACAAAGTGGGGACAAGTGTTTCCGTGACTCTCTGTAACGTGGCTGTTTGCCTTGGATCTTCGAAGAGTGCAGTTGTCGTGCTTGGTATCGTATCTTTATTTTTATTATGTAGATTTCCTTTGCTTATCTTTGTCTGTCTTTGCCTGATTAACCCGTTCCTATCGTTCTGCTGCATATAGGAATATGGATACGACCTTGGAGCAGCCCACGACCCTGGATGAACGAGCCCATGACTGCCGGAGCTGGTCCGAGCGCTTTGGAAGAGCGTTGGGCGTACCATCTTTAACTGCCTAAAAAGGGCCCTCCGTAGCCCTGATGGACTCCAACAGAAGCCAACTTTAACCCAGGGACATATTCCATGTGAGTAATTGCCGTATAACCTATTGTCTTAAATTTATATATTTTTCCGATAATTGCGTAATTTAATTTGTGCATTGGTGACGTAATTGTCAGATGGGCGCGCCAAATCTGTACAAAGGTTAGCGTTACCAACCGCCAGTGGCGTCGCTTTTTCATCGCGCTTGCGCGATGTATTTATCGACGTTTTTAAACGGTAAGAATTCGTTTTTAAAACGTAAGACATTTCAGATTTGAAGTGGTTGGAGAGGTCTTTCATAAATAAATATTTCAGTGAAAACTAGATTTCAAGTAGTTATTATTTGTAAGTAGGCTGTGATTTTGTTATCTATTAACAATTTACGAAGTTGTTAATTGAAACTGTCAGTAATTTGAAGTGTTTTTAGAAGTTGTTCGAAGTAACTAGGATCTCGAAGATGGTTCTTAATGAAAAGATCTAATTACTCTTTTGATGATGAACAAGATCTTATGGGAAGTAGCAGACCTGTTTAATGATACTTCCCCAATGGTACAAAAAACTATAGAGGATCGCATACATCGTCACGCGGAGCTGCACAAGTACATGATATCAATCATTTTTTAATATTTAATGTTTTACATAAAAATTCATCTAAACCATTCAATATTCACGTATTGCAAGAATTAAGCGAAGACTACTTCAATGGTAGATTAGAGTTTAATTGATAATGATGAAAAAATCGTAACTGATGAGAAATTTGTTAACAAGATACGTTTTTTTCGACGTAGCAACATTTACACTACGTGGCAAGCTAAATATGAGGTATTGGAGTGATGTAAATCCACCTGAATGCGTGAATATCATACTCAAAGACCGCAAAAGTTATATGTGTAGCCAGGTATAGTTAGTACACAGTTAGTTGTGCCTTTCCTGATTGCAGGAAATTTAATGTCAGATAAATACGAAACACTGCTTAGGAACAACATTGTACCTGCATCAAAATACTTATTTGAAACCAATTTTAATCAGATACGGTTTCAGCAAGATGGAGTGCCACCTCGTTTTAGTTCAAATGTTCTTCGCTATTTAGATGACGTTTTCCTGGACGATGAATTACTAGAAGAAGAAGTATTAAATGGCATCTGCGTTTAATTCATTGGGGACATCTAAAAAATAATGTTCACAAAACTAAACCAGCAAGTCTTGCTAAGTTACAGCAATGATTTATCGATGAATCTCAGTTAATTTCAAGGAAATCCTGTAAAAATGTGGTAAAGGCGTTTTACCATCGATTAGGGAATTCTCAAATTACCAATGGAGCACACCTCGAACACTTTAATAAAAAAATTTTGTAGACACTATTTAGTTTTGTTGTGAATTAAAATCCTTTCAATATTTTAGTACTTTCCAATTGGTATTTTGTAATTTAGGTGGATCTCATTTTGATTGGCATATGGTATGGCATTTGATTGAACTCGTGTTAAAGGGTAGATTGGAACAGCATACAGGGTTTTGTATTAAAAATAACATGCCTATATTTTCGGAAAAGCCGTCAATGTGACAACACTGCAAATAACAAAAAAGAACTCAATATCTTAAATCCCTATTCGACAAATTTTAGTACATTTTTGACAACTCGATTTCGAAAAAATTAAACATTTCCAAATCTTTCTTCCACTCCGTATAGATCTGCTCTTGCGTGTTGTAAACGCAACCTACCCAATTTAGGATGCTATAAACAAAGGCAAAATATAGATATGCTATAGAAAGAATATTACAAAAATTGGACATGTTTGTATGACAAATTCTAAATTCTTATGGCTTTTTTTATTAAATAATTAATGTGATGGAAAAATGTTAGTTTAGCGTCTAATATTTCATTCAAATCTCGAATGTATGAAACTCTTCTTGTGGACCGTAATGTATGTGATACAAAAAGTCGAGAACTAATATATTTTTTGTGAAAGAGATGTATTACATTTGTTGACGTTAATAACCAGTTTGTTCACAAAACAGTAGCTGTACAGTATCAATCTAAAATAAGTTGCGATCATTAACGCGTTCAGTTTTCTTAGAAATTTTAATATCGTTGGCATATATCAATAGCAGAAATATTAATTTAACTTACTATGCCATTTATATAAATAATTATAAACAGAAGGGGACCTAAGTGAAGAGTGCACATTACTTGATAAATCTGTTATTCCGTTATTTATTTGCCTATTAACAAAAACAGAACTGAAGTATGTTTCATACTGTTTTGGCACAAGATATATTGCCGGTAATCCAGAGAAATTTGGTGACGTACTTGCTAAAAATTTTTACTTCGATAGAGAATCGAAAACGCCGACTGAACCAACAAGAATGGTTGCTGACTAATATAGTGGCAAGGGTAGTATGAGTGTTCCAAGAAGGTCCCGGAATACTGCCATGTAGCAAACACCAGTTTCAATTGCGAATCTCGAAATACGGGAGTTCTTAGCAAAAAACCCTAGAAGGAATAACAAAGGGATACCGAAACCCGAGATTAGCAAAGTGATTCTGCCCTAAAACTCGCACAAGTATTAATAGAGTACACTATTAAAACAAACCTAAAATAAACATAATGATAAGGATACTAGAATAACTATTTAAAACTGCCAACTGAAGAAAAGGTTTCCAAAATTAAATGTTAGATTGCCTGTATATTACCCACGCATCTAGGTATTGGCAATATCTTTTAGTATATCATGGCTAGATAGTATTACCCTAACATTAGTTGTGAAAACACAAAGTTATTATTCTTTACTATATTGCACAATTAAAATTTTAAGCACAAGTACAAACAAACATTCTTAAGGAAATGCCAAATATGCCGAAATTATCTATCTTAAGGTAAAACTTTTTGGCGAACAAAATTACTTTCTATTTTTAAAACTGCTAACGAAAACGTACTGTGGGTATATTTATAAGTTCGAACATGAAGTTGTTATCACTTCAGGAACCAATTCTTAATGAAAGTGAAATTCACCAACATAGTAGTATATAATTCCGAACTTCAATTGACCAAATAAAATTAAATAAAAACCCTTAACCACAAAAAATATTTAAATTACTAGATACGTATTTCGACCACTATGTGGTCATCATCAGTAGGGGAAAAAAAAATTAGCTGTTGTTCTGGAACACTTCAGAGGATATTCTCCTCACCACTTAGGCTGAAGTGAACCTTCCCAACCTATAATTTACTATATTGTTGCTTTAAACACTATCGAGGATATTCTCCTCACCCGCAGGCTGGTGTTCTCAACAACAAACGAGTGAATTGTGACATTATAACTTAAATCTACTTAATTTATACTAATTCTAAATCTACTGAAGCGGAACCAATTTAATCATGCTTTCTCATTGGTTGTTGACCAATAGGGAAAGCAAAGCAGATGGCTCTATTGGCCCTTTATCGGTGTTTAAGAGGGGTCCTTTATGTTTAACAATTTTAATTGATTCATAGGCATTTAAGGAGGAAAACGTTGGTACTGCTTTTAACAATTTGACATTTTCTAGTTTAACGGGGTGGCTGGTTTCAAATATATGTTTGGCGACCTGAGACCTTTTATATTTACCATATTTGAAGTGAGCAATGTGTTCATTAAATCTTGTTGTTATATTCCTCTTGGTCTGACCAATACATTTTTGAAAACACCCTGGCCCTGCACAACTAATTTCATAAATCCCCGACTTTTGCAATTTTTCCACCTTGTCTTTTGGATTACCTAGCAAATCTTTAATTTTATTAGTATTAGTGAAAGCAATTTTAAAATTACACTGTTTGAATATTTTATCAAGACCCTTTGTGGTTTTGTGAAACGGAAGTTTAACATATTTAACATTATCGTTAGAGGTGGTTGATTGCAAAGTCGTTGATTTACGGATGTTGATCCTATTTTTACACTTTCTAAAAATATTATCTATAATATCAGAAGAGAAACCATTGTAATTCGCTATTTGTTTAATAAGAGCAAATTCCTTATTAAATCTGTTTTCATTTAAAGGGAAATTCAATAATCTATTAATTAAAAAGTTAAATGAAACCAACTTATGTTGTATGCTATGATTAGAGGAAGACAAAATAAAGCGATTTACATTGGTTTCTTTTCTATAAATGTCAAATTCTAATTTATTACCATTTCTAATTACTAATGTATCTAAAAAGGGTAATTGTCCATTATTCTCTAGTTCATACGTAAATTTTATGCTTTGAAATTTTGAATTCATTTCTTTAAGAAAATCATCAACATTTGATTTAGAAGTATCAAAAACTGCAAAAATATCATCCACGTACCTTAACCATATTCTTGGGAAGTATTTGGAGTTTTCTTTTAACTCGGTTTCAAAACGAGACATAAATAAATTTGCTATGAAAGGTGATAAGCTATTTCCCATTGCTGTGCCTTCATGTTGTTCGTACAACTTGTTGTTGAATTGAAAACAGTTCTGGGACATGCAATGCGAAACAAGCTTGATATAGTCCTCAACTTTATCATCATCAATATCACTATCTATAAGAACATCCTTTAAATATGTTAAAGTACGTGGTATTGGAACACTAGGGAATAATGAACTGACATCAAATGAAATTAAGATTTCGTTCTCTTCTAATGTGATATTTTTAATTTTATTAATGAACTCTAAAGAGTTTTCTACAGATAAACTATTAAACTTTAAAATCTTAAATTCATTTGACAGCCACCGTGATAAATAGTAAGTCGGTGAGTTGATACCTGAAACTATTGGTCTCATCGATTTATTATTTTTGTGAATCTTTGGTAAACAGTAAAGTTTTGGCATTTCGGGGTTTGAAATTGTTCATTTTAATTTTATTGTGGGCGAAATTAGGTTTGGACATTCTTTCAAAACAGACTCTGTTGATTTAATCATTTTATTTAAAGGAACTTCATTTTTACGTTTTTTGACTATTGGTCTGTAACGACCCTCAGACAGCAAAGTCTCTACTCTATCAACATAGTCTTGTTTATCCAGAATAACCAACCTATTCCCCTTATCAGCCTTTAAATAATAACAATTCTTTTGTCGTAAATCTTTAATAATCAGATGATCTTTCCTTGTTTGTTCTGAGGCATTTCTTGCGCAAGTGCGTAAGTTGTTCGAAAGTTGAATTTTGCACGCGTTTCTAATAAAGGTTTTGAATTGTCATCTAATTTTGAAATAGATTTTTCAATGCCAGCAATAATGTCTTCCAAAGGAGTTTTCAAATGATCTATTCCAAATTTTAGGCCTCGATCAAGGAAAGTCAACTCTTCATTATTGAAGATTTTCGACGATTCGTTAACAACTATTGACTCTAATGGAGGTGAAGTAATTCCCAGTTTTTTAGGAGGTACATTGACATTGTGTTTCTTTAAAAGAAACTTCAACTTAGTGTTTTGATTATTAATTTTGTCTAACAATTTATGATTGTTGACTTCAAAAACAAATCTCTGGAAATCACTCCATTCCTGAAAACCGGACTCGGATAAATTGCACGTTAGTGCTAGGTGCGATTTATACGTTTCCAGTTCCAATCTACTAAGCATACTATACAGATATTTGATTTCCAAATTAAGCCATTTATCTTTTGCAAAATTGATTATTGCGTTACTACGTTTACAATTACTGCTGATTTTTACGTTAATGAAATTTGGAAAAACTGTGTGGGCTTTACAACTTTTTAGGAATCGAATATCTGCTTTTACAAAACTAATTTTAAGAGCTAAGCTCCGATACCTAAAGTTCCGAAGACCGGGAAGTCATAGTTAATAATCTATAGGAACACTGTGGCACGATTTAAATAAAATTAAATAAAAACCCTTAACCACAAAAAATATTTAAATTACTAGATACGTATTTCGACCACTATGTGGTCATCATCAGTAGGGAAAAAAAATATTAGCTGTTGTTCTGGAACACTTCAGAGGATATTCTCCTCACCACTTAGGCTGAAGTGAACCTTCCCAACCTATAATTTACTATATTGTTGCCCTAGTGTTCCAATACCACGTACATATTTAAAGGATGTTCTTATAGATAGTGATATTGATGATGATAAAGTTGAGGACTATATCAAGCTTGTTTCGCATTGCATGTCCCAGAACTGTTTTCAATTCAACAACAAGTTGTACGAACAACATGAAGGCACAGCAATGGGAAATAGCTTATCACCTTTCATAGCAAATTTATTTATGTCTCGTTTTAAACCGAGTTAAAAGAAAACTCAAATACTTCCCAAGAATATGGTTAAGGTACGTGGATGATATTTTTGCAGTTTTGACACTTCTAAATCAAATGTTGATGATTTTCTTAAAGAAATGAATTCAAAATTTCAAAGCATAAAATTTACGTATGAACTAGAGAATAATGGACAATTACCCTTTTAGATACATTAGTAATTAGAAATGGTAATAAATTAGAATTTGACATTTATAGAAAAGAAACCAATGTAAATCGCTTTATTTTGTCTTCCTCTAATCATAGCATACAACATAAGTTGGCTTCGTTTAACTTTTTAATTAATAGATTATTGAATTTCCCTTTAAATAAAAACAGATTTAATAAGAAATTTGCTCTTATTAAACAAATAGCGAATTACAACGGTTTCTCTTCTGATATTATAGATAATATTTTTAGAAAGTGTAAAAATAGGATCAACATCCGTAAATCAACGACTTTGCAATCAACCACCTCTAACGATAATGTTAAATATGTTAAACTTCCGTTTCACAAAACCACAAAGGGTCTTGATAAAATATTCAAACAGTGTAATTTTAAAATTGCTTTCACTAATACTAATAAAATTAAAGATTTGCTAGGTAATCCAAAAGACAAGGTGGAAAAATTGCAAAAGTCGGGGATTTATGAAATTAGTTGTGCAGGGCCAGGGTGTTTTCAAAAATATATTGGTCAGACCAAGAGGAATATAACAACAAGATTTAAAGAACACATTGCTCACTTCAAATATGGTAAATATGAAAGGTTTCAGGTCGCCAAACATATATTTGAAACCAGCCACCCCGTTAAACTAGAAAATGTCAAATTGTTAAAAGCGGTACCAACGTTTTCCTCCTTAAATGCCTATGAATCAATTAAAATTATTAAACACCGATAAAGGGCCAATAGAGCCATCTGCTTTGCTTTCCCTATTGGTCAACAACCAATGAGAAAGCAAGATTAAATTGGTTCCGCTTCAGTAGATTTAGAATTAGTATAAAGTAAGTAGATTTAAGTTATAATGTCACAATTCACTCGTTTGTTGTTGAGAACACCAGCCTGCGGGTGGGGAGAATATCCTCGATAGTGTTTAAAGCAACAATATAGTAAATTATAGGTTGGGAAGGTTCACTTCAGCCTAAGTGGTGAGGAGAATATCCTCTGAAGTGTTCCAGAACAACAGCTAATTTTTTTTTTCCCTACTGATGATGACCACATAGTGGTCGAAATAGGTATCTAGTAATTTAAATATTTTTTGTGGTTAAGGGTTTTTATTTAATTTTATTTAAATCGTGCCACAGTGTTCCTATAGATTATTATTCAAATGACCAATCACATTAATTATGTTTCATACCTGATTATTCAAAGGTTAATTGTACTTGCTCAAGTTTGCATGTTATCTCTTGTAATTGTTTTTCATGAGTTCCCAGCAGACGTATCTTCTGTTTATAAAACGACACGAAATTATTTCCGGCAGAGTTCAAAGAATGAACTAAAACTGTAGTTTGAAATTACTTTTGTTGTTTAACTAACATATGTAATATTATCTTTATAAAACATTAACCTGAACTAAAGAAGGTTTTTACCATTTCCTGAATAGGCTTAATTTAGCGTGTAAACCTTCTTCGTCTCATGATGATGATGTCATAGGCACAACCGTTATATGTTAATTATCATGAAACTGCAACAATTTAGAATACCAAGTAATGATGATATCATTCCTAAACCTAAAACCACCATAATGAATTTGACAACTTTTGAATGTGAACCATATAGATTACAATGCTGAACTAATTTATATTTCCTTAGATCAAGAATGCATGTAAACTAAAATAACCCTAACACTATTGGTGAGATTAATCAATATAAAAACCAATAAAATGAAATATGATAAGAAAACACTTTAAAAGAGTGTTACTAAGAGGAAAATATACAAATGCCATCTTATTTATATGCTTAATAAAGGAATTCACTGTGATGAAACATTTCAATATGAAGTATTTTTTTAAATGATTAAGAATGCTCATCACTAATACATAATTCATTGCAAATACAGTTTAGCCAGCAATTTTCTTCAATGACATCTAAATTAACTTTCACACATTGCCTAAGATCACGATATTAATATATGACACTTATACTAAAATATGCATATGCTATAATGGTGAAAATGTAGTTCAATTTATTTGAAATCTGAATATCTTCATTAAGGTATTTTTAGGTAATTTATTTTATACTACAAGTAACGAATAAACTAAAATGACGTACAACGAATTTGAAAAAAGAAGCTGAAGGTTAGTTAATTTAAAAACAAATATAGCTTTACTATCAACAAGCAATACCAGGCAAACACATTCATAATTTAACATTTAACTCTCGTTTTCTGGCGTCTGTATTAATTTCTTTATTATCAAAAGATATTTTTAATGGCAATACCTGTCTAGTTTTAAACGAGCTGTGACATGCTACTCAAAGGTATAATTGAAAGTTGTAGCATGTTTAATTTGCCCACTATTTATGTACATTAAATTATAAGTGTATTACATCAAGCGTGCTTTATTTGTTATCATTATTAATAATTCATATTATACATAATGGAACGCTTCATTTTGATGGTTCTTCTATAGTAGAGTATCTGTGTAATATAAATCTATTTCATTTAGTATCTCTTGGAATTTTGTAGCGCATGCATTTTCGAATCGTTAACAGCGAGTCCTTGGAGATCATCAACGTTCGTTTTGGGGAGTCGCAGCCACGCTATCAAGTCGTCAAGATGTTTTTGAAATTAGAGGCCTACAGACATACGATTAGCAATAGGTGTTTGAAGATTTTCAAGTCATGGCGGACTTAAAATTTATAATAACTTACAGTATTGCGCGACATAAAGTAAAGACTAAACAAGCACGAACGTAAAGTAGGAAATAATGTAGCAATAATTTTACTTCATAAACTGTGTGTGTTACAAGATTTGGACATCGCAAACAAGTGGTTGTAGTTGCTGTTATCCAGAATATGTGTTAAAGTTTCTTAAATTTGGAATGGTTAATAGTGTTATTTGCAGCTGTTGAAATTTGTAATAGAATCTTTCAACGGAAATTAGATGCAGTTTGGTTCGCTATTTAACTTAAGTTTAAATTTTCTTTGCATGTCTATTAAATGTCGTTGGTTTTTGTTGAACAGATGGTCATGGAAACACGTTGTTTACTCTTTTTTTTGGTATATAATAAAGTTTTTCTCACTTCTTTACAAATTTAAATACAAGTTGAGTGGTTATAATCAACCTATAATCTACCTGATAAGATCTGTCCAGGAGAGAAATGATATTTAAAAAGCATTGTGTTTAAAAAATTTTACTAAATTCAAATACTTAAAAGGTGTAAATAGACGATGTTTAGAGAGCCTTATTGTGCTTTAAGAAGACATAATTTTGATTTGGTAATATAAATATCATTGTTGTTAATTTACATGTTAAAAACCATAATTATTGAAGTGAAAGTTTTTTAGCTACATTATATAATTAGATAAAACGTTTAGACTTTTATTTTGGCCAAACGCGATAAAATCTAATAATATAAAAGTAGAACTTCTGATTAACAATTTTATGCCAAAAAGCAATAACTAATTGGTAACATATTATCAATTATTTTAAAGGGCACAAACTGCATTCTATATTTTTTGTTTAACTTTTATAATTGCTTTCAGGAGCTGCGTCTTATTTTTATAAGATAGGTTTTCCTTAATGAAGGCGATCTTTTTTATCTTTGGGTTCGCGTTCGCCCTTAGAATATTGCTTTGACCTTAACTGTTTATCTTAGGATGGTGGTATCTATTTAACTTTGTTTAGAAACAAAAATCGGAAGGCTTTTAGCGCGCTAGTTCGAATTATTAGAATCGTGTTTCTCGTGACTAACGTGCTAGAGCAAGAAAACGTTACACTAGCGGCCAAGAAAAAGAAGACGTTACACTGTTGCTCAACGCTAGAGACTGAGAAAGAAAAAACGTTTCAAAGTGCCATGTGGTGTGGAGGTTCAAGATGAAGGAATTTGCTTGAACAACTTGTATTAAATCGCCAGAAAAAGCTTATGTACCGGAACATAGGTTATGGCGTCATTTGGAAAAAAAGTAATAAATAGATTATATTCATGCGATATCCGAATCATTACTCAGTGACGGTGCTCTAAAAAGTATGACTATATAACTTTATTTTCGTTCTTGACTCCACTAGATGTTCTTATTATATTACATGATGAGTTTAAGACTCGTTTTTGAAGTTGACTACGGATGTTCTTTACAGTAAATGTATTTTCAAGTTCATGTCATGTTGTGTATTATTATTTATTATAAACTGCTTTTAGAATGTGCCCAGACACGTTTGTAATGAACTACCATAGCCTCTTTAATCAGTAGTGGTAGACCAATAAGCTCCACTACGGCATAAGAAAACCATTTTCGCCTTGCAAAACGTGCCCGACAATTTTCCAACTACAACCGGCTAAATAGAAGAGGTATTACTCTGCACTCCACTAATAAGAATTTTGTCATAGATACATGTTTAAACTCGGTACTGTTTCTAGATAATGTAGTTATAAATATATTTTCCATAGGTCATGACTTACATAAACTGTCCAAGGAAGAGTTTGCAACAATTTTACTGCTCGCTGGACAAAAGAACCATTGTCAAGAGATATTAAGCATTTTAATAAAATTACCCGTTTACACTCGTTTGAACTATTAATTATTTTACAGTCCAAGAAAATTCGAATAAATTTTAATTTTGTTTTAATATGTACAAGCCGCAAATTCGCATCTTAAATAGATGTAGTCTAAACGTTTTTTGAAAATGATCTATATGAGAATCATCAAAAGGTAACACTTGCAGGAAATGTCGTAACTTAGGTGCAATATATGATAGTTGTTTTATTATCGTTAGGTAGGAACCTGCGTTTTAATTTTTTAGCAATTCCTCCCATCTTTTGTGCAAAGTATGCGGCACATAAAATCTAATCATTTGATTTTTCTCCAGCTCCAACCACTTACTCAAATAATATCTTTTTAAATTTTTCAAATCGGAGTTGTAAGCCTCAAATCCAAAATTATATTAGTCCTGTATTTGAATTTATTCCTTGAGATCTAGCACATAAATTTCTGGACATCTAACACATGTTTTAAATCCGTTTTAGAGCATATTATTATTTCTATCACACTTTTAAGTCCATATTTGAATTAGATTAAATTTTTCTACCAAATCTTTTTTAAAAGTAGTAAAGACATAGGCTTGAATGAAATATATATTATGTAAAACTACGTGTTGTTCTAAACTTTGAAAGTGTTGTTGATGCGTTATAATTTATATTGTATTAGTATACAATTTTCTAGTTATTTTGGAAAAATTACAAATAACTTTACTTGTTGTTGTTATAAGACGTCAGCGGAATAATAATTCCAGGTACTGTTGCCGGTCGACGGATAATGGAAGAGCCTTTACGAACTTTTTCTAAACTTCACTTCAGCAGTTGAGCAATGTGCAGGGGGTCATGTGGAAGCTAAGAAAACAAAGATGATAAGAAATTGAGCTCCACTGCACCTAAACAAATTATAAAAGCTAACCTAGGGAACACGTATCGTGATGACATTCACTATTCACGAGCTGGAGTTCCTACCTGAAAGAAACACATTTTAGTAAAATGCAAACACGAAACCATAACTTGTGTCTCAAAATTCACAAATAAAACAGTAAAAGATACTAAATCCTTGTTACATAAAGCGTCTAAACTTTTATTCAAATAATGTCACTCTCCTTTAAAAACGCGTTTTTTTCTTAAATCACCAAAGTATAGTTTGCAAATAAAAATTTCAAAGTCATTTCATGCATATAATTGTAACTTAATTATTCACCAATGAAAAATTAGACATGAAAATGATAATTTAAATAATTTACCTTATTTTTGAACTTAAAGGGCTAAAGCTAAATATCTGATCAAACCATTTTGTATAAACAAAACTTTTTGTAATAGCGTTTTTAAATATGGCAAAATTATCTCTGAAGTATGCTCAAAAATATTAGAATTTTTATTTATGAGTATAGCCAGAAAATACTAGTGTCTTAAATTTTGTACATACGCAAAATTTTACAATTAGTTAAATTTGAATTCTGCTAATTTCTCACATCAAGTACTTAACTTGTAAAATCATGGATAAGAAACTTGATACCGAACAATATTTAAAAGATGTAAATACTTTTTATAGATTTCAATTAAAATAATATTTTCAACATTACAGGTAATTTTTTGTAAAACTGTTCTATATAAATTGAGAAACTTAAGCTGGACAGAATATGGTTCACAATTCTGTAAACATGTAAATACTTATATAAAGTGGATATAAATTTCTCTCAATATTTCTATTTGACATGTGTTGGACTTTGAGCTATAAATTTTATCAAGTAACTTTAGATATTCCTGGGTAGATATGACAAAAAACGACGACTATTTGCACGATGTGGAATAAAAACTGCGTGTGGTACAGCATATTTTAAAACCCACTTACTAAGGTTTGAAAAAAGAATCTACAAACAGGAATTTTTAAACGAATCCACAGATTGATGTAGGTTATAATCCTTAATATTTAAAGATAGCTGCAAATTTTCAGATATCTATCCACCAAGTGTTTCAAATACCTGTCGAAAGTCGAAGTTCAACTAACAGATGGCATATGCCCAAAAAAATCTCCATCGACGTTTAAACTGCATTGTGATTCCATGGTTTTAAAATTATAAAAATAACACTGCCTATTCCAATACGAAATAATTACGTTACGAATTTTAATGTTTTTGAAAATCTAAGTTACTAATTTTTATATTTGTTGTGAATTTTTAATACTCTAAAATTTACGCCTAAAATCTAAATACCTCAAGAGTATGCTGTAAAGGATTGTTTGATCAAAGTGTCTATAAATTTGATGATATTAACCATTGTTATAAAGATCGAAAAGGTAGTAAGACATGTTGTCCCAAATAAGTTCGCAGACTGACTCGTAAATCACATTTCGCCACCATATAATTGAGAGGATCGGGAAACAATCCTCGTGAATATTAAACAATAGATAACGACTCGCCAAGTGTTAGATTTAGAACGCGAAAAATAAGTTACAAAAACCGTATAGAATATTCATCATACATGCTATTATTATTATTAAATGTAAATCAATAGATGCTTTAAATTAAATACTAATATATGAGGGAATGACTTCAGTCATGGCGTGATTGAAAGCGTCTGCATTTTGAAGATGCTTCAACGCTCAAGGAAACAATTATCATTATACGTTTAGTATATATTATTCGGCCGTGGTAGTGACTGTAGTCTATCGTTTCCTCAGCATCTAATGCTTAAAAGTTTTTAAAGTTTTAGTGCTTTTTGGTGATACAACAACTGTGAAAAGGTAAGTTTTTTTACAATTCTTTCTAATCCTACCTGTATTTACTTTGAAACTTCTTGTTTAACTACATATACGTTTTATACATGTTTAACTGAAACTGTTACTTTTTATTTTAGAATTATCTAGATTTTATATAACTCTTTGAAACCTAGTTTTGTTACTAGATCCAATTAAAACAAATAGTAGTAAAAACATTTTATTAAAAAAGACAAAATTGCATTCAGAATTAATACAACATTCTTTTTATCACATGTTAACTAATTTTTGATATGCAACAAGCAATGAATTGAATGCTCACTTTCCTTTCTAATCACCTTAATTTTGGGATGTTTAGTTTTTCTATATTTTCAATACGATGACGTGAGAATAATCTGGAATTGATCGTTTGTGTTTGTACTCCCTATACATAGATGATAGAGTTTGGATGAATTATCTTCTTCAAATATATTGCTAAATAATCAAAAGGAATGCCACTTATTGATGGGGATTCCCAATTAAATAAGACGGCTCTGTGGCTAAGTTGGTTCGCGTCTGATTACTAAGGCCAAGGTCGCAGGTTCGATTCCAGACACGGACCTTTTGAAAAGTGTCGGGCAAGCATTTTTCACAAAACTACGCCTTCGTTCGAATGAGAGGTAAAATGCAGGTCCCGTGTGTGAGTGGTCTCACTCACGGTAAAGCCTCCTACCTTCCTTGGAATAACAAGAGCTTGGGAGGATTTAAAATTTACAGGCAAAAAACTCGCTTCCCGGCCAACATAGTAACTTCAGGTATAGTATTGGAAAATGAAATGCAGGGATTCTGTTTTGTCCCTAAACCCTTGCACCTCTCCCTTTTTCTTCAAATAACAGGGTGTTAGAGGGAGTGCGGGATGGTAAAACTCGTTTACGTGCATCATTCTTTATAAAACATGTGTGACTTCTTGTGTTGTCGCAAAGTGAACACGCCAGTCCACTTTTGAGTAAACCGCAAGTTTTCGTTTTGCCACAGTGTGTTTCATCATAGAACACGCTGTCGGTAGGTACATAATTGTGTGCATGCAGTATTGTTACAATCATTTGCATCCCAGGTCATATTGGGTAGTCTTTTCCTATAAAACATTCATTTTGTATATTATCAAATATCCACCAATATCAATTCGCAGAAGCTTCCTTAATTAATTAGCATATGCCTCATTTCTTTGTCCTTCGATCAGAATTAGCCATAAGTTTTAATTACAGTTTATTGATTAATTAATCAAGAAGCACATAATTTGAGCTTATTTAGATTGCAACGTGTATATTTACAAATTGGGTATTCGTATTTTAGTAAAATAACTAGTTTCCAATGCTAGTTCAGCGGTATTCGAGTATGTGTCATGAAACACCCGCATATTTTTGCACCTGTTGCTTACAGTTAGGTAGTAATTACTTTGTAAACTCTTTCTGGGAATTTGCAAGTAGTAAACCGAGTTTGCTATTTTTAAGCCTTTTCAAATTTGTTAGCTTTGTTCAAATACTTAAAACTTATTCAGTTTTTGTATGAGCAGTAATTTTATAACTGTTCAGGACTGAATTTTGTTCATGTCGCTTCAACACACGCATTTTATTTTGATACGTTTTTGTTAAGCTTTTGCATTAAAATAATTATTATTTTACTTGTGACCCGCAATATTGTTTCAATTTCGTAACTTATTGAAACGTAATATTGAGCTACATCTTAGAAAAATCAGTGGTGGTTGCTAAACAAACCATCGCGTAGTTCAAAACCTTTGAAGCATTATCAAACAACATTAAACGTATGCAAAATCGACTCAAGTTTACAGCTGCCTTTAACATCACAACGAAATTGTACGATGATTTTCAGTCTATTAATCATAGTACGCTAATCGATGAATCATCTGATGTTTGGACTGACTTCTGTATTTATATATTTAAAATTGATTTGTTATTTTGTCAATTAAAAGCAGTTTATATGACCCTAAATGATAGTCCGCTGAAACAAAGTTTACAGAATCCAGTTCAAACACAAATGACGGAAACATAGGTGACAATTTCACGTTTCAATTCTGTAAAATAAGTGGCTTTGGAAGCGCCAACTCCTAGTAATCATGCAAGACTATTTAAAATTGAATTGGTTCGTTTTTCAGGTGTGCAGAGCGAGTGGCCTCCCTATATAGATTTATTCAAGGCATGTATGCACAATACTGAACGTATCGCCCGTGGCTAATTTCCAATATTTAATCAGTTTCTTGTCTAAGGAGCCTTTGTATATTGTCGAGCAATTGTTTTGACTTCCGATAACTATTTTATTGCAAATAAGACTCTCTTGTTCAGATATCAAAATGAACGTGTTTTAACAACCATGTATTGGCAATCAATTTTTAATGCACCAAAATGCTACAATGATTTAGTTCAATCATTGCGAAATTTAACACTTAATAAAAACCAAACCGCACTTTCGCAGTACAAAAGACATAGATTCTTGGGAATTCACACTTTTTAATTGGTTAGTACAAAGGGTAGACAATTATACTTGCAAAACTCTTGAAATTAAATTCGCAAATGTGGAATTTCCTAACTATTGAAGGCTTAACGTATTCTTTTTCAGAGAGATGTCGCGCATTAGAAAATAATTCCTTGGTTAGTGCTTCCAACACTAGTAGTACCGCTAGTAAATTTTTATATAGGCCAAATATTAAGGATTGTCCACAAGTATTTTTAGCTTCCACTGACAGTGAAGCTCCAAAATTAAAATGTGCCCATTGCAAGACATTAACACATTCAATTTATAAATGTGAGTTTTTTTTACAACTGCTAACAACTGCACGTTTTAATATTGTAAAATTAGTACGTTTGTGCATCTATTGTGTTAGTCCGTCCCATTTGTTAAACGCATGTAAGTTGACGTGTCTTGTAGGCGCTGTTCGGTTAAACATAATTCACTATTACATTTTTTTAACGTTACTCCCAGCGCACCTCTTGTAAAGAATGTTACATAAAAAACCCCTTTGCAACCTGCACAAATTTCAATGCCTTCGTCTGGAGGCTTAGATAGTTTATATTCTAATCATAGAGTTTTGATAGCTACCGTTGTTTTGAAGTTAAAGATAAATGGGATAATTTTCAACTTGTAGGAGCAATTTGTGACTCGGCAAGTTAATCAAGTTGTATTACTAATCGTAACCGCAAACATTTAGGACTGCCTCTTCAACAGGCTTCCGCACCTATTAAACGATTAGGTCAAGTTGCTGTAGGTTTTTCACATGGAACCATGCAATGTCAAATTCGTTAAGTGGAATCGTCAGATATTTCACTTACATTTTCCTCAATAGTTTTATTTACAATTTGTTCAGATTTGCCAAGTATTTCGCTGTCTGCCCAGCAAATATCTTCTAATTTGAAACTCGCAGACCTGCAATGGTTTATGCCGGATCCAATTGATATATTTTTAAGGGCAGACGTTTTGGTTATTAGGAACTGTGTCCACACTCTCACCAGTTCACTCATTTTTATATCTACAGAATCTTATCTCGTTGATACATTAAATAACTTACAAGAGGTTAAGGATTTCTGCTACCTATGAAGCCAAATAACGCAAGATGGGAAAAGTACAAAAGATATAAAACAAAGATTAGCACAAGGTCTTGCTACATTTAACAAGAAAAAGCAACTACTGTGCTCAAAGACCACAAACATAGAAACAAGGAAAAGATTGCTTAAAACATATGTGTGGAGCACAGCACTGTACGGCTGTGAAGCCTGGACAGTAGGAGAAGCGGACAAGAAAAAGGTAGAAGCCTTTGAAATGTGGTGCTACAGACGTATGATGGAGATATCATGAACAGACAAAGTTAAGAACGAAGAGGTACTAAAAATGGTAGGGGAAGAAAGAAATATGTGGAAAACGGTAAAAAATAGGAGAGATAGGATGATAGGCCACATACTACGGCATGAGGGAATAGTGCGGAATATATTAGAAGCAGAGATCGGAAAAAAGAGAAGAAGAGGCGGACCTAGGTTAGACTACTGCACACAGATAGTAAAAGATGTAGGCTGTAGGGGTTTCAGGGAGATGAGTAGGCTAGCCCAGAATAGAAATCAATGGAAGTACGCATCCAACCAATCCCAAGATAGATAAACTAATGACAAAAAAAATAACTGTGCTTAAACTTGATGATTATTATAAGTAACTACAAGAATTGGTTGGGCAATATTCTCGAATAATGTTAAGTGTGAAAGGATTTACTGGAAAACCATTATTTCGGCAAACGTCTAAGTGTTGGGGGATCTTGGTAGCCACAGGTTGCTTAACCCCCTTCACACACCACTGAATCTCGGTGAAATAGGGCATAAAATTAGAAACAATAGAAGGGGAACGAGCTGTATACACATGCTGTGTGAGAATTTCAGGGAACTATGTAGGCTAGCTCAGAATATAAATAAGTGCAGGTACGTGTCCAACCAGGAAAACTATTAATTCGGCAAACGTACAAGTGTTGGGGGATCTTGGTAGCCACAGGTTGCTTAACCCCCTTCACTGAATCTCGGTGAAATAGGGCATAAAATTAGAAACAATAGAAGGGGAACGAGCTGTATACACATGCTGTGTGAGAATTTCAGGGAACTATGCAGGCTAGCTCAGAATATAAATAAGTGCAGGTACGTGTCCAACCAGTTTTGAGACGGAAAACCTAAAGACGAAAAAATAAGCGCAGATAAATCTGATTATTAGTATAAACAACTAGTTGTTGGTTTGCGAAATATCTGCAACTAATGTTGACTGTGCGAAAAGATATATTGGAAAATATATTAAATCGGTAAATGGTTAAGTGTTGGGGGAACTTGGCAGCCACAGGCTGCTTACCTCCCTTCACAATCACTGAAAATCGGAGAAATAGGGTATATAATTGTATAACAATAGAAGGTGACTGAACTGCATCTAATAAGAAAGAACAGCGCTTATGAGAAAAGATAACAAACATAAAACAAGAAGAAAATTGTTGAAAGCATATGTGTGGAGCACAGCACAGTATGCCTATGAAATACGGGCAGTCTGAAACGCAGACAGAAAAACGGTAGCAGCCTTTTGAAATACTGTGCTTCAGATGTATGAGGACGATAGCATGGAAAAACAAAGATAATAACAAATAGGTTATAGAAATAGTAGGGGAACAAGGATATCTGGGGAAAAAGAGAAATAGAAGGGCGGAATACGTTCTAAAGCATTTTGGGGAATAGTATGGGATATATTACAAGCAGAGATAGGAAAAAAGAGGTAGATGTAGACATAGATCAGATAGTGATAGATGCAGACTGTGCAAATTTCAGGGAAATCTGTAGGTTAGTTTAGAATAGGAAACAATTATGGTACGCGTCTAACCAGTTCTAGGACTGAAGACCTAATGATGATGACATTAAAGAAATTCTAGAATTTGGAAGAAATTTCTTCGAAAGCAAATATGTTTACTGACGATCAACAAGCAAAGGATTTATTTGTTGATACGCATTTTCGTGAACCATCAGGTCGCTTTGGTATTAGATTGCTTTTCAAGGACCCCGACAAATATTCTCAAATTTGAGAGTTCGATAGATATAGCCGATCGCAGATTGTTATCGCTTCAACGCAGATTGGCCACTCAATCTGTAGTCTGCAACATGTATGTTGACTTTATGAATGATTATGTGAAATCCGGACACATGTTAAAAATGTCGGACACATCAAATCCGAATTCATATTTTATTCTGCAGGATTGTGTCTTCAAAACAAATGGGGTCCACAAAAGGTATTCGTGTGGTTTTTGATGCATTAGCGAAGGCACAAAACAATGTTTCACTGAATGACTGCAGTACTTAGTGGAGCCAAATTTCAAGCTGGCATTGCTGTAATTTTACTTGTTTTTCGTACTTACATTTTTGTTTTCACATTTGCCATCTGCCAGATGTTCACACAGATTTTAGTTTGGGAACTGCATCGTAATTATCAATTAATTCGTTGGAGATTTACTCCTGAGGATTCGGACAATACCAACTAGCCTATTCCCTAAGGGTATGATTTCAATAATAAAATACCCTAAAAATCAGTTTAATAAGTAATTGTTGTAACAAAAAAAACATAATTTTGTTGTTAAGTACATAAAACACAAAGCAAAAAAGATGAGTATCTATTAGAACAGAAATAAAAGATGAGTTTCCAAATTCATTGAAAAAGCAAAAAAGAGTAATTGTGCGCTATTTTTTTATTACTGTTTGCATTCATACAATTTTTAAAAAGTTAGAGGGGGGGATTGCGTAAAATTAGCCAAAAAAGATCAATAGTAGTTTATGAATTTACTTGTAGCAATCGATTTAATTCAATTAATCTAATTGTAGTTTTATAAACTTTGTTCCAAGTTTTGCAAATTTAAAAAGAACACAAGAATATTAGACATAAGGCAATTTGTGAAAGTATTGTTGACTTTCAACGGAGCAAAATTTCTTGAGGTGCTGGAGATCTTTATATTTTTGATTCGTTATTGGAAGAAGATCAACGTAAGCAAAGAAAGGTAGATGAAACAAGCCTTTAGGTAGAGACAGCTGTTTTTTTTTTGGTTTAATGATGACAGTTTAGCACCATTGTAAGTGTCTCGGTGCAGTACCATTCGGGGATGATTTTTATTAAACTTTAGCTCTCGTACAGGCCTACTTTTAAAGGAACATTTCTTGATATATAAATTTGAGAGAAACTTTGTCCAAGACTTGAAAATGGCTTGATTTTCACAATCTATTACTTCAAAGGGCTTAGGTCTTATGCGGGAATGTAGCACAACATCATTCCATCGAGAAGGTAGTTCAACTACAGTTTTTGCATTAATTAGCTCCATGTTTTTATCGCATTCGAAGTACGAATGACCTCGAATGGGGAAAACAACAGTAACCAAATCAAGTCTTTTTACAAAGTGTACAATATAATGCAGCATCTTGAAAATAGCCTAATTTTTATTTTGTCCACTGCATGAGTCACAAAATATTGTCAGTTTTTTTACTTCTGGGTCTAAATGATTTATTATATAATCAAACAGCATAGAGCACACCTCATCGGTTCCTTTTTTGCTGATACTTCAGGGTATGTATAAAAAAATGATTCTGCATCTGATACTTGATGAATGTTGAACATATAAAATGAAAGTTTCCTTTTGTGGTACGCATCGTTTGTGCTAATACTTGGAACATTTAGTTTTTTTTGCTAGTCCATTGCAATAGCAACCGTAATTTTATTTTTCTGCAAAATTTGTTTTTCACATCTCTTTCGCATATAAAATGTCTGACTTTTCCTTAAATGTAACTCTTTTTCAGAATCAAGCGTTGTCAATTCCGAGATCAGTTTTTACTTTGTAGAAACAGAGATCACTGTGTCAGCTAACTTACATTGAATGGCTTCTACTTTGACTTTGTGCTGGTCACAAAAACTACAGGTGTCCGATCGTGGATACTCAAAACTTATATTAAAATTTTTATTGAATATTTCCCTGTATTTTTCATAAGATATAACAACTTGGGTGTACTTTTCCTTGAACACGACATGCATTTTGTTAATGTTAAGTTCCTCGGGCAAGTACAGTTTTTTTTATTTGTTCAAGCTATAGTGAGAAGTCCGGTCTCGAAAAGAGCCAATATGCTCCATTACATAATTCAAATTAGTATTTGATAGCATATTAGGCGTCGATTTGTGTTTACCGCGCATTTCCAAGGAGGCAGTTCCTGTTGTTGTGAGTCCTTTCCGTAACGTTTGTATTCTCTCGGCTAGGGATGGCCACGGGCCCGGGCCCGGGCCGGCCCGGCCCGGCTTGATATTCGGGCCGGGCTTCGGGCCGGGCCGGCAAAATTTTTTTCGAGCCCAAGCCGGGCCAAGCACGTGTCGGGCCCGGGCCGGGCCGGGCCAGACTGCTCAAGCTTTTCGGGCTTTTCGAGCTATTCGGGCCGGCCCGAAGTTTATATAACGAAATATACAATTTTTCAAATAACTGATTAAACTTTTATGCTCGTTCATGTCGAGATATAAAAAAATGGGGATTCAATTATAAAAATTAGATAATTTTTCAATTCTGAATTTTTCACCTCCTAAAATTGTAGAAATTATTTTATTGTTTTTATTGAAAAACATTTCTTAAGGTGTAATGGAAACAACCTACAATCCGTTTTGATTAAATGTTTATCAACACGATTTTTAGATCAATAATTCCTGGATCCACAACAATTGAAGATACATGCACTTAAATCAAAATAACCATCTGTTAAAGCACCATTTATATATGCCATAAAATACAGGATGTGCTATTCAAAATAATTAATATGACAGATATTTGCAAGACTTCAAAACTATTTTAGCTATAGTTTCGCCTTGTTCGGTAACTCCTACACAAAGTTTCAATTTGCCAGTAAAATTGTAGTTTTTAAAATACTTTTAATGGATGTGGGATATCCTGTATACGTCTTTTTTTATATTAAAGAGCTAGATTCTTTGTAAGTATATGTTATTATTTTACTCAATACGTAGCAGATTCTCTATATACGGCGAAAGCAGCCTTTCCATACTTTTGAAGAACCCTGCATATATTAATATTGAACATTTTGATAGATAAGATTCTCGGCATTTTTTTCATAATAATTAAGATTTCCAGTAAAGCATGCGATAAAAAAATATTCATAGACAACAAAGTAATGTCAACCTGATACGAGAGACTTGAATAATCAGTTCTCTGAACGTATGCTAGCACATTCTCGAAATGTAGACCTATACACAAACAATCTGTAAAATGGAAATTGGCAACGTTCTTTGTTTAGAATATGAGGAAACAATATTCAGTCGTATATTGAAATATGTTACTATATACTAGTAGTAGTACATGAATTCTAAAATGCATTTTGTTATTACGGTTGAAGTTTGACGCAAACCACCTTCTATTTTGGATTGCCTGTTCAAGTGTGCATCATCTCCAAATACCTTTGAGATTCTTCGAGGTTAAAATGATACTATAAACTATAATTTATTAAGGTTGATATATTCAACTTTTGTAGAAAAATATAATAATAGTAAAGAAGTATTTTTATACAACTGAAAATACATATATTATCAAATGATACGTTCCATTTGGATGTTGAAAAATCTATACATCTCTTAAGGTTTTAGTTACATTCCGGCCCGAATCGGCCCGGCCCGGCCCGAAGCCCGGCCCGAAATTCAAGCCGGGCCTCAAGTCGGGCCGATGCGTTTTGGTTCGGGCCGGGCCACCGGGCCAGGCCGGAGCAAATTATTTCGGGCCGGGCCGGGCCGCATCTAAAAGCCCGGCCCGGCCCAGCCCGAATCCATCCCTACTCTCGGCAGTTACACCATGTAGTAACATAAATGTCTTGTAGCATACTTGAACTTCGGATAATTCAACATTTGTTAGAACCCTAATCTTATAAGAATGAGTATGTATGAAAGTTGGCTTCATTTGCAGTTTTTTTAGGGCGATGCCGAATTGCTGGCAAGTAATGAGCCCACAAAGATAAACCTATTGTTCATCATAAGATTTAATTTTATTAAATTTAGAAATAATGAACATTCGTTCATCCAAAGCAATATTTTTAAAACATTGAAGTCGTAGACACTTACAGTCTTCGCCATTTTCATGAGTACTTAACCTTAGTTTTTTTGCAACATCTTGTAAACGTCCATAAGATTTTCTTTTTTTTGCTAACTTAGGCTCAATAGTAGCAAAATCATTTTTACTTATCATTTAATCACCTACAACAACACAAACTTGTAAATAATACTCAAACTAACAGAAACACTTTAACAACACCACAATATTGTTGTGTCACAATAACAACCTACAAACGTTTTGCACAGACTACCTGACTGCAAGTGAAAACAAAAAGAATGAAACAGCTAGTAGTACAGTGCAACTAACTCCTGTGGACCCTCATCTGTTTAGCCAACAATTACTAGCACCCTCATCCCTTTTTCCCAGGCCACATATATTTCAAACTCATATATCTCTGTACTGTCATCGTTTTAGCTTACCACTATTGCAGCTTCGAATTCTATTTCAATTTAAGAATACAAAAATAACATAACATTGATTGTCATAAAATATGGATTTTCGTCTTTTTCCCCTGCACTCTTCATATGTGGAAAACAAAAAAAATACGAGAAATACAAGGGCAGGATATGTTCTAAAGCATTTTTGGGGAATAGTGTAGGATATATTACAAGCAGAGATAGGAAAAAAAGAGGTAGAGGTAGGCCTAGATCAGGTTAATCTGCGCAGATAGTGAAAGATGCAGACTGTGGAAATGTCAGGGAAATGAGTAGATTAGCTCAAAATAGAATACAATGAGGGTATGCGTCTAACCAGTTCCAGGACTGAAGACCTAATAATGATGAGCTACTATTAAAATTGGTTTTATGAATTGTTATCTTTTGTGTGGTTATGTTGAATGTCAAATAAATAAGGTTGCGTAACATTTTGAACTTCCCACTCTATATTCTAGCGGTGTAAATGGCTCTCAGTACGACCTGTCCTCTACTTTCTTCTCTATTCTCTCGTGAAACGGATTATAGGTAGCTTTAAGGCTCTTATTAAGGGTAAAGGAAAATCAACAAAATCTAATATTCTCTTAGTTTCTAAGTGGTAAATCGAATATTTCGATACTTTAGACTACGTAAGATTATCTCTGGCAGATATAACACAACCATTATAAATTATTCTGCTATATAACCACACTTTTTATGTTGAATTTTTAGCCGTGAAACAACGATAACGTAACCGAACTAGCGCAATCAACATTTTTCATTAACACTTATTATATTTTATACGGTATAAATTTACTGTAACAATAATAATGACACTCTTCGAAAACTCACTAATGACGGTGGTTTTTTCTATATATGTTTTGAAACTCTAATGATATTATAGAGGTCGAATTTAGTGAGAATATAAAAAATTTACTTCAATTTAAAATAATATAATTTATACACAACCTTCAAGCTAAATGGCTCAAACTTGGGAAATAAAGTAATGTAGGTCAAACATATATTTCGATTGCGCAACGTTATTGGGGTTCAATGACATACGTTTGCTCAGTCGAGTGAAGATGGTAAATTACATGTTTGGAATTCATGGACTTATTTAAACCCAGATGTAATCCTTGTTTTATTATAAAACGTGGTTTAAAGTTTAATACTTGTTATAGATAGGAAAAAATGGATCGAATTTTATTTCAAAGAGAATGCTGAACAAGTGAATATGTAATGAATACAATTTAGATTAGGTTCAACAACTTACAACAATTTAGCTACTGGAACTGAATCCAAGGGAGAAGAGCGATGACCTGTAAAAGCAATTACAGCTTCAAATCCCGGATTTAGTTAATGTACGGGAAGGTGCTTTACGGGGCAATTTATAGAACTTGACTACTTACATTGGTTGTTAAAATAACAGATTAAATTAAAAAATAAGGGTAATTATATGTGAATACACATCTGCAAGGGATATCCTTACGCTTTCTTATTGCACTCATCGTTTCGAGGGGTTCCAGCTAGTCAGAGTATTAGGTGCAATCTTCGTATTGTCAACATCTCAGAAAACGCCTTCTAAAGACAATGGTGAACGTAGTCGACAGACCAACCAAAGCTACAAATATACTATTCTTTTTAAACTATAGCTTAAGAGAATATTTTCACTAATTTTCTAACCCACGACAACTACTGAGTAAAAATTAGGGTGTTCACCAGTGCCGCGTCGTAGCTTTTTGCCTCACGTGTACGAATGACTCCCGCCATATACTAATGATTGTTTTAGAGTGGTTTCTAAGATATCTCAATACATAAAACAATCATTGTTTGGTCTGTTTGTCGCACGTTTTCGTGGTTAATTTTAAGTCATTGTAAATTCGTAGTTGTAAATCAAATGGTAAAGCTGGCATCCCTTGTTCCGTTATATCCTGTCATAAAACCTCCTTTATGCCTGTGAAATTAAGTTGAAACAGGGGGTAATGACAGACACTTGGTCATGGACATAGAAGACAAACGGTTGCTCGTTCGGTAAAGTGAGTGAAGTCAATAGTGTCGCCGAATATGAATTTATCGATAAATCCCTAAAAAAAACAGTGACTGTGCATACGTAATACGTCCAATAAATCGTCTTACAGTCCACTTCGTTCAGGAGTAGGAACGACACTTAGAACAATAGAATAACGCGGAGGTAAGTCGATATATAAAATTATAAGACCCCCCAACGCGTTAAACAAACATGGCCTTCGTCCGCCGGATTATTTGATTAATTAATTAGTTCCTTTTCTTGTCGTTTCCCATTAATACTTTTAATTTAATAATTGTCGTAGTTTGATGTGTTAGGGCGTGTTACAAAGAGGTTAACATCTTGTTCGCACATTTAACAGCATAGAAACATTTGGATATAACGGTAGATCTACAATACATTTCTTTTTCTTTGTTGCAAAGATTAGTGGTCGGTCGATTTACTTTATATAAATTAAATTTATGAGGGGTTGTATTTTAAATCCTTACCTTATTTTTCGTCGACAAGTTTGATACACCATTCGGGTTTATCCAAGTTAGTATAATTAACAAAGGGGTTATTGGTATTTATTTTCAAACATTAAACGTTTTGTCGGTCGAGCATTGTATTTAGTTGCATTTCATAGATTAATTAGTGGTCGTAGCGTATTGAAGTACGCTTTGTTTTTACGTTAATTTTATTGTCGTTTATTAATCAGATATGGTTATATCAATTGATAAAACTATTCTTGAAGCTAAGTTTGTAGTGAAACGGTTGGATCATATACACAGTAAGATTAATAAATCGAAAAATGTATCGATTGCTGTAATTAGAGCATCCATAGTGTAGAAGCAAATTGAAATTCATTTCAAGTGTTTTTGCAAGGATATTTTCTTTGATGGAGAAAGTGAACAATTGGACGAATTCTCGGCTCTTAGGGTGAAAATCGATGATTATCTATTAGATATTCGTATTATAGCTGAACAATGTGAATTCGATTTCGTAGGTGAAAAATATGAATAATTCTTTGTCGCTAAATAGTGGTATTTGTTTGAAACACTTATCAGTCCCGCGGTTCTCAGGACGTATTTTGGACATTGAGAGTTATCATGCAATTTATAAGCGATTGATTCATGATAATGTCGGTTTGTCCCCTGTCGAAAAATCTTGTAATTTCTTAGATTACACATTTGCCATTAAACGATTGTGCATACGATGAAGACTATAAAATCATTACTAATCGTTTTCAGTCCAAGAAATTATTTCTTTAGACATATTTTAATGCTCTCGAAAAATGCCCTAAGTTAAGTTCCTCAGACTCGCACACGGAACTCCGGCAATTAATTAGCTGTTTTCATGATAATATATTCGCGTTAAAGCAGATGGAAATAGATTTATTAAATTTCATGTTGTTTAATCTGTTATCGAAAAAATTAGATACAAACGTTTTAAAGCGTTTCGAATTATAAATTATTGACGAGATTTCCTCGTTCAAAGATTTGAGGTCGTACATCAAAAAACAATGTAAACTATTGGAAATAAATGACATTGCTTCAGGAACATACTTAAAATTACGCGATTTCGTAAAACAAAGGGAAAAAGGAAAGTTCGTTAGCACTTCGGTTAAAACTTATTTAGTTGGTACCACCAATGATGGTAAAAATTGCAGTCTGTGTCAAGCTGTGCATCCTATTTACAGATGTAAGCAGTTTCTCGATAAAACCCCTCAATAAAGATTTGAGGTGGTATAGGTTAAAAATCTTTGTATTAAATGTTTAAATACTTCACATTCGGTGAAAAATTGTAAGTTAGATTGGTCGTGTAGAAAATGTCATCAGCCACACCATTTGTTACTTTATTTCAATAAACGAGTAAAATCGGTGTCTCCACTCAGACAAACTCATCGTCAAAGTTCAGCGTCTCCTCGGAGAGCGGCGCCTAGACTTACTTCAACTAGTAGACCTAGTGACGACAATCTGTCGTCTGCGGTTATGCATGAACAACCTGCCACTAGTTTGTTAATATCGACGTCATTAAAACATACAACCACGCTGTTAGCTACGGCAATGGTGTCGGTGCTCGATTATACAAGAAAATTACAACCTGTTCGTATAATTTTAGATAATGGATCTATTGAAAGCTTTATGACTGAAAGGTGCCGTCAGAAATTAGGTTTAAAGAAACGGAAAGCTAATGTTACTGTTCAATGACTTGGCTTGAATTCGTCGTTGGTGTCTGGTACACTATGGTACACTACCTAACAATTGTAATCAATTACCTTCGTCGTATATAAGGGTCAAGGAATGGTCGCATACTCGAGATTTGGTCTTAGCTGATCATAATTTTAATATTCCTGGTAAGATTGACATGCTATTCGGAGCTGAAATTTTTGCTCAGGTTTTATTGAACGAATCTCGTTGGGTGTTAACGCGAAAGGTCGTTTCCCCGAATAATTCTAGTGCTTTTGTTGAGCCCTTAGACAGCGACATTCGTCGATTTTGGGAATTAGAAAATATTCCCTTCAAGAAACACTTTTTTCCTGAAGAAGAAAAAGTGTGAAAAGGAATTTGTGAAAAATTATAGACGTAACAAGGACGGCCGTTTTATAGTGTCCTTGCCTTTTAAAATTTCTGAACCCTCATTCGTGGCTACGAGATCAATTACTATTAAAAGATTTTTGTCATTAGAACGTGGTTTTCTAAAAATCCTGAATTGTATTCGGATTATAAAAAATTTATGGAGGATTATTTGAAAAGCAGTCACATGGCTCAATTGGAATCGCTTGAAAATTCGTCGGCTCATGAGAGAATGTATTACATTCCCCATCATGCTGTACATAAGCGTGATAGCACTACCACCAAATTGCATGTGGTTTTCGATGCTTCGTGCCAGGATCAATCTGTAAATTCGTTAAATGATAGCTTGGCTATTGGCCCTGCTCTGCAAAAAGACATTGAAGTTTTGTTACTGCACTTTTGTGTACATCATATCGTAATTACAGCTGATATTAAACAAATGTATCGGCAGACTTTGGTTAAAGAAACTCATCGTGATTATCAACGTATGGTCTGGAGACTTTCTCCGTCGCATCCTATTAAATACTGTGATTTATGGAGTTTCGTCGTCACCTCTTTTGGTCTTGCGTACTGTTCAAGGATTGGCAAGGTTAGTATCGATTAATTTTCCTTTCGCGTCATCGGTATCGGCAAGCGATACCTATGTTGATGGCGACTCCGTGGCGTAGTGGTATGTGTGTGACTGCTACGCCCAAGATCCTGGGTTCGAATCCCGACACGGTCCGCTTGAAAAATGTTAGGCGAGCATTTTTCACACCCTCGTTTGGATGATAGGTAAAATGGAGCTCCCGTGTGTGAGTGTTGTTACGCACGTTAAAAATCCCTACCTTGCTTGCAACAGCAAGGGTTCGGCAAAATTTCAAATTTCCCAGGTAAAAAAAACTCGCTTCCTGGCCATTGTAGTACCTTCGGGTGGAGCATTGGAAAATCACATGTAAGATACCTGTGTTGATGATTCAGTCACTGGATGCAATTCGATTGAAGCTGCAAATCAATTAATTGTCGAGTTGAATAGTATTTGCGCTAGTGGTGGTTTTCAATTAAGAAAATGGAATAGTAATTGCCCGGAAGTGATGTCCAACTTGAAGGAGTCCCTGTCCAGTTTGGAAGCAATTACATTTCAAGATAAAGATGGTGGTTCAATAAAAATTTTGGGCCTTTCGTTGTGCGCTCTTACAGATGTATATCCTGTCATAAAGCCTCCTTTTTGTCTGTGGAATTAAGTTGAAAAAAGGGATAGCGACAAACACTTGCTCATGGACATCGAAGACGAACTGTTGGTCGTTTGATAAAGTGAGTGAAGTCAATAGTGTCGCCGAATGTGAATTTATTGGTAAACCCCTAAAAAACAGTGATAGTGCATACGTAACACTTCCAATAAATCGCCTTATAGTCCACTTCGTTTAAGAGTAGGAACGACACTTAGAACAATAGAATAACGTGGAGGTAAGTCGATGTATAAAATTATAAGACCCCCGCGCGTTAAACAAACAATCATTATATACGGTATTTTGATAGGTAAGTATTTATATATGACTAATTTAAAATCAAACTAACTACAAAATTTTAAAAGAACCAAATGAAGTTATATATTATTACAGACATTACTATAAAAATACACAAACCGTATAATTAAATATTGGACTTAAACTAAGAATACGGATTACTTACAACTACAGTTCAGAAATAAAATCTAATATTCAAAAAGTAGGTAGTGTTGCTTTCTTTGTTGCAAATTTCTTAATTATTTTATACATGTGTCATTTATTAGAAATATCAGATTTGATTGAAGTAGTGGCCATACTTCTCAGTCTTTTCTGACCCACCATGGAACAAAGATGTGTTACCCGTAAGAAAAGCGAGCCAGTCAGAATAAGTCGAAATCAGTAATGAAATACTCGCCCAAATTATGTGTAAGAAAGCAAGGGAAAGAAAAAAACGTACGCCACGTTAACACTGTCAGAGATTGGAGTGGAGGGGGTGCAACAAGAGATACGGCCCAATTCGCTTTCTTTTAGAACATTTGTACCTTAAATGATAACTAAACACAAAAACATATGTATAACATAACTCTAATAAATAACTTCTATGAATTTAGGTAGCAAATAATATTAAACTGCTGGTTTAAAGACAAACATTTGTATTCTTTATTTTCACGTATTAATATTAAATATTCATTATATTTAAGTAGCAATCAAACTAAAGGACGTTTTGTAAATATACAACTACGTCATTATACACCCCTTAAATATTGTAGTATACTTTAGTTTATCCACACTAAGTAGCATTGAACAACTGTAATTTATAACATTCTGCCTTGGCACAGCAAACAACTAATTAATTACAATTACACAACCGTTAACACAGTAATATGACGAATTCAGTTTGCCTCTATTAAACTCGATTATACATGGAAATATGAGGACAAGCGTAAAGCAATTTCATGTTCTAGATATACCGATAAGCCTAAATAATTATAAAAATAAATATCGCTCGAATCTTACATAATTACTTACTAGATTGTTGATGAACGATAATAATGACGAGATCGTCCAACTAGAAGCTAATAAAACTTTAAGACAAAAATACATATATACAATAGTACATCAGTAGTACATCAATAGTAAATATATAACTAAAGTAGCGCCAATAATTAAACAAAACTTACAGCATTAAATAGTCAATGGTAGTTTACTCAAAAACTCCACATTTCCAGCATGCAGGCAATCTACCTACCGTACAAGAGTGAAGTAGGCATCAACTGTTAACCATAATGATATGATAATCCCTCACGCAGGCTGTAAAAGAGCTTGGTAACATTTTAACCGGTAACGAACAGTTACACCCAAAAGAATCACAAAGTATTAATTTTAAAACTGCGTGTGTACTTTAGTGGAATCGTAATACAACTTGTGTATCTTTTTGAAAATGACATAAAAGTATTTCTTTCCGATTGCCTGGTTGGGTTTATGGCCAATAAAAAAAAACACTGCACTGAAGAAACAACAGACAAAATGTATACTTCAAGGACGCGTTTTATGGATGACAAGCGCGAAATATATTTTATCAAGAATACTTCTAAGAACGAATTCGTAGGAAGCTTCACTACAAAACCAACATACGAAAATATAGTCAGAACAACAATCAAAAAGACATTTTCAATTGCATTTTTAAAGTAGCAACGTTTATGGAATTTTTGATTATCCAACACACGTGTAGTTAAGAAGCCAGAAAGTGCAGTATATAAAATGCGAACTCGTAAAATAAAATGACTAGCAAAGTTGGTTTCCAAATTGAGCTTATTTCATTGTAATAAGCTCAGTTAGGCAGCCAACTTTGCTAGTAAAATAAAATGAATAGCTAAATTTGTCCTATTACCTATATGAGATATAGACTTAGCACATATATTTTTTAATTAACTCTATTGCAAATCCTTTTCCTCAACCCACTATAAATATACAACGAAAATCTTTTGCAATATTGACGCATATTCTTAATTAATCCTAGACTATGCAAGACCTATTTTACCAAGTTTAGCACATCTACTAACATTGGATGGGTGTAATACATTTTGCATGCTTAAACTGTTAACACCAAATTTTTGTGCATAATTGGACATGTATGATTTTTCAGCGCTATTCTTAAGTAATTTATAGAAGTTATAATATGTGTATTACTATTTATTTTGCACATTTTTAATTTGTTATACACAGCGCCAAATAAATTGGCTTGAATTGATAAAGATCGTTTGAATTGAAAAGCGTATAATGTATTTATCTCGCAAACTAACATTAGATACGTTCAAATAAACATTTGGTTAATGATATTTGTATTATGTCGTTTACTAATTGCAGGTTTTATCATTAATAAATTGTAATATTAATAAATAACACGGCGAAGGCTTTCTTTTAAACAGTTACATCCATGCCATAAAATGGAATTGCCAATAGAAATCTGAAAATAGAAAGAAGAGTTAGAAAAGTGTAAAGTAGTAATATATGTAGACAGTTTTTCATGTCACCCATGAGAGTGTACTAAACGCCTTTTATTTAAATGTGTTGTCCATTCGAAGTATGTACCAGTGACATTGCAAAAGATTGGGTATAGAGACACAATTTATTTACAAACTATATTGCATGTCTCTAGTATTCGCCCAGAACTCCTAGTCCATCACAACAGTGCTCGCCAAGAGTGTGTTCGGGGTAGTCCTCCCACAAAATGTTTATATTTCAATTTTGGATGTATAACAATTGTCAAAAAGTTAAAAACACAATTAGTTATGCATTAAATAATTTATAGTCAGAGATAGCAGTACACTTATTGACTTATATTAATTTTGCTAAAATGCTTTCGGCAAAAACCGTTAAAATCAAGTACACAAATTTAGGAATTAAAAACTATATGTAAAATTCGGCGCCTACTAATTACACATTTCTATATCTGTTATTTAATTATTACAATTTCTACTGCAAATACTTAAGTAGTGAACTTAGATCTACATGCAATTTTCTCTATATGGACTTTTACATGAGTGCAGAAAAGAAATAGACATACATTAACCTAATTACCTTCCTAATTACACACCGTTCATTGTGTTTGTTTGTCTTTCAACCATGTGACCACTAATATTATTAGCACGTTCCTTAAATTTAAGTTAATAATTGCTCAACCGATTATGTAGAAATATAACTTTACCTACTTTTATGTGAAACTGTTAATTTTGCCACAATTAGATGCTATTTTTACACTGTTCAACTATTAGCTAAACATAACTAAATTACTCAAAGATTCTGCGTTTGGAGTTCCTTTGTTAGCATTTATACACACACTGTAATGCAGTTACGAGTCTAAATACATAGGAAGGTGAAAATGTAGTCTACACAAGCTTTTGCTGTGAATAGCATATAAATACATAGGTACATCTTAGCAACCTTGCTAAAACTTACCAGTACCTTTTAACAACAAATGGTTAACATACACTATATCGAAAATGCGCAACCTAAATGTAATTGAACCGTTTATTCACGTTTTTTTGTCAATTATCTGTAGATAAATTTATATTATGATATATCGTGTATTCAAAAGTAAATGTGGCAAACCCAACAACTTTGTCTATTTGTTAACAAATAAGTCGATAAGAAGATTTAGTACACCTTGGAACTGGTAATTAACTTATAAGATGAACCTGTGTGAGTAGTATAATTATTACGTCTTTTAAAAGGTATTTTTCACCACATTTATAACATCTTGATACTACCAGGTTGTAGTTTGAAAAGTTGCTTAATCAGATGAGCAAAAGACCATAATCTGATTATATAAATTTAGACCTGTATATAAACGCAAGAAAAATTCTAGCAAATCAATATCGGTTCCAGCAATCGCTACATCTATAATAATCTTTTGAAGACTAGTGTTTTTGAAAAAAAAACGTATGGAAATTTAGAATTTAATTGAAACAGTTGCTTTATCAAAGACACTTATAGGTTTATTTAGATATATTAGTCTGTGTATCTAGAAATAACTTTCAGTTTAATTGAGGAAATGAATGATTTTATTTTTAATATGCTACAGTACCTTTACACGGCGTTTTGCAATTCAAAATTTTGTCTCCGAAGTAAATATTGAACAGATTTACCTCCAAAGACATATTACTAATTTGCCCCAAAGATATAGGACCACTTTGCTCTATAGGGGGGGATAGAATAAAATTACCCCATTCGTCCTAACACCAATTTGATTTCATAGGGGTGCATCGTACAAACTTACCCTCAGACATGGTTAGGAACTATATACTTTGCTACATACCTAGACGTAGCTGGAAGAAACGTAAATACCAGGTTAACTACCAAACGCGGAGAGTGGGGGATTCACTTAAATACCAAAAAAACAAAAAAAAGCACTTCGCCAACAATTATCTATTAACAATAAGAATAAATAAAGGATTCTGTACAAACATGCAAAAGTAATAAATTAAGCGTTACTATTTCAAAGCAAACAATTATGTAATACGAACAATTTAGTACTTTAGATACGAAATGTGCATCTCGTATTTTACACAAAATAAAATTAATCAGTAGTAAATAAACATGTGAAAACTTTTGTCAAGCGTTTTGTTGTTAAAATTGCACCTAATACCTTTTGTAAAATAAACTAATTAGTAGGAAAGAATTAACGTGTGAGCGCTTTTGTCCAACATTCTTTTAAATTGTACCTAAAACCGTTTGTAAAATAAACCAATCAGTAGAAAAGAATAAGTGTGTGTCTGTCAAACATTTTTAACAATGGTACATCACATTTTCTAGAATAGGTGGTTAGGAAGTCAACGGTGGAAAGAAAAACATCAGGGGTTGTCAGAATATCACTAGTAGAAAAAGAAAAGGTATTGGCTGTAAGAGAATCCACCTTACGAAAAGAAACACAAGCAGAGTACACTTCAGTTACGTTAGATAAAGGGACAGGAACAGATACAATTTTATCGATGTTAGATAAAGAACTAGAAGTATCACAGTTAGGAAAGAAAACAGCATTGGCTGTAGGAATATCCACCCTAGGAAAAGGAGCAGAATACGATAGCACTTCAACCATATTACCTAAAAGAACAGAATCGGGTAGAAGTTTATCAACGTTACAAAAACAAACAGTATGAAGTAAAACTTTGCCAATGTTAGACAAAGAAGTCGAATGAAGTTTATCAACATGAAATAAAGGAGCAGCACCAGACAGAATTTCATCAACTTTACAAGAACAAACAGCATCAGCAAAAACTTCATCCACAATAGATAAGGAAGCAGAATCAGGTTGACCTTCCTCAACATTAGACAACAGAACATCAGTTAGGATTTCACCGACATCAGCTAAAAGGACAGAAGCAAGTAGCATTTTGTCAGCATGAGAAAAATGAGTAAGAGTAGGTATCGTTTCATCAACATCCGATAAAGGAATAAGATCAAGTAAGACTTCATTACTGTTAGACAACAGAGTAGGAACAGACAAAACTTCAGCCACAATAGGAACTGATTTCTTAACAATAGTAGATAACGAAACAGGATCAGGTAAAACTTAGACAACTATAGCAGCAGGCATTATAGCTACGTGCTCACTACCTCAACAGGACCCTCTCTGTCCGTATTAGAAATTATCGTCACTTTATCTACGGCTGAGTCGGCTTGAATCGAAGCATTTAAGAAAACAGGAACATGTAAAATTTTGACAGCAACAGACATTAAAGATACAGGTTCATGAACTTCAACAGAACATTCGCTGACTAAATTAGAAGTTATCGTCACTTTAGCGACATTTGTGCCCGAAGACACGACAGTGATTTCTTGGATAGATTCGTTTAAGAAGGCGGGAACAAACTCTTGAGAAGCTACCTGCAAGTCAATAATTCGAAGCATGGGTTGTAATGGTGGTGGAGGCACAGTTTGGGATGAGAGCGAATAAGTAGGGCAAGCAGAAGGAGGAGTAGAATAGGATGTGGAACTAGAGAGGAAATTTTGTTTGAAGCTGTATTCGCTGAAGAAGGGTAGGTTTTGATAGTAGTAGCAGGATGACCTGGATGAGGGACAGAAGACAACGTAGAGTGAGAAGCAGAAGAAATGAGGCAGCTAGAGGTGAGGACAGTATTTGAAGTATGATTCAAAGACCAATTAGTAGTAGGATAACAGTTTGGAAAGTTGCGGCGAAAAACTCCCTTATGCCCACAACCATAGCAATGGAGCACTTTGGGACGAATACAACGTGTCGAAACATAATCAGGTTTGTCGCAATTAAAGCATATGACCTGACGAGTAGAAGCAGTGTAACGTATTTTTTTTCTAGTTACACCAAGCCTAATAAATTAATAATAAAACAGATAAATTTTAAAGCATTTAATTCGTAAATATTCAGCCAATAAAAATTAAAGTATAATGTTCATAATAACACATAGATTCTAGAAGATATATATTCTGAGGCTTGTTACCAAGCGTTGTCCAGCTAATTATCAGCACTTTTGTTTCCAACGTCCAAGAGTGAAGTCGCTTTTTGTAGACTAGAGATAAAAGCCAAGATGGCCCGACTAAAACACGAGGCGTCTAATAGAGTCAAGAAGAAGAACTTGAGTTGAGAACATGGAACGATAATATACATCATTTAAGACAGTTGGTATAGATTAATACAATAAATTAAACTAATATATTTCACTTTAGTGCAATATCTAATGGACATATCTACAACAACAATTTTCAATGTTAAATTATAATAAATTTTCGTCGCAATAATTTAAAGCAGGCAGTTATGGTTTCGTTCTATCTATTTAACTACGCCGTATAGAAATGGTTTATTCTACAAAGAACCTTGGTACTTCAAACTCACTGATGATTAATACGCTGGAAAAATACAACAGCTGACGTCATGATTTTGCACCTGCAATTTATTTGGATACACGTGAGTGTTTGAAACTTTCCGTAACTTTGAAAGTATAGTAAATTATTATGAGATTTCCTACGTTAATTATTAGAGTAACAAAAATATAAAGTAGTTTTTTAAAGTTAATAACACACCGAATAAATATCTAGTTTGTCAGTTATTTGTACACGCATACAATGTGTTTTAAGATATTTAGAATGACAACTTATGTCAGATAAAAAATAGTATAGATTCTGTTTCCTAATCTAGACGCCAGATGCAGTCTTGATTTAATTTTCACATTTTGCTTAAAACATTCAGGTCATGTAAAAGCTTTTTATTGGTGCTGAAATTCGCGTATATTTTTTGTAGATTACAGTTAAATTTGAGTAGTTGCATTTTATGATCGCTATTTTTCTGATGATCAATCTTTGTTGTAAATGGTCAAGGAAGCGCTTCAATGATTATAGTAAAAATAAAATCATGTATTATGAACTAATAAATTATGACATGTTTGCTTAAACTAAATTTTATAGAAATGATCAATTTATACATATTTATTTTGAAGGTTAAACTTCACTAAAATTCTTTTTATAAAAAATTTATGACAAGATAGTAAGCATATATATTGCAGTCACATGTATATAATCAGATTTCTATATATAAATAGAATTCCTTTTGTTTCCTTTGAAAGACGTTTTATTATACAACATTTAAATTAGGAAAGAGAAATCTAGAGCAAATCCTCCTTAAGTAAAAAGACAGAGTAATGAAAATGAATCCCTTTAGTATTTCACAGATGTTTAAATTCATTTATTCTATTTTTGGCATATGCTTTTGAGGACGCAAATAGTGTCCATGTGGTGTTTTTGTTTGTTCACAGGTAAAGCTGAGACAACTGTTTGACATCTGGTGGTTGAGGTTTTGGTAAGTGTGTGATAAAGAGTGAAATTCAAATTTTATGGCTATGATAGTGGTGTTAAGATAAGGTTTCCGCATTCCCCTTATACAAACACAGTTAAATTTTGTTGGCACTTGTATTAAAAAATACGGTGGCGCCTATTAAAAATATTTTTGGTCGATTATCCACCCATGACCCATGCTCATGATCTACCCAGAGCTAACACTCTACTAGCCGTTTAACCCCTAAGAGTTTTCTTTGTCTAAAGCCGTTTTCCATCTGACATTACCCTGGGCTTGGAGTATAAAGAAGAAAATCTCGACCTAGTGATATCAGATTAAAAATAGAGAGCTTTAGTATATAGCTGATAGTCACGAGGATAAAGGGTAATAAACTTACAAAAAGTTTTAATTACCCCCGTTTTTACACTTACAGCAGAGTTAGGAAGAAAAACGGTAGAACGAACGGAAGAAGTATCGGATCTACCCGTAGGCGTAGGAGAAATCTTAACAATTCGGTCATGTGAAGTAAAAGTATTTTCCTCAATAGTAGTACACTTATAAGTAAAATCCTGGGGTTCAAAATGTTGAATCAGTAAATTAGACAACGACTTCCAGTCAGAAAACTTATGCCGGTAACCACGATACCAAGGTAACACTTTCGACTCAAACAAATCTACTGCAGACTCAAATAACTGCAATTGTGACACATGTGAGTTCGTCGGAGTTTTACGGCCCGTCCCAAAAAATCATGTACGGAAAGGGTGTTTGGGTCACCAGAAAATTTCAAGTTCCATTCCCACATAGGAAGACCTGGGTAGGAAGCCGAAAATTCAGTAGCAACTGATTTAGGCACTATAGCAGGGGCTGATTCCGGTTCAGCAGTAACAGTATGTCGTTCGGGACTAGGTGATTCAGAATTATCGGACAGAATCTTTGCCGGTTCCAACTTCGGACATTCGTCTTTTAACTCTTGTAAGGAGTGGACGGTAGGCAAATGGGTTCTATAAAATGGATCAAGGTTACGAAGCAAAACGGACAATTGAACATCTTCACTAAAAGAACCATAGTTCTCATAGAGACCTGTCATACACGCGAAATAGTTAGTAATGTTTTCGGATGACCTATGCCGTCTCTTACAGATCATATTAAACACCACCAACCTATGATCAGTCATTTTTTGTAAGAATAAAAAAGAAATTGGGAGAAAGTAACTAAGTAAAAGCTAACCGTAACTCAATAGAAGCCAAAAGAAAATTATTGCGAATACAAGGCAATCTAAAACATATCCCACGGATAAATTTCAGGAACACCAATGGAAACGAAACAACAAAATAGAAATTAGAATAGTTCTGTAGAATAAAAGAAAAATCGGAGAAAGAAACCAACTCTAGACTTGACGGGGAGAACAAAATGTACCGAGAGGGAAAGAAGAAAAAAGAAAAATCTTAGGCGCCAGTGTTTTCAATGGACTAGGATTACTTAGTCACTAACAACAAAAAAAGATCGGAGCAAAAATTAACTAAAACAAACTCTTAGCAGAAATTAATCAAAACCAAATCGATGTAACCGTTAACTAAAACAAAATCGGGGCCAACGTTACATGAAACAAAATCGGGGCACAAAAGAATTAACTCAAACAAACTCGCAGCCCCACGCCAGGACGTCAGAATTTATACTACTTACTTAGACGTAGCCGGAAGAAACGTAAATACCAGGCTATCTACCAAATGCGGAGAGTGGGGTGATCCACCTAAATACTAAAAAAACAAAAAAGCATTTCGCCCACGATTATCTATTAACAATAAGAATAAATAAAGGATTCTGAACAAACAAGCAAAAGAAATAAATTAAGCATTACTATTTCACAGCAAAACAATTATGTATACGAACAATTTAGTCCTTTAGATACGAAGTGTGCATCTCGTATTTTACACAAAATAAAATTAATCAGTAGTAAATAAACAAGTGAGAGCTTTTGTCAAGCGTTTTGTTGTTAAAATTGCACCTAATACTTTTTGTAAAATAATTTAATCAGTCAGGCAGAATTAACGTGTAAAAGCTTTTGTCCAACATTCTTTTAAATTGTACCTAATACCGTTTGTAAAATAAACCAATCACTAGAAAAGAATAAGTGTGTGTCTGTCAAACATTTTTAACAATTGTACATCACACCTGTAGAGCGATAATATCGATTCGCAGCAACAAACAATAGTACTACAGTAACTATACGTAACTATACCAAACGCTGATATGGAATATGCCCTTGATATACACAAAAAGAAAACAAGTTGTATACCTGGATGTGTCTGGATACTTAGCTTGCAATCCGTCGAGGGTGAGTTAGCATATCAACGCCACGGTAGTCAGGATCTATTCGCCGTGCCACCGTAACTGCAGCAGCAGTCTACGGATAAAAGCAGTTGGTCTACAGACAAAAGCAGTTGATCTACGTCAACGAACAGTTGGGCCTACACGAAGAAAGAACCAATTTGGCCTCCATCTAAGAGCTAAAAAGAGAATCTGATTAGAATGGGTAAGCGCGGACAAACTCGCCAATACACCCAACATACCTCCCTGTCGAACAAAGAAACGTGCATTGCTTTTGAAGTACTGTGACGAATAATGTAGAAAATATTTCAACGCACAAGCTGCAGAATCAAATTCAAAATGGGTTCAAATAACACGAGTTCAAACTGCAATCCTCGCGTTATCGAAGCGCGATTAGCAAACTGGAAAACGCGCTATCAAATAATAGTGAAATCTATTATTTCGACAGGTCTTTAAATGGGAAACACGAAGAAAAGCAATTATACGTTATCGGAATGTTTAACAAATTAACGGATACTTAAAACAAGGTATTGACTATTTGATTTATCGAATAAATTTTCGTTTTAAAAACAAACTGGATTTGAGTTAAAATTATACTGAACGGGTACACTATATAGGGTATTGTTGGAGAATTTAAGAATAGAAATGGAATTTATTCGACCGGGTAATGACTTAACCAGTGGACGACTTTTAATGATTAAAATAAAATTTAGTAGTTTTTAATTTTACACTTTACAAAAGCATTAAAATTATTTACTTTAACCGTGAATATAGTCAATCTGGGTAATATAATCACGTTTTTCCTTATGCGAATACCGATAAAAATTAATTTTTAGAAAAGTCTAACATATACATTTTTTATAAAACATAAACATACGTACCTAGAATATTTAGAGTAATACAAATCACCTTACGTATACGTAAATTTTATGATACTTTATTACCTTTTTTCGCTTAGCTTATATATTCCAAACCAACCAGGTACCGATAAGAGATCTTATGCAATCACTCCAATTCTTTAATTACACTGGAAATATCGGTAGTTGTGCAATTAGTTAGCTAATGTTATATAGGTAAGAATCACGACCCTATGCATTCTTTCAATGGAATATTTAAAGTTACAATTAAACTAATTTATTAAACACGTTTAGAATAATTTGATAATAGGTAATTATACTAAAAGTATCAAGATTGTATTTAAGATTTAACCGTTCGATGCATTCTTCTGTGATTGCTAAATAGTAACTAGGGTAAACACATCCCTTTTACTTAAAAGATTTACAAAACCTTGGTAAATAATTGGCAAATCAAGTGGAATTTTGTATTATTTGTTAAAAATTTCAAAAAGAACTTCGCCAGAAACACCAAAGTTACTATCTGGTATCCAAATTAACTACAAGCAATCGAATAAAAAAATTCTGTAGTTTACGCCATTATATTGAAACGATTAAAAAATTGCATTTTCGCAGTTGTAATTGTTCGCATTGCAAACACCATCGAATAATATACGTGAGCAATCAGTGGGTTACGTTCCAATTTTGTTTTTAAAATTTCCCCTTGTTAATTCATTACGCGTTCGAATAAATTCAGTTTCAATTCTTCAACAACCCCTATATAGTTTACTTGTTACTTCATAAGCCCGTTTTACCATAAATCTGTTAACTCCTTCAACATAATTCATAATAAACACGCTCCCGAATAAACTCCTCAACTCAAACCTCCTTTTGCTTTTAAAACGAAAATTTATTCTATAAATTAAATAGTCTAGGCCTTGTGTTAGGTACCCCGTCATCTCCTAAATTCTTCAATAACATCCTGTTTACAATAATAAATACGCTTTCTACAAATTTTCATTTTGGACTCATTTGTTTTGAAACGACAAGGTTATGCTACAAGTAAATAGTTATATTCTGTTTTTAGGTACCCGCTATCTTGGTATATCTTACGATCCCCGTAAAATGGTTTTCCCTATTGTTCCAAGGTAACGACTGGTTGAAATAAGGTCGCGCACGATCCGATATAAACCCGGGTTTTCCAGTTTTAACGCGCTTCGCTAAGCTAGGAATTGGCAGTCCGAATTTGTGTTGTTTGAAAGATTGTTGAGTTTGATTCTGCAGCGTGTGCGTGCGCGTCGAAGGGTTTTTTACATTTTATTTGTCACTGTATTTCAAAAAGCGATGCACGTTTTTCTGTTCAACAACTAGGAGATGTCCTGCGTGTATTCGGTGAGTTTTCCCCGCGCGCACCCATTCTAATCAGATGCTATTTTTAGATTTTTTTAGCTGAAGGCCAAATGGGTTCTTTCGTTATGTAAAACAACTTCTTCCGAACTACTTTTGTCCGTAAACTGCTGCTGCAATTATGGTAGCAGAGTAAATGTATGCTGAGGACCATGGCGTTTTTATGCTGATTCAACCCCGACAGCTTGCGAGCTAAATATCAGGATACCTACAGGTATGCAACTGGTTTTCTTTTGTGTACGTCAATGCCATATTCCGAATCAATATTTAGTGTAGTTACGTGACAAGAAACGTCACATTGTAGAACTATTATTTGTTGCTGCGATCTGATATTATCGCTCTACAGGGGCGATGTACTACTTTTAAAGATGCGTGTCAAAAGAACGCACATTTTTATTCGCTTTATTAATTAATTAATAAAAAATTAAAAACACCTGACAAAAGCTCTCACAGTTTTTATTCGATACTGATTAATTTTATTTTGTTTAAATACGAGATGCGCACTTCGTAGCTAAATTTCTAAATTGTCCGTAGAATATAATTGTTGGCTGTAAAATAGTAACGCTTAATTTATTTTCCTTTTGCTTGTTTGTACAGAATCATTTACTTATTTTTATGTGTTAATAGATAATCGTGGGCATGTACTTTATTTTTTGTTGTTTCTTTTTGGTATGTAGGCGAATCTCACCACTCTCCGCGGTTGGTAGTTAGCCTGGTATCTACTTTTTCTCCGGCTACGTCATTGTACGTAGCAAATGTCGTAATAATAAAATTTCACAAAGATGAGTAACATTAAAGTAATAAAAATTGTAAGCCCGATCAAGCGACCACAAATGTCCAAATAAAGGATAAGTGCAAAAAAGATGTGTTATTGGTTATTGTTATTGGTTATAAGAGGTTAAATTGCGTTAGCTTATATAAAAATATGTCTGTCTGAGACTTCCCATTTTTTTATTTCTTACTCTATAATATGCTCTACCGTCCTATTGCGGCCACCCTTAGCGAAATGTTTAGGCATTATGGTGAATCCACATCCGTCTGGGCGAAATTGAACTTTATACAAGTATACTGGCTTGCCCTATGATGGCTACCTCTGGTGGAATGTTCAAGTACTATGGCGAATTCGCGTCCTACCGGCCGAAATTTAACCCTATACAGCTTGGTTGCCTGCGGCATACACAAATATATTATACATTTTTACCAGTTATTAGCTACAGTATGCGATCCATAGTACATATGTACAATTTTTTAAACCTTGCAACCATCTGTTAGTTTATATTGCAACCATTATTTAAACAATGCTGCCATTTGACCGTTGTTACTCGTAATTTAGAGTGCTTTTTTAAACTTTTCGAAGACGCTAATAAGTTTCTAGAGCATGTACTATCTATTGTTGAACACTATGTAAAGTGTGAATATAAAAACTCATTATCATTCCGTCGATCATGTAGCAGGGGGAAAATTGTATAAAGTGGTTTGCTGATGAGCTACTTACTTATATGGCTGCTAAATTAATCTTATCAACGCATCTTTAAATAAAAAATAAACCAGATTTGTTACAATTGATTGTGATTTTTGTATGACGTAATTTGCTAATATAAACATCGTTCAATAAAATTGCGAATTTTGTAAAGAATATCAAATACAAGTTGCTTAGAGAAGCTTAACAAAGGGGATCTATAATAATATATGAACGTATTAATTATATAAGTGCGTGTAAACCTAATAGAAATGAAGAGTGCATAAAGATTGCACTAATTTACTTGTTCATAAGCATTATCCGTGGCTATTGACCTTTCAATCAACTATTAGACTGTTGTATATATTTTTTTATTTCTAAACATTTTCTTAACATGTAAAACATTAGGTGACCTAAAATTCTTCCTATTGCAAATCATTTTCATCCTCCCATAAGAAATACACGTGCAAATTTTATTATCCTCTCACAGTCCATACACAGTCTTTCGCAATATTAGCTCAAATAATTTTTAATTAATTTTAGAGAAAGCAATGGTGCACAATATTTGCACAAAGTAATTTTCGACTCCTCTGACGGTTAGGTTAGGTTACCACCCATATTATTCAAAGTAAAATTTTTAGGTAATTTTTTACTATCTTTTTGGTTAGGTTAGGTTAGCTCCCACACTGTTCAAAGTAAAATTTTTAGGTTAGGTCGGCGCCAACCTAGCCTAGGTAAATCCTTTATTACTATAAATTGTATATATAAACTGCATCAACTCTTAAAATGTACTCCACTCACAGATTTGGCAGGATTTCCAACAAACAACAAAAAGTTTAAAAAATGTGTACTTAAGTATACCATCGAATTTTGGACAAGTCCTAGATAATCCCGTTATGATAGACGCATAATTACTTGTGATTAATAAAGAATATGTTTCGTCTAAATTATTGGAAACTACATACTCGTATATTCTTATGTCTAATAACATGTGTATAAATACTAACGAAAGGGCTCCTAACCCAGAAGCTTTGGGTAATTTAGTTATGTTTCTATTAGAAAATATTGGCTGTGAAATAAACTATCCCAAATTAACATTAAAAAAATCGTGTAAACGTAGTTTCTTCAGTCCAGAACACTATTACAGAATATTAGTTGTAATCCCTTTTTTTAATGACTTTTTAACGCAGTTACAGTCACTGTTTTCAAATTATAAATATCTTATTAAGGCTTTAAGTTGCATTTTGACTAAACAACGTGTAACCTTAGAGTTTAATAATGATGTTATAGAACAGTTAGAAATAAATACATATGCAACTTCTTTATAAAGATACCTAGCTTAATGATCTAAATATTAGAAGACGAGTAGTCTAATGTGTTAAGAAATGAAGATATTCCAGAAAATTATTTAGAGGTAATGCAATTGTGCAACCAAACAATATTTCTAAATAGTTACAATTTGCTGAAAATTTCTTATGTCTCGCCTGTATTCACTGCAACTCGAGAAAGGACATTCTCGACAGTACAATGGATTAAAAGCTATCTTAGGAATTCAATTTGGGGGGAGGGGGATGGACTTACTTTCTTGAGAATTCATAAGGAAATTGAAGTACCGATTGAAGAAGTAATCAAGGGATTTGCACTTTCGTCAAGAAGAAACTTATCTTAAAAAAGTGTCCCAATTTAAGCACCTTTGATATCTTCGCAAAACTATTCTGTCTCTAATAAAGGTATTTATTTATGGTTGAAATTTCGAAGTATCTAATGTCGAATGTCATTATAGTATTTACCATACTTTGCTCCGTAATACATACACCTCTTGACGAGGTAAACAAATTTATTTTATTTTGCTTGGACCGCTACCAAAAATATTTCTGTGCACGGGCTTACAAAGTCGGATCAGATTAAATAATAGTAACAGAGCATGAAAACGAATTTGAATACACAATTTTGAAAATGAAGCAAGCGTGCAGCCATAAAATAGCACGATATGTAATAAATACTTAAACAGTTCAAGGATTTAAACCGATTAAACTTATTATGAAATTAACTACGCTGGCGAAGCAAAGATGTCCCTGGTTGTTTCCTGCACGATATTAACTTGAACAAGTAGCGTGTGCTGGACCAGTTGTAGAATCTATAACCATTTGTACATAAAAGAAAGAATTTGGATATGAATAAAATAATGGAATAACAAAACACAGAAAATTAAACTAAATTACAATATTTCGTATACTTTCTTACCTATAAAAACGTATTTACATACAAAACATAATTTGAATATAGGCATGTATAGTAGCCATTCAAACAACACCTGATAACTTATCTACGAATAATTGTGTCCTTGAAGTAAAACGAAAATTTCGAAATTTAAGAAACCGAAATCTTCCCTGAAATTTTAAACGTATCCCTTGAAATTTGGTGACAGAATGGCTCACCAAAACAAGCGGTTACATTTAAAATCTAAGGTGATTGATGTACGAAGAATGCCTTTTATGTTTTGCATACTGGGACACAGAGAGCGACACTAATCAAATGTCAATACTAAAAATTAACTTCCATCTTTAGTTAACCTGCATTTAAGTTTGTGTGTTGTAGCTACAACGAAATGGTAAAGTCAACAAGTTAATCGAAAATAGAACTAAACCGTGAAAATTTTCGGATAAAATTTTTTTATATTTTCGAAGGCAACCTCGTCTAGTTGGTTTCTATTTTCGACAATAAAGCGTTATGTCAGTCAACAGTTTCTTGTTGGTATGGAGAATTCAAACATGGACGAATTAGTCTTAGCGACGATCTAAGAGCAGGTGTACCAAAAACAGCAATCACTCAGGAGAAACGTCGATGTTGTGCACAAGCTCATCAACGAAGATCGACATATGACATATAGCCAAACTGAGGTATCATTGGGGATTTTAAAAACTTCAGGTATAGAAATTTTGTATGAAGATCGTGTGTAAAAAAATTCGTTTCGCGTTGAGAACCGCATCTGTTGACTGAAGAACTGAAAATAGCTAGGATGCATTGGTGTCAAAAAACTCTAGAGCGCATCAACGTAGGAAACTCTAGAAAGTATACAACATCGCGAGTGGTGATGAATCTTGGATTTGCTTATACGAATCAGAAAGTGTTTACTTTCGTCGTCTGTTTGGGTGTTCAAAGTTGAGGAAAATCGACAAAAGTCGCCCGTTCTCGAAGGGTTTCGAAAAAGATGGTCGCAACATTTGTCTCGAAAGCAGGTCATGTAGTAGCAATTCCTCTACAGGATCAAATAACTGTTATTACCAATTGGTATAAAACAATTTGTTTGTCTCAAGTCATCGCTTCTTCCAAAAAAAATTTTCTATCAATTTTATTTAAACAGAAATTACAATGTGACTTTAATAACAGGTACGTTATATTAGGTAACGTATTGAGATCAAAGTATTCTAAGTTGACAATCACTATTTAACTTAACTAAAATTAAAATGAGTAGCTGAACAACCAACATTGTTAAAGTTGTGGAGCTCGAGATTGGCTGACCCTCCTGGGGTTCTCAGGGTATTTATGCTATCCCTGCTCTTTACATCACTTGTGGGAAATGAAGATCTCATGTCTGCTATTTCTTGATACAATACAAAGTACTACATTTTAATAATCTTAATTCTAATAATTGCTGTCTTATTGTCTACTGTGACCTGCACCTGCAGTGTCATATTACGTCTGGAATACAATGTAACTGTTTCCGTTCTCATGTCTGGTTTGTGAACTTTTAATACCCTTTTTATTATGTCCTTCAAATATACAATGTAACAATAATTCTTAAAATTCAATAGTTCTATTTGATTATACCTTTATACTAATTTGGGGGATATGTAACTCGCGGAGCTTCAAAAAACTAACCCAAACGACGTCCTCAAATGTAAGTTTGCACAAAGCTCGCAAGACAATAGGGGTTCTAACGCTACAAAATGTCGAATTGTTAGACCATCCTTCGTACAGTCCCACTTAACCCTCAACGATTTCTATATCTTTCCGAAAATTAAGATCATACAGCATTGTTAACGGTTCCAGTCGTCAAAAGAAGCAGACGATACCATCAAAAATGCAATTTTGACTGTACTAACAAACGAGTAGAATAACTGCTTTCAGACTTGGTTTGAGCGCATAAAAGGTGTATTAATCTTCGTGGAGAATACTTCGAAAAACAATAGTCTATAAAAGCTTTCTATTGTTTTCTTCCAGCTGTATATGAAAAACTTAAAAGACAACTCTCGTACTACCAGCAAAAACTAATTCAAATAATCTAAATTCAATTACATATCTGTTTCTATGAAAAATTACTTTCATTTAAACGTGGTCTATGGAAGATGTCATTAACCTATAGAACTTATGTTGTTGATGTGCTTCGAAATCTCAGTATTTTTATGAAAAGCTTGTTACGGTATTCCGTGCGTACAAGAAAGAAAGCAACGTAAGTAACGAGAATAGCCCGCACCGAGTACAGCAACAAAAAAAGTAATACAAAGAATACCGTGCTAGCTAGAAAGTTGTACAATGGATGGGTCGCAGAAAAGAAGAAAAAGAAAACCTCGTAAAAGAAAATTTATCTACAAACCCTTTAATAAAAACATTTTATAAAAAGGAAAACAAGCGCACGAAGAAAACAATATTTATCCAACATATCCCGGAGGATTTACACAAAACAAAAATCTTTGCAAAAATAAATAATACACTCCATAATTACTTCAAACTAATTTTTAACCTCAATTCTAGTATTCAAATAAAACAGGAATTAAAAAATATATACATATATGAATTGTTTAATGCAATTTTTGAAATACTTTATATTCACATGAAACAACAATAGAAAAAATTAAACTTTATGTACTGACATCGTGTCCACAAGCACTGCTTTAGAAGCAACCCGTGACAAGAAAAAAAACAGCAAAATAGTGTGATAGTAGACAGCATCAATAAAAGAACAAAACAATCTACAAGACGAAATGCATTTTGTAGCAGCGGTATAGTCACACCTAAACACTGTAATGTAACTCTAATTTTTATACCGAAGATCTTATCGACAGTCAATGCTTTTTTTATTTTATAATTAGTACCTAAATTATTAAACTGCTGTCATTAACAATTAAAATTTACCAGTTAGTTTCTACACAAATTTGTTTATCTCAGTGTGGCTCGAAAACATCACGTAAACACACTTTATATACCTAAACTATACGCTATAATTAGAATTTGATTATGCAAAATTTCCCACACAATGAAACCAGATGTAAACGACATATTTTTGGCTGCATTTTCCACTTTTTAACAAACTCGTGTTTGCTTTTAAATATCATAGAAACTATCGATTTTATTTAAGTCTCTTAACAATACTGCCTCCTGAATTATCTATACGCATCCCTCTTGCACTCAATACACTTTTATTCTGTCTTGGTCTTTTGGTTGGCTCTTTACTATACCACCTTCAAGATTGAAATCAATATTTTAAACACAAAACCGCGTCTACCTTAATCCCAACGGCTGTTCTTTTCCAATAATCCATTAAAGTTTGTTTGTTGCCAAGTTTAGCAAGAACAGTTATCTTCCCTCGTTATTTTGTTTAAACGTGTCGGATTTCACGTTTTAGAACACAAATGTTGCTTTAACACCTGTTCCACACTTTTAGACTTTCATATAATTACTTCACTACAAATTTAAATACGTTATAAAGATTTTACCCCAATTATATTTATTCTGATCTATGTTTATACAAATATTATGTTACATTATCCTTGGCTAAATTACATTGATCTTATATTATTATACAATTCTTAAGTTAAAAAAAAATAATTTGTTAAAAATATTCCAACTCCCTAATTAAATAAATTTGTCTTCCCTTATTCAAAAGCTTTCAACCTATGAGTTTACTAGTCCCTTTATATAACCCAATGACCCCTTAATTTTACGATAATATATATTTCATAGAAATATTTCGCAAGCATTACCGTGGCAAGTCATACGATGGACTTCACTCTTCGAAAAGCATAGCAAAGCGTTCCAAATTGAAATGGCGTGACCGATATTACTTGTATCACAGAGAACAATAATCCGAATCGTAACATTAGAAGACTTAGAACGAACTTCCACATATACCACGTAACAGGACTCATTTTTATAACGGAAAGTTGTTCTTTTTCGTTCAAGCAAGGAGAGCAGATACAATAATAATAATAATGCATTCAAATCGCAACTTCCCAGAAAAACATCTATCTGTCTATAAGATAATCACAAAAAATAACTGCATTGCAATTGGCTTGGAAAGTCCTTCGGTAGACTCGTACATCAACACGTATAATATTACTTTCTCAAGCAAAACACGATCAATAAAATGGCCACTGGTTCTAGCGTTCCAACCACGCGTGTCTTAGGTACACGACAAGAAATATATATAACTAACATTTTCAAATTATAAAGATGCGTAGGATAAGTTGCCTATCTTCCTCTTTTAAAATTATAAAAACACACATAAACTTGTCGTAATATTTAAAAAAGCGAACGCTGCCGATAATAGAAACATCACATTGTTGTAAAAATGTAAATAAACCGCAAATAAAAATTCCACACTTCTTTGGGGATCCGATAGGTTGGAGTTCATTTATTGAGTTTTTAAAAATTTGATAATAAAAGATTCGATGTTAACTTACGTGGAAAAATTAATCTATCTTAAATCCTATTTAGTAGACAATCCCCTGAGTTTAATTGCTAATCCACAATTGACTAGTAATAACTTCAAAGTAGTTTTGGATTCATTAAAGAGTAGACCTGAAAATTAATTAAACGTAATATATGCTCAAATAAAAATTTATCCAATGCAAATTCTTTTAATAAAACAGATGCAGATTCCCTTAGAGGCTTTTCTATAACACTTAGAATGGTTAAAAATTTGCAAGTAAATGTTCAAGATTGGAATACTAGTGTACATTTTCTCCAGAAATTAAATAGTCAAACAAGAAAAGCATTTGATTTTGATGTTGTTCCGAATGCACGGCTTACATTAGAGCAGTTTTTTTAAATTTTTAGAACATAGAAGTTCGGTTTTATAAACGTTCAAGTATTCCTGACTTAGGTCAATGTTAAGAAAAGCCCACAGTGAAAAGATGTTGCATTATGTAGTAAAAAAATATGTTTATTTTGCAACTTGAATAATCAAACAATTTATAAATGTACAAATTTTTATGATCTCCCTCGCCAAGAAAAGGAAATTTTGCTAAGACAAGTAAAGTTTGCTGTAATTGCTTGGCATATAATCATTACACGTATGAATGCAGTTCCCATGGGTGTTCTAAATGCCAAGGTAAACATCACACACTTTTACATGGAGAACGGTGGAACGGAAATGTTAATAACAAGAGTTTAAACAGTGTTCAAACAAGGTCTTCAGTTAGCAGAGAGCAAGCGAATCTGAGAAATCATAATGCTAGTTTTTCCAATTCTTTCGGTTTTCCGAAACGAATACAAAACGATACTGAAATTTCGCGTTTCTCAAAGTCGGACGGTAACGATATTTCCTCCAGTGATCACACTACTGGAAACTCTGCGCAAGAAAACGTTGTACTTTCAACTTTTCCTCTGGTGAAGCACTGTTAGCTACAGCTAGAGTGAGAGTATTGGAGGTGTGGTTGTCCTTTTAACTAAGGACTTTCTTAGATTCTTGCAGTTCGACATCTTTGATTACTGAAGGAGCAGTACAAAAACTGAAACGTTGTTCTCAAGAAAGAGGGATTCAAAATGGTATTAGAGATATAGCTATAAAATATAAGAAAATAGAAAACGTAAAAATCCATTCAAATGTCAAGACAAATGTTAAGCTTCACTATTACGTGATCCGTACTTAAAAGAATTTTATACGATTTACCGAATTCGTTGTTGGATAGAGAAAAAAATGTTCTTTCCACAAAACATCTAATTAGTTGACCTGACTTTTCATATTCCTTCAGAAATTGCTCTTCTTATAGGAGCAGACATTTATTATAGTCTAGTTACAGGCGGTATAATAAGACTTCAAAGAAATTTCCTTCTCTCCACAATAACCAATAAAGTGCTTAGAACTTCTAACGGTAACTTATGATTCAAATAGAGCTCCTTATTTAGCGACCAGTATCTTAAATGAACTAGCATTCCAAAATAATCAACAGTATCTCTGACATCAGATGCACTTCGTTTACAGTGCTATTATGTTGAATGACATTTTATGTGGTAGTGATTGCAAAACCAAGTTATCAGAAACATACAAACAATTGAAAGAACGTTCAAATTCGGCTAATTTTCATATGCATAAATTTACAATTTCTCAAACAGGTTTTATAAAATACTTCCCAAGACCATGTAAAGATCAACATTGATCGCACTTCTAATAAACTTTTAGGTATTTCTTGGGATCCAAATTCGGATCAATTTTCAGTTTCACTTTTAAAAATTTCAAAGAAATACTTAAAAACAAAGCGTATTGTGTTGCCACAAATAGCGCAAACGCTCGATCCATTGGGATTAATTTCTCCCGTCATAGTCATAGCAAAGATAAACTGAAATGAAAATTTGACTAGTGAACCTTCATCTCGGTGAGTAGAGTTTATAAAGGACATTCACGTGCTTACAAAGCTATCTGTGTGCAAAAGTCCCAATTTAGATCTATCTCTACCTCTCTTTTTTCCTCTCTCTGCTTCTAATATGCTACGCACTATTTCCTCATGCCTTAGCATGTCTCCTATCATCTTATCCATCTTATTTTTTAATGTTTTCCACAAATTTCTTTCTTCCCCTATCATTTCGAGAACCTCTTTGTTCGTAATTTTGTTTGTCTATGATACCTTTATCATACGTCTGTAGCACTACATTTCAAGGGCTTTTCTACCCTTTCCTGTCCGTTTCTCTCATTGTTCACGTTTCAAAGCCGTACCGTGCTATGATTCACATATATATTTTCAGTAATTTTTCGTTTGTTTCTGTTTGCCGTCTTTGAACATAGTAGTTGCTTTTTCCTGTTAAATGAAGCACGGCCTTGCGTTAATCTTTGTTTTATATCTTTTGTACTATTCCCATCTTGTGTTATTTGACTTACTAGATAGTAGAACTCTTTAACCTCTTGTTGAGTTTTGACCTATTTACCCATCCTTTACATACTAGTAGTATAGATTTATTTTTGTTAATTTTCATACCGCATCTCTCTGTTAGGATTGTTTGCATTTCATTAAGAGGTGCTTCTAACTCTTCCTTGCTGGATGCTAACACCGCTATATCTTCTCCAACTCTTAGCATACCAATCATTTGTCCTTGCATAATAATTTCAAACGTTTTTCTGCATTTCACAGTATTTATTGCCTCTTCGATACATAAGTTAAATATTAGATAGGACACATGCCTGCCTCACATCTTTCCTAATATTTACTTCTCTACGTTCCTGCCCTAATTCTATTACCGCTGTTTACTCTTTGTATAAGCTATATACTATTTGCCTATCCCTTTTACTCATTTCAATCTTTTTGAGTATTTCACTCAGTTTCTCCCATTTTACATTGTCGAATTTTTCAAATCTTCAAACCCTATACACACGCTTTCTCTTTTTTATAGTTTTCTTCATTAACACCCTTAAAGCTAAGATGGCATCCCGTGTTCCACTGTTTCGCTTAAACCCAAATTGATCTTCTCCTAGTATTCCTTCAGTCCGTTTTTCCATCCATCTTTGTAAAATGTTAGTTAATATTTTTGACACGAGTGCTGTCAAACTTATTGTTCGAATGTTTCCACATCTATCCGTACCTTTCTTTTTTGGTAAAGTGACTATGATGTTATGTTTAAAATCTTTGGGTGTATCGTCTGTTTCATACATATAACTTACAAGTTGAAGAGTTTCTGCTTGCACCTTATCTATACCCGGTGTCATACTATTTTTCAAACTTTTTAATGCTAATTAAAACTCATCTCTAAGTATTTGATTTCTGTTCTATTGCTTCTAGTTTCTGTCCTGCACATAAATTCCTTATATATTCTTGCCATCTAATCACTTGTTCTACATTTTCTATAATGATGATTCCTCCCACCTCTTTTTATATCTTTGCTATACGGCTTTATATCCCTAAAATTTATTCTAATTAGTTTGTATACTTCGTCTGCCTTTCCTATTTCCATTTTAGTTTGTACTTCTTTACATTTTTCACCAATCCATTGTTCTTTAGGTTTCGTGCATTTCCGAATAACTTCCCATTCTATGACTTTGTATCTCTGTTTTCCTGCTTTATCTGGTCTGTTTTTGTATTTTCGCCCGTCTTCTATTAAATTTAGAATATCCCTTGTTACCCATGGCTTTTTATTTTCCTTTTGCTTATAGCGCAGAATGTCTCTGGCCGCCATATCTAAGCTGGATTCGATGTTATTCCATTTTATTTCAGCTTCCTTAATATCAGAAATTTTCACGATGTGTTTCAGTAATTCGTTTGACGTTTTCACAAATCTTTTGTGGATATCTCTATCTACTATTTCTCAAAGTCAAAGTGTGCTTTTCCGTTCCTTTTTTTCAAAATTTCTAAATTTAAGCACGGGTTTCATAATTACTATATTGTGGTAATTGTCTATATCTGCTTCTAGGTAGCTTTTACAGTCTTTTACTTGATTTCTAAATTGTTGTCGAACAAGAATGTAATCTATTTGATATCTTCTTATGTCTCCTGGCAACTTCCACGTGTATCGTCTTCTAACATGATGTTGAAATAAGGTGTTTATGCTGATTAAATTGTTCTTGTCGCGAAATTCTACAAACCTATTTCCCCTGTCGTTTCTCGTGCCTAAACCAAATAAACCTACTACCGCTCCTTCCCTACCCTCGCCTACCATTGCATTAAAATCTCCCGTAATTATTAAATTTTCTTATCCTTTTACGACTTTTAGTATGTTTTCGATATTTTTGTTAATAGGTTCCACCTCCTCGTCACTGTAGCTAGAGGTGCGCATGAATACTTGTATTATTACCGTATTTACCGGTTTAGATGTTAACCTATTGATTTTAATGTTTAGTTTCTCTAGTTTACCTACTTGCTTCCTGCTTCTGACATTCCACGTTCTGATTCACAAAATGTTCACTGCTCTTCCTTTAAATTTATCGATTACATCCACCGAAGCAGTCTCCTTTTGGAGATCCGAATGGGGGACTATTTTAACTCCACAATCTTTTTTCCTAGAGGATGCCGTTGCCTTTCACATCGCAGTAGTGTGTCTTAGAATGTCATACAGACACCCTCCCCCCAAGTTCTCTGCCACTCTAAGTGCCAAAGGAGCGGCTGTTTAGCTCACTGAAGCACGCAAGCCATTCTACCCATTCTAGTATTTTAGAAGCTTTTCAAGGTGCGGGTCCGTTTAGAATGTAGGTATATATATATATATATATATATATATATATATATATATATATATAAACAACTGATTTAATTGAAATCTTGAGATACACTCGTTCTACCAGATAAAAGTACAGAGTCAAATTGTAATTTTTATTCAACGTTTCGGCATTGATTTATGCCTTCTTCATAGACTGAAAAATTTAATGAAGGTTATTACAATTACATTCAAACAGTATAACTATGTACTTACATAAATTACTATGACTTAAACCTGATTTAAGCTTAACAAACAACACTTATTCATGACCGCAACTTGGTTAAATTTTTAAAAAGTAATTACGGTAACACAACTAAAATGTAACATAGTCAATTGGATAAAATAAATAAATAAATAAATAAATTAATTAACATTTACAACATGCATTTAAACCTAATCATGCGACGTAACAAGCATAACTAAACTAATCCTATTTAATAATCGATCATGTTGTCACCTGGTGATTACAGTAAGTCATAATCTAAAACCTGTATCTTAATAGTTTAATGGAAAAATGGAACACACTAATAAATGAAGCACACGACACAGAATACATAATTAAACATTTCAACACTGTTTGCGAAAATGACCATTATTAAACTTGTAATGATAATGATATTTACACTTCACGATACTCGTAATTCTTTAAATAAACCCTTCAATCAATTAATATAATACGGATTATTTATTCCAAAATATTTCCCATGGTCGATTATGATAAACCTTTTTCATCAGAATGAGTGGCGATTCCTCGGTAACTGTGTGAGGAGTATGGTTAATGAACATTTCTACCTTGGGTAGGTTTGCTTCCCAGCTTCGGTGATCTTGGTAGGAGGTCATTCGCAGGAATTTACATGTCTCCTGGATATATCGCTCTGCTGGATTTCCCTGAGGGTGACGTATACTACAGAAGACAACCCCTACTTGCTGATTTTCCCAATGCGATGTAAACCTTGCATTATTGAAATAGGTGGCATTGTCCGCTAGAATTCTTTTAAATCTTCCCTCTTCGTTAATAAGTTGTTCCAGTTTATCAATAGTTCCTATGGTATTACAGTCCCTTGTGGGAAATAATCTTGTGTACTTCAAAAAGACGTCTACCACTACTAGGATATGTTTGTTTCTCTTCCTTCTAGGTACTAAATTGCTTAAATAATCTATTTCGACCAAATCTAAAGGATTGTTTTCTTGAATACTTTTAATGATATTCTGTTTTATATGATTTTTGTATTTCCCCAGGGTGCAGAGGTGACACGTGCTTACCACTTCTTTAATGAATCCTAAGTCCCCTCAGGGCATAGAAGTTTTCTCGAAATATTAGCCATAGCTTTCTGATCCCTAAATGACCATACTTAAGATGTAATTCCTTAATAATTAATTTCACAAAGTTTTTGTCCAACACGTATAGGTCTTCACCGTTAAGGTGTTTCATGAGAAATCCATCTATAATCTCAAATTGTTTATAATCAGGTATTTCTTCCAACTTATCCTTTATAATTTGAATGTATTCACTATCTTCCTGCATCGTTAAAATCCTTTCATATGAAAATATCGTACCATCCCTCACTAAGTTGTGCATCGCTACAAAAATATCGTTAGATTTTAAATTGTTATTTATTTTATTCCTACTGAGGGCATCAGCCACTATATTACTTTTACCCTTTATATATCTGATTTCAAATCAAAGTCTTATAACAAAAGACCCCACCTGTATATTCTATTATTGGTAAATCTAGTCTTAAAAAGTGAGCACAAAGCTGAATGATCCGTTTCTACAACGAAATGTCTTCCCATTAAATAGAACTTTAATTTTGTGATTGCAAAGACCACTGCTGCCATCTCCTTCTCACTGATCGTGTAATTGAGTTCGTGAGCTTTCAGCGTTCTGGAGATGAATGAGATTGGTACTTCTACCCCATCCTGAATTTGGTATAGCTCCGCAGCTAACGCATTATCGGACGCATCCGTGCATACTATAAATTCCTTTGTGAAGTCCGGGTACCTCAAAGTAACCTGCTCATGAAACTGTTTAAGTAGGCTTACGTATGTCTCTTCATGAGTCTCACTCCACGACCATCTACCCCCTTTCTTCAACAAAGCAAAAAGTATCGCTTTCTGTGAAAACGACGCAACAAACTTTTTATAGAAATTCATTACTCCCAAAAAAGCTCTCAACGTTCGTACGTTCCTTGATCTAGGATATTCCAATATCTCAGATAATCCATTTTTATTTATAAATATGCCCTCCGTGCTAACTTGATATCCCAAAAATTTAACTTTATCTTGAAAAAATTTGCACTTCTATAAATTCAACCTTAAACCTGCTATATTTAACTTTAATAAAATTCTTTGCAAATGTACAAAATGCTGTTCCACATTATCACTAAATATCAGTACATCATCCACGTAGTGGATACAAAATTCTTCATACGGTCCCAAAATATACTGCATAGCTTTCACTAGTGCAGCCGTACTCGAGGACAAACCAAACGGGACCACTTTAAATTGGAATATTTTTCTTTCTACCGAAAAACCCGTATATTTCCTTGATTCTCGCGCTAATGGAATCAACCAAAATGAATTCTTCAAGTCTATTTTGATAAAGATTTTCTTACTACATATTCTTGCTGATATGCTATCCATCGTTGGTGGACAATTGTATTGCGGTTTTGTTCGTTTATTAATTTTCCTTGCATCTAAGCATAATCTGATGATATCATCACTTTTCTTCACGACGACTAATGGATTCACAAAGTGTGTACTGGAGCTTTCGATGATACCTTCACGTAACATTTCTTCTATTTCTTCCTTTACTCTATCTCTGTATGCTACTGGAATAGGATATAATTTAGTGTTCAACAGTTCGGTGTTTACTACTTCTAACTTGTGCTCATAACCTGTGGCAATTCTTGATTTCGACCTTTATTAATTCTGAATGCTTTTCTAATAATAAATTCACCCTGTTTCTCAAACCTTCTGGACTTTTAATCTCCTCATTTGTATTCCCCTCATTATCTATTTCATCTTCAAATTGATTAATATTTACGCAGTCGCACTCTATTTCTATATTACCCTCTTCATACCATTTAATATACTCCCCATTGCACTCTATTTCTTTGCATTCTGCATTTATCTTCAACCCTAACTTGTCTATAATATCCATCTCAAATATAACATCTATCTTTAGTCCAGGTACAATCATAAAATCATTCTCCCATTTTACATCTCCCATTTCACATCTCAGAATTACCATTTCATTTATTTTCGCAAATTTCTTATTATTCGGTGCCACTAAATTACACCTCGTTATAGGTATCGCCTTATCCCTCAATTTCTCCCGTTTAACAAATTCTTCTGCAACAAGTGATGCTTCTGCCACAGTATCAATCAACACTCTAACTATTTTATTTTCCACCTTTAAATTAACTTTCGGTAATAAGTTTCTTTCCAATTCCTTTTCCGTCTCATGTTTAATAAATTCGCACTGATGTACGTATCCGTTTATCCGCAGAAGTTTACTTGGTTCGTCCGTATCTAAAAATTTTGGTTTCGCGTGGAAGGTCCTGCCTGACTCGTCATTTCTGCGTATGTGCGATTAGTATTCCTCGTTTGCGTGCGTCGATCCTCATATTCCTGTCTATTTATTTCTCGATTATTGTTTCCCTCATGATTAGTCCGTTCTATTTGTTGCCTTAGTATCTGACCCGTATTCCTACTTCGCCTGTGATCATTATTAAAATTGTTATAATACCCCTATTAAAATTTTTCCCATAATTATAATTATTTCTTTGATAATCAGTTCTTCAAGTCTCAGTATTTCTTTGCGTCCTTATAAAATCTGTGCGTCGATCCCCAGTATTATTTTCCGTTCTATTATTTGATTCCAACTCATCATATCTTTGTAGATACTCTATAAATATGTCCCGGTCTACTATATTCTGTATTGTGATATATCGTTTTACTTCCGCGTTGAAATGCCCTGCCAAATATTTTATAATTTGTTTATCCGGTAAAGGAGAATCTAATTGTTTTGCTATGCTAAACTTTCCAATAGCATATAATTCCCGTGTTATTACTCTACCTGAATTGTATTTTCCCATGCTCGGGTCATTCCTAACTTTGTCTTGTTGATTATCTCCCCAAAAGTGTCTAGAAATTTCTGTTCGAACTGTTGAAATGTTTCGACCTCGCTTTCAACTAAGTTATACCACATTTCAGCTCCTCCTTTCAGCATTGATTTTACTAAGTTTAATTTATATTGCTCGTCTGTTGAGCCCTGTACTAACATTTTAATATTTTTCAAAAAGATTTTTGGATTCAATTTTCCGTCCACATAAAATTTTGTATATTGGTCGATTAAAAGATTTGGTTGAATTGGCATCATGGGTTCCTCACTATTAAAATTTCCTGAATTAATTTTTAAATTACTTATTTTCCGATTTATCGTTTTGAATTCTGTCTCACATTTTTCTTCAACGTTTCGTATTTTAATATCTAGATTCATGAGTTTATCGTTCGTCTCACTTTCACATTTTTCTTGCTTGGATTTCACCATTCCAACATGATCCCATACACAGTCGATTTCCTCCGTAATCCTCACAATTTTCTCTTGCATTTGCGCCCTCATTTCAGCAATTGTTTGGTTGGTTTCCCTTAATCCATCACTCAGAATTTTAATTTAATTATCTAATTTTTCGCTGTTTTCGTCGATTTTCGTTGTCATATTTTTCATGGCCTTCTCATTTTTGTCCATTTTACTATTCAATGCCATCAAAACCTCCATCATTTTTGTTTCTTGTGAAGTCTGCCGTTCCTCGCTAGAACTCCTTTCCTGGATTATTACACTCTCTTGGGATCCTGTTTCTACTCCTTGATTTCTTAATGCCTCCCAAGTTTCCCGTATTCCTTTGTCCATTTTTGAAAATTATATTTACACTAACTCTTAAATACTAAAATAAATTTGCCTAAATTTAATTAATATACAAATTTCTCTGAATTTTTATTTCGGTAATTTTTCTCAAATTAAAACTCTAATTATAGCCCCAGTTTAATTTAATAATTTTATTTTGTTATGTTTCAATCCCACGGTCGTATTGTCAAATTGCTTTAATTTAATTTGAGCCCCAGGCTTGGGCAGCCATTAAAAAATACTATGTAGTTTTCGCTCCACGTTGAGCGCCATTAAAAAATTGATATGATGACGCCGTACTCGGTGTAGTAAACGTTCTACTGAACGCCGCCGCTCTGTATTCTCACTTTAATCTTTTACTTTTATTTTATTATGCCACGGCTAGCCCTTTTTATTTACCAGAGTGCACAACGTTACGATGATCAATTTTCTTTCACCCCTTTATGATTACCTATGTTAATTGATAAAACGAAGTCAATCAACATTCATATAATGAAAGGAAATGATATTTACACTTCACAATACTCGTAATTCTTTAAATAAACCCTTCAATCAATTAATATAATATGGATTATTTATTCCAAAATTTATATCCTTTGAATTTAATATAAAGTCACCAAAAACATCACCCTTTTACAAAAAAATCTCGAACGTTCGAGACCTTTTTATGATTATTACGTAAGTTTTAACGTACTCAATGTCCTTGCTGACTCTTTATAAATTATTAAGGAAATTAATACATTTAGTATTAAAATTTAAATTGAAAAGATTCCTTAAAACTAGGTAGATCTGACCTGATTTGTTTCGTGTTGTGGATCAACACCACCTCATTATCTTCAATCGAAACCAATGCCCTGCTTTGTACTCCTTAGCATACGTTGGACCAATATTTCAGTACGGTTACCCCTTGTTTCCAAAATCACCTCGTGCTTTATTCTATATTTCTCTGTATATGCTTTAAATACCACTTGGAATTCCAGACTTCGGATCATAAATTAGCAGCGTATTAGAATTAGAATTGTCCCAGAATTCCAGACCAGAATTAGAATTAAAATTAGAATTGTTTTCGACGCAGATTAGAATTGAACCACAAATAGTCCAGAAGCCCTATATCATTATAAATATTTAATTTAAATTAGTTACCCAATTTCTACTCACGTTTTCTGAAAAAAACTGCAAAAACTTTTCATGTATTCTTACCGCAGCACTATTTTCACTATAATATAAATTTTATTTAACTGACGCGTAAATTTCTGATTAAAAGTGTTGCGAATTCAACGTGCTTCGAGTTGAGACTGAGGTGCCTTATCACCTGTGGGTGTTATATAGCTTTTCCCACTGCATTCGGATTGGTTTTCCAAGCAGTCTTACAGATTGTTCTGACCAACCACGTTTGTCCAGTGTTTTCAAGCTGATTTCTGATGAAGCTCTTTTGTATTTCCGTGTCATGCTGTTTATTTACAATCTGTGATTGCGTTTTTATTTGTTATCGTAGTCGGACTTTTAACTTACGTCTGTTGTTTTGTGTAGATAATGCTTTTGGATAATTGTACAAAATAAATGATGTAACTCTAATGCTGTTTTCATATTTATTTAAACTGATCTTTGAAAGTGCGTTTTCTTATCAAAGCGTTCATTGTTCGTTCTTTATCACAAGCGTAATTGCATGAGGATTTATTAGGTTTTGTCTTATCTTCTGCGTCTTTATTTTATAAACTTGTTAAACACTTCCCAACGTAGTTTAATTACATATACGATTATTTCTCCGCTGAATGCGCGTTCTATTATTGAAAGTTGTGCTTGCTGGCATTGTTTAAAGTTAATTACGGTCTATATACAGGGTGTTAAATGCTTGCTATTTACATAATGTACTAATTACTTATTTTCCTGCTAAATAAATGCAGTTTTCTGATTCCTATTGCTATTTACAGTTACTACACGACCCTTACTACTCAATACACCCCTAAACAACCTCTTATCACATTATATATATATATATATATATATATATATATATATTTTATAAATTGTTAGAAAACCCACCCAAAATAAAGAAAAGTATATATATATATATATATATATACAGGGTGAGTTTTTAATGTGTCAACGATCAATAACTCCGTTATTATAAAAGCTACGTAAACCAAATTTGGAGGCGTATTAGGCATGCCTAAAGTGCACATTTTAAAAATATTTGGAAGCATACAGGGTGTTTCATAATTCCAAGGCATAATAAACTTATATTTTCTTAAATGGAACACCTTATATGTTATTACATTTTTGAAAAGCCCATAAAAACAGCTTTAATTTGATATAAAATTGTATCTGTGTATTCCTTTTAGTTTTTGAGATATTCAACTGTTTTTCGAAAAAATGACTCCAATTGGATACATTGTTACTGCACTAATACACAACTTATGTTAATTTTCAAGATGCAGAAAATTTTACCATATACCATAGTATATTTGTAAATATCACTTTCTTGAAATTTCTTCCCATTATACAGGGTGTTTCAGGTTTCGCAAAATGCAATTTTAAAATTTTTTTTTTAATGGAACCTTACCAATTTTTATTGCTACAATGGATGATAGTTCATTAAGTGTCCTTTCATTTTTGTTAAGCATTCCCTATACCTAAATCCATTACTTTCTGAGATATTTTTGATTTTCTTCAAATTTTATGAACGTTTTTAATTTACATAACTAAAAATAACTTACATTGGAGAATATTATAAAACAATTAATACATTTTGATTAACAATCAACTACAGTTATTCAATAACAATTTTCACTAAAGATATAACAACCTACAATAATACGTTATCAACAGAATTCTGCCAGATCAACAATATGCATTTTATAGAAAATGTTCAAACAGGAAATCAGGCAGGCTTTAAAAAAATAACTATTACATGTAAAGTGTCATTTAGGTTTATTAATTGTAGTGTGTTGTCATTTAACAGGATATCTCTCTTGGTATATTCTTGATGCAAGTAGGAAATTTTTTAAACTTGCTCTCAATACCCAAATCATATTTATTTGTTCTTCCACTGTAAAATTCATTTTGAAAACTCCTTCAAAGATTACATTTAAAACAGAACTTATAATGTGTTAAATGACAACACACTACAATTAATAAACCTAAATGACACTTTACATGTAATAGTTATTTTTTTCAAAGCCTGCTTGATTTCCTGTTTGAACATTTTCTATAAAATGCATATTGTTGATCTGGCAGAATTCTGTTGATAAGGTATTATTGTAGGTTGTTATATCTTTAGTGAAAATTGTTATTGAATAACTGTAGTTGATTGTTAATCAAAATCTATTAATTGTTTTATAATATTCTCCAATAGTGTTATTTTTAGTTATGTAAATTAAAACATTCATAAAATTTGAAGAAAATCAAAATATCTCAGAAAGTAATGGATTTAGGTATAGGAATGCTTAACAAAATGAAAGGACACTTAATGAACTATCCATTGTAGCAATAAAATTGGTAGGTGCCATTTAAAAAAATTTTAAAATTGCATTTTGCGAAACCTGACACACCCTGTATACTGGGAAGAAATTTCAAAAAGTGATATTTACAAATTTACTATGGTATATGGTAAAATTTTCTGCATCTTGAAAATTAACATAAGTTGTGTATTAGTGCAGTGACAATGTATCCAATTGAGTCATTTTTCTAAAACAGTTGAATATCTCAAAACTAAAAGGAATAGACAGATACAATTTGATATCAAATTAAAGCTCTTTATGGGCTTTTCAAAATGTAATAATATATAGGGTGTTCCATTTAAAAATATAAGTTTAATATGCCCTGGAATTATGAAACACCCTGTATACTTCCAAATATTTTTAAAATGTGCACTTTAGCCATGCCTAATATGCCTCCAAATTTGGTTTACGTATCTTTTATAATAACGGAGTTATCGACCGTTGACACACTAAAAACTCACCCTGTATATATATATATATATATATATATATATATATATATATATTTGCAAATGAATTTCCGCTTTTCAGCTTTTGTTATGAATATGCCGGTTTTCGTATAACAATAAATTGTTGAACTGCCTGAAACTACTAAATATACTAAGCACCTCAAAATTGGCTAAGAAAAACAGAATGCAACTTATTTTGCACAACAATAGTTTTTTCGTTATTATCAATGGATTACATAAACCTTTTGATCTACTTGTAGCTATTGTAGATTTTTAATGTACTCGGAACAATTAATTTTTATTAACAGTACTAACTTCTTAATTATTACTCTATCCACTTTTAATTAACAGTCGAAGCACAATTAATCTATTACTATCTATTATTTTATTTCTAATTACTAATTTATATTACCCACTATTCCTATATAATTTATATCACATAGAAGTATTTATTTTAACCTATACTAACATTAATTTAGTTCACAACTTGTTAATTAGTATTTTAATCAAAGATTAAATTCGAACTGGTCTAATCCCCCCGTTACGCATCTTTATATATTCAACTCAATTAATCTCGAACAATTGAGAACCCTTCCGAATTAATCAAACTACTTTCCAGAAAGTTCGTTTTGTAAGTTTATAATGGTTGAAGTGCACCCTCGTGTAAACGTCAAAAATCTGTATGAAGATGTGGCGCTTCAGGGGAGCGACTTATCAATTATTTTGTGCGCTGATACAGCGTTTAGCCAATATATTGTTTTGTAGACTATTTGATGCCTTGTTGCAATAATTTAGTAATTTATAAATACAGCACCACAGAATGTTTTCGGTGGTTTGTTATTTGTGATGAAACATGAGTTCATCATTTTATGCTGGATGGAGCCCTATCAACATTCAAATGTGACCAAAAATGAAATACAATTTTTTAAGCTTTCCAGTTAATATAGACATACACAAATGCTACACTTCATTGTATTTAAAATTTTTCCGTAGGTTAAACGTATAAGAGTTGGCTCAATGGAAAAAAGTATACCACAATTGAAATGCTGACCTCCGAGTTTTAAGGAAGGAAATATCGTATGCCCTAAAACTTTCGATTTTTGGGCGGCGTGCAAGATTGCTCTATGGCAAAAAATTTTATTAAAATATGTTTACCCCTGCCAAAAGTTTTTAAAATAAAGCGTCGCATATTTGTACGTTTGTATTAAATGGGAAATGTAGAAAGAAAATGGTGACGATGTTGGTGTTCAAAATTTAACCGCTATTCATATGTCTATGTATAAAGTATTGTAATATTACGTGCCGACGACCGTTCTTTATTATTGAGAAGTGTCGTGTCATCAATTTGCAGACCTATTTAAACTGGTCTGTGAGTCAGCCTTGGTAAGTACCCGCAGTGGCGTATCCAGCCCGAGGTTCTGGAGGGGGCAAAGTAAAAAAATAAAATATTGTTGGTCATTGTTCGTGGATTTATTGTTTACAATTCGCAAGACTTATTAATTATTGTCACTTTTTGTTTTACAATGATAGGTGGTTATTACTTAAAAATTATTTTCTAAGAAGTGCAAAATAATAAGAAATATGTGAACTAAATTCATTATAACAAAACTAAAGTTAAATTACGGAGGTAACTTTACTAACAGGAAAATATTCGAAGAAAGCTCTTATGCGTAAGTAGAAGAAGAAATATTATTTTACTACATTATTAACATAATAATAATATACATTCACTCTAACTCACTACAAGCATAAGAAAACGGATTGTTACATATCAAAATTTGAAAAAGTTTATATAATACTAGGACACTGAACTAACTGATTTAAATAACAATATTGATTTTGCGTGCCTTTTCTGCGGTTTCGAGAGAATTTCTTCAGCTGTTACTGGGATTGATGAATATATGTATAAAAGAGTTAACCCATTTAGTCGGTTCTCACCTGTTGTATTGCAAAGATACGATTTTAGAAGCTTCATAGTTGAAAATTGCCTCTCTGCGGTTGCTGTACTAACAGGTAATGTGCAAAAAATTTTCAGCAAAGTATAAATATTTGGATATACAATCTCGTCACACATTTCTAAAGCTGATTTTGAAAAGTCTTCTAAGGCATAATTCTGAATTTCTGTACCATAGTTTGAGTTCCGCAGATGCTACTGATAGATTCACATTTCCAGTATCAACTTTGTAAAATTCAATTAAACGATCAAATCGAGGAAGTTCATTGTTGCAGTTTTTATTTTGTGCGGGAATTAGGCAGTTAAAGGATGTTAAAATATCTTTATATTTAATGAATCTAGCTTGCAACTGAGTAATGGTGTCATCTAAAAACGGAATGAATATATAAAGTTTATAATACTGTTCTGTTGTTTTTGATTGGTAGTTTGCTCTATTTCGCTGAAGGGTTGTTAACCTGGGTTTCCTAAATTCACTTTGGAAATTTTCTTTTACGGTTTTTTTTACTTCATCAAATTCACTAGAAAGTGATGCATCTGACGCTTCTCTTATAGATTTAAGTTGTTCTATGCAATTTTCGGCAAGTGTAACGGCATGCTATAAATCAATATCTTTTGTTTGAAGTAATTTTGATAACGGAAGCGTAAAAGCAAAAACCGTTTCTGCGACTAAAAAAGAAATTATAAATTCTGAAAAACTAAGTGTGTTTAGTAATAACTTTGCTCCAGAAGATGCGTCTTTTTCATGCCATTCGGATATTTCATCAGTGCAGATACTAAGGGCATGAAAAGTTCTTTCATTACATTTATTGAATCTTGCCTCTGAACCCATTTAGTGGGGCAAAGTTGTTTAAGCCTATTCCGACGTGATTTTAAATGTTCAGGTAATTCATCAATCTTCTGAGTTAATACATGTTGACGTTTGGGCGTGTTAAAAAAGTTGTAAGCACTTTCTATGATTCCCATGCAATTTCTTATAGGTTGTACAGAACATGCGTCGGAAATTTCTAGATTTAAAGAATGTGCTATACAGTGCACATATAGAGCAGTTGGATAAGATTTTTTAACTACTGCTTGGACACCATTAAAACGACCACTCATTAAAGCTGCCCCGTCGTATCCCTACCCTCGAAGATTGCTAAAGTCCAAACCAAAGCTGACAAGATTCTCAGTAATTACTTTCCCTAGGTTTTCACCAGTAGTTGACAACACAGGCACAAACTCTAAAAACGACTCTACTACAGTTTTATTTTTCAAGTACCTTACACAAAGAGCAAATTGCTCTATTTGCGCCACATCTGTAGTTTCGTCTGCTAACACAGAAAAAAATTTTGCATCCTTTACATCGGAAATTATTTTTTTCAAGATGATCTGATTGCATGCAGAGATAATTTCGTTTTGTGTTGTAGAACTTATGTACGTAGCATTTTTAGCGCAGGTTAGTAAATGATTTTTTTAGAATAAGATCCCCTTCGTTAACTTGTAATTTTAGTAAAGCCCGGAAGTTGCCCTCTCCAGGTGTTACTTCAGATAAGTCAGTAATATTTAATGGACCATAATCGCGATGTCCCCTCAATGGAAGACCATAGCGACCACAAAATATTACTGTATTTATAATCGGCACTAATCTTATTCTATTCTCCTGTGCTTGCACTTCATGGTTTGAAAATAGTAGTTTATCTATTGGCTGCTGAACATTTTGCATTATTTTCTTAAAATTTAAATATTTTAAAACCGATTCTATATGGTATTCTGCCTTTGCATGCGAATTAAACTTTTCTCCACTTTTTTACAATGAGCGAGATGCGTTTTTACATAAAGCACCTACCTCTTGACGGCTTGTATGGCCTACGTCTCTCTTTGCATAAAATACACCGAATTTGCAGTAAACACCATCTTCCTTAACTGAATAAATAAGCCATTTGTATTGATTCAAATATTTTTCATTGAATTTCTTTAAATATTTCCTTTCTTGTTTGGCTGGAAAATTAAAACTTGGCGGTGGGAACTATAGGTCATTTACTGCCTCAAATTTTTCTTCATCCGTCAACATTTTTTTAGAAACAATAGCTGTATCGTTTAAAGGATAGCTTGAATTGGACGAAGAGGTTGATAGTTGTAACTGTAATTCGGATATAACCGGAAAACCTATACTATCTGAAGTACCTGAATTGGTTACAACACAATTACTATTCTCATTATTATGGTGATTATCTATTTCAATTTGTTTACTTTTTTTAATAAAACTCTGTAAACTACTTGGGCAAACTCGCTTCATTTTAGTATAGGAACAGGAATAGCCGTCTGAAAAAGACACAAATTATTAAACGCTTCTGTAGAGTAAAAACAATAGCTTATTAACTCCTATCTGATAATCGGGTTGTTCTTTGCCTAAATAGTAATTCGCAAATAAAATATATATTTGTTGTATAAGACAAAATAACGCTAATACGACATCTACACTAAGCTACGGCAGAAAAGAACAGGAATAAAAATTCTAAAATATATAACAACGTATGTGAAACGTACGTGCCGTGCCGCGCCGTAAACTTCGAAAAACGGAATGCGAAATTGACGCGTCTAGAACCAGGAAGTAGGCTGTAAGCATGGTATCTTTCGGATAATTTTCGCCAGACAAGCTACTTGTCCTTCAAAGTGCCAATTGTTGAGTTTAACAGGTTGAGAAATTTCTAAGTAAAACATAATATCGCAGCAAGTGCAAAACGGTTTATTTCTTTTCCAATAATATCCGTTGCCGTTGCCAAACAAAAGCCCTAACAAAGCAAATCATTGAAACATTATATAATAGCGGTACTCAATACTCGTCAAGAACATTCTCTTATTGTTTGATAATTTATGACATCAGACAACATTTCCTGTCGCATCTTTATCTTACACATGCAAAAAAAGAATCTTTTTATTAGTAGGTATAAAAGAAGCGTGGTTGAAATAAACAAGGAACGGTTTCAGTTTACTTTTTCATTCGTCTCGTTCAAAGTAACGAATCGATAAATTGAATCGTGTGAATCGATTGATAAGAAAGATTTATATGTAGCTCGCTGCTCGCCTCTTGAGGGTTGCCTGTGCACGCCCGAATAGTCGTGATGGGTGTATTAGGTTTCCTTGGTTTCGTCTCGGTCGCTTCATGCATTTGCTAGGAAGCAGTTGTAGATTGCTTACATGGTAAATTGGCCCCATATCACGTACCTATAGTTTTGATTTACAATAGATTTTATTTTTCAAATTATTATAAATACATTAGTTTGTTATTGATTTTTTTGAGCTGGGAGGGTCAATTTCCCCCGTTGCCCCCCCCCCTCGTTGGATACGCCAGGGGTTGGCCAAACGAATCAAGCCAGTTTTGTTAACTGGAGAGGTGATAATGTCTGTCTTTTGGTATACGAAACGAATATTGTCGATTGACTATATTCCAAAAGACAAGGTCATAAACAGCGAATATAATGAAAATCTTTTAGGTTATTTGACAACTATCCCTTAAAAACAAGAAATCGCTTAAAAAAAGTTCTTTTTCACCACTATTCCTTGTTAAAAAGACAAATAATTAAGATTCGAATTACTAAATCCCTTAGTTTGCCAAGTTTAGCACCACTTAACTTTTATTCATTTACCAAATTAAGAAATTTCCTCGGTGGCAAAGAAATCTACAGAAAAGACGCAGATCGCGTACGATTATTTTCCAAGGTTTGAAGAAAGTCAATTTTGTGAGGTACAAAAAAATCAATTCTATTCAAGTATGTGAAGACTGCAGAAAAATAAAGTTTGTTTTAAAATTATTCTTTTTATTGCGAATAGGATACGATTTCCTGTAATTATTGCGCGCGTAAGATGCGCAAACACTTAATAGAACCGAAACGACATTAGCATTAGGTACCTATATTCCATTTAAACGAGTAAAGTATTTAATGCATAAATCAAGGAAATACTTGCGCTTGCGCGACTACATTTCTTTTGAATTGAAAGGTCATTATATACATTCTAACGTAATTGTTTTACCATTAATTTGATGATTGTTTGAGGTATTTACGTTGGTTCGGGAATACAATATGACGTGTTGTTGACAATGTTGTCCCCACCGAACAGAAGCATGGGATTTCCAAGGTCTTGTGGACAAACGCGCGGCTTCTCTGTGTGCGACGACATCATTACATAGCGCAGTAAAACCTCGTATGGTTAAGTGAAGTGAACATTCGAGGTACACAAATGTCCAAGATAACAAGAGTCATTAGTTCACAGACTTAGAGATAATACTGCGTGGTTCATTATACATCATCAGCCTGAAATATTTGTAGTGCTAAACCCTGATTTAACTACAATATAGTGGCAATGATTTATATCTGGCTACTACTTGTTATAACAACAGGTATATCTATTAAACTAGTCTTCCTTATTTATTAACATATTTTAAATATCAAGGCTTTATTTTTAACGCCATATGCTTTATATCATGTTCTTAATTTGTGTAAACGAACCGGTTATTTCTTAGAATTAATAATTATAGAATGTAGAAGGTTGCAGCTGGAAAAACCAAACCAATACTGTATATTTTTAATTAGAACAGTGGTTTCCTTCTTAATTTATTATTTTACTCTTTATTACACACGTAATTGCTAATATTTATACTTTTAGTCTTCAAGGATACAGAATCTCAACAGCGTGGCTCTTTGCAGCTAAATCCAGGAGCTCCTCCTCCAGACAACACAATTTCGTCCCGCTTTAATTATTTTGATCTTGAACTCTTAAAGGTAAATTATCTTATACACCGGACATACATATTAGATAAACATTGTAGGCTTTCGATGAACATCAAAATTATATCATTTCACCAGCTAGTATTAAAGCAACCCTTGGAATGGTACTTGAAGGTGCACGAGGACGCTGCGCTGAAGAAATTGGCAGAGTGCTAAGAATTCCCATTGATCCTTCAAACACTAGACAAAAATTACAAGGTTTGCTGTATAACCTTAACGTAAGTAAATTCCACTGTTATTATTTAGTACAAGTTTTAATTTAGGATAAAAGTGGAACAACTGTTTTAGAAACTGCAAACGCAGCTTTTATATCAGACCAGTATCAAGTTGTTCCCGAATTCGAAAGAAATCTTAAGCAGTTCTACAAGGCGGACGTAAGGCTAGTTAAATTTATAGATAACCAAGGCGCTGCTAATATTGTAAACGGATGGGTCAAGAACGCTACACAAGGACTCATTCCCGAAATCGTTAATGCCGGTAAGTTTACAAATTGTTATATTTACATCTTTTTAAGTTCCTAGTACATATAGCAGAAAATCCAGAGGTCAAATGACGTCAATTTATGAACTAACACATTCAGATTTGAGGTGAATTTAAATTATAAGGTAACATAGCCGAATATAGCCGCACCTACTTTAATTTAGTAACGAATATAATCACAGACCATCACACAGACGCGGATAAGTCACTAACTACAAATTTCTTTAATTAACTTTGTTGTATATTCTTTAATTTAATATACACGTCGAAGCCATTGTATTTAACACGTTTCCAATCCAAGAACCACAGATCACAGTCGTAGCAAAAAATTTAAAATAAGTATTATAAAATCATATCGTCATCATTAGGTCTTCAGTCCTGTAACTGGTTAGACTCTTACCTCCATCGTTTCCTATTTTGAGCTAACCCACTTACACATTTCACTGAAATTCCCAAAGCCTACGTCTTTTACTACTTGTGCGTGCATTAGTCTAATCTAGGTCTACCTCCACTTTTCTTTTTCATTTGCCTGATTTCGCCGATATGCAATGGTATGTGAAGGGGGTTAAGCAACCTGATACTACCAAGATCCTTCAACGCTTAGACATTTGTCGAGTTAATAGTTTTTCAAATAATCCTTTTGCACAATCAACATTTGTTGAGAATATTGCAAAACCAGCATTCGTAGTTGTTTACAACAATCATCAGGTTTAGGTACAATAATTTTCTTCATCATTCGGTTTTCCATGTTGGAACTTGTCGAACGCGTACTTCAATTGATTTCTATTTTGAGCTAACCTACACATCTTCACGAAATTCCCACAGCCTACATTGTTCATTATCTGTGTGCAATAGTCTACCTTAGGTTTATATCGAGGGGTGGCTCACTAGGTCTATTGCGAAATATGGGATTTCTATCAGTCTGCCAGCGGTATCTGGCAGACTGCCAAGAGATTTCTGGAATTTTCAAAGACTGCCGACAGATTTCCGCGATTTTGTAGTCTGCCAAGGATTTAGTATAGACTACCAGTGATTTCTTAGATCTGCGGGATTATTCCAGAGTCTGCCAAAGATTTATATAGACTGCCGCGGATTTATATAAGTTTCGCATGTCCTTAAAGTGATTTATCGATTTATACAGGGTGATTCACGGTGGATGGCCTATTAGACGTTTAAGGAGAACTACTTAACATAGCGTTTTGAATTTTTGATCACTTATGTAAGCAAATATGCTCTCTCGATTTAAAATATTTTCAACTACGCAGTGTTGCCAATTCTATTAAAACGTAGTAGCAACTTTGTTAATTTAAATGAAATACCCTATATCTAATGCTAGTTTTTGATTTCATGTTTATTTTGATTAATTTTTCTTAATACTGTCGTATACTCATCTGTCATACCTAGTGTTCGAGATTTTCATTATTTTCCGTTTTCTTAATAGAGAAACGTGATTTCAATTAAATGTTGATAAACCTATGCTTCTAAACTTTAAGGAACTCCAGCTTAGGTTGTGGTTAGTTATGGCCCAAAGGCACCACATCCTGTAACCTAATCCTCCAGTAAACATACAGGGTGATACAAGCGCAATTGTTCCTTACTTATTTGAAAAAATTATTAAATGATTTTTAAATGGAATACCCTGTATATTATTTGCAATTCCGAAAGTTCCTGAAATTTACTATTTTTCTATGTCGATGTGGAGGTGTAGAAACGGCAATTATTGGTTATAGGTAATTCGTTGATTCAGATTTGCAGGGGTCCTTAAAATAGACGGAAAAAGGATTATATTGAATTGCAGGTGTTCGGTGTGCAGAGATTTAGGAAATTTTTTCTCCTTTTATTACTTGTTTTGCTGCTTTAAAGTAAATGATGTAATTTTGAACCTTATGCTCGCTGATTTTATGGGTGTTTGTATAAATTGAAAAGCTGCAATCATGCAGCATTTAAACAAAAACCGTTAGATACATGTTAATAAAATGTTTAAATCGTTGATACAAATTTGCGGGGTCCTAATTGAAAGGGCGAAGGAATTTACAGGTGCTTTGTTTGCAGGTCTCGTTGCAGGTGTTCAGAGTTACAAGATAAGGATCATCTTTTCTTTTTTTAACCACTTGGTTTTGCTGCTTTCAAGTAAAAGATGCTATTTTGAACCTTATGCTCGGTTTTTATTGGCGTTCGTATAAGTTGACAAGCTGTTGCCATGCATAGGATTTCATTGAACTTATCCTAGGGAATTATCGGATTATATTGTAATATTTGATGTTTTATTTTATTTGGAAAGGTTTTATTGAAACCGTTACATCTTAATGAAATTGCAGGGAATATTTCTTGAAAATTTCGGAAAATTTAAAAAATTAAGCATTTTTGGAAATGATATTATTAATGGGGTATCATTAAATGCATTGATGTTTTAATGATTTTTTATTTAAAATTTGCAACCCCTATTGTAATTTATATAATGTTAATTATAGGAAGATGTATTTAAAACGTGTCATAGGCATTTTGTTTGATATCTTTTAATAGAAGGAATCTGATATGACTTTATAAAAAAGGTTTCCTATCAATCAATTACAATAGTCCTAAATTGACGAGACCTCGGACGAGACGTTAAAGGTAGATATTTCCGTGACGTATTTTTTTTATTTATGAGCTTTGAACTTCAAATATGAGCTTTGTTTTTAGTTGTAATTTTGTTTACGAATATTGTTATAGCTGCAGGGTCTAATAATACTGCTTTGGTTTGTTTTCATTTTTGTTAGTAGTAGAACATTCCTAACAGTAACCCGAGAACCTCTAGCCTCCACACTATAACAAAGAACTGACGTCACGGAAATATCTACTATTAACGCCTCATCTAAATTGGGGCTTTTATTCGGAACATTTCTTTTATTTTTAATCTACCTGTAGTCCTTTGAAAAGGGTTTATTCCAAAGTTGATATATAGTTCTTAAAAGCTTTGTGGTAAGAATTTAAGTGTAGTCTCGTTTGATTGATGGTTTTGAAATATTAACTAATTCCGGCGATAAAACATCAAGCATAATTTGAATTTTCTTATCGCATTTCACCAATTTTACTCTGTAGAATTGTCATAAAAGGACATTGGAAGTCGAAATTAATTTTCAGCTATTTCTAAAGATTGCGGACTATTTCTGGAGACTGCGGGTGATTTATAGTCTGCAAAGAATTTCTGAAGTCTGCAGGCGATTTCTAAAGACTGCGGGGCGATGTCTAAAGCCTGCAGAGCGATTTCTCTTCGATTTCCGCTATTTTGGGCAATTTTAATGCGAATGCGAGGGATTTCAATGAGCCTGCCAGAGATTTCGGGTCAAAATGTCACAGTATTGCGGAAGTGAACCACCCCTCGGTCTATATCTACCCCTCTTTTTTCTTATCTCTGCTTCTAGTTTATTCCGCACTATTCCTTCATGCCTTAGTATGCGTCCTATCATCCTACCTCTCCTGGCTTTTGCAGTGTTCTACATATTTCTTTATTTCCCTACCATTTCTAGAATTTCTTTGTTCTTAACTTAGTCGGTCCATGATATCTTCATTATATGTCTGTAGCACCACATTTCAAAAACTTGTATCTTTTTCCTGTCCGCTTCACCTACTGTCCAGGTTTCACGGCTGTACAGCGCTGTGCTTCACATATATGCTTTCAGCTATTCTTTCCTTGTTTCTATGTTTGTTGTCTTTAAACATAGTAGTTGCTTTTTCTTGTTAAATGCAGCACGGCCTTGTGCTAATTTTTGTTTTATATCTTTTGCATTTTTCCCATTTTGGTTTATTCGACTTCTAAGACAGCAGAAATCTTCAACCTCTTGTAAGTTCTTGTCTCTTATTTGTATTCCGTTTTTTTATTTATTTTCTTTTCCATTACATACTAGTACCTTAGTTTTATTCTTGTTGATTTTTTACCGTATCTCTTTGTTAGTACTATCTCCATTGCATTAAGAACTGCTGCTATTCCTTCCTGCTAATACTGATATATCATCTGCAAATCTAAGCATATCAATCTTCTGACCCTGCATATTAATTTCAAATATCATCCGGCATTTGATGGTATCCATTGCTTTTTCAATATACAAATTAAAACTTTACGGGGATAAGGACATCTCTGTTTCACCCTTTTCCTAATATTTTACTTATCTACGTTTCTGCTCTAATTTTATTACAGCTGTTTGCTCTTTATATAAACTATATGCTATCCACTTATCCGTAAAACGCATTCCAATCTTTTTGAGTATTTCGAACATTTTTTCTCATGTTGCATTGTGGAATGCTTTTTCCAGATTTACAAAGCCTATATAGGTACACGCTTTCCCCTTTTTTCTATTGTTTTCACCATTATAACCCTGAGAACTAAAATAGCCTGCCCTGTTTCCATGTTTTGCTTAAATCCAAATTGATCTTCTCTTAGTATTTATTCACCCCAATTTTTCATCTGTTTTTATACAATTCTAGTTAATATTGTTGATAGGTGTGCTGTTAAACATATTGTTTGAAAAATTTCATATCTCGCCACACCTCTCTTTTTGTTATAGTGACAATGGTGTAACGTCTGATATCTTTGGGTATCTCGTCTGTCTTATACATATAGCTTACAAGTTTGAAAGGGCGTTCTGTTACTATTTGTTCAACGGCTTCTACGTTTCTGCTTGCACCTTATCTATATATAAAAAATATATAAAATATCTTTCTTTTTATAGCTGTACTTACAAGAATAGAACAAAAGGTTCCCGTGGGATATTTTAATGCAACTCACATATAAGGTGTGATTTATAATTATCAATTTAACAAATAGAATATATGGCTGATATATGAGATGTAAGGAGAAGCAGCAATTTCAATATAAAGTTTTTATTTCTAAAATTGAAAGTACTGAAAGCTAACCAAATGATACTCATGAAGCAGGAATAAACGTATTGGCCAAGGTTTCATCCATTTAATTTTTGTAAATTTCGTAATTAAAATAGTTTTAACTTCTTTGTTTTTCAGAAAAACAATTCTCTTCTCAATTTTTTTACGCTAATGATTTTTTTGGTGATTACTTTTTACGTGAAAGAACAACTACAGTACTTTCTTTTTGCAAGAAGTCTAATAACCAGGGCCGCGTCGAAGCTTTTTGCCAATCGCGTGCGGATGACTGCTCGTCGTCTTCAATGAATTTTTGACTCTTTTTAAGCGATTTCTGGCATATCTTGATACATAAATACGATCAATGATATTTAGGTATGTATATATGAGTAGTGTAATATCAAATCAACTTTACAGCATTTTAATAGCAATGAACATGTTGCGCTTTTCTTCAAAAAGGCTTCATCTTTTATTGTATTATTTAGGTTCAGGGAATTTTTAAACACCGCACGAGGAATTCTCCAATTATTATGTTTAATATAAGCGTTAGGTGACAACCACACAAGGATTAAGTTTTCTCATAAGTCCAGACATTGATTTATGATTTGTGATTTGGGAAGCCGCAAGAACTTCATTTCTGATGCTTAACGTGCAGCTATGCCAATCAATTTGGGTCAGATCATTAATCTATCTTAGAGAGATGGCTCGTGGGAGCCAATACGTCGAAACAAACAGACTTTATTACCGGCCTTCCTCAAGTATAAACGTGTTTTGGTTGAGTTCCGACGGTCGGCGAAGTGGTTCCTTTTCTTTCGTTCCTTTCTGCTTTATCATTATATGAAATACCGGCTCTTCGTCGATAGGAGAGCTATCGCCAACCAAACATGGGGATATCTGGGCCACCCCGAGATGAAAGACGCACCGGGATTAGGATAACTACGGAGTAAGTGCTAGCTTTAAAATTTGAGACACATTTGATGGCCCGCGGAAAATTGAACCTCGTGTAAATTTGAATTTATCATATGTTTATAGTATTAGCATTTATGTAGTAAAAATTAACGTTACACTAGCGCCCAACAATGGGAGCTCCTTTATAAATTTGAGTATTTATAAAAAAGAGTTGGTTTTCAAGTTTAAATTGATTTGCTTAGGTTATACTACGTATGTAATATCATGTTCGTTTTCTATTTAATATCTAACTACAAAATATAAAAAAAACTACATTTAAATCTGAAAACATTTCGGCATATTTTTTATGTTGGCAACTGAAAGTTTGGTATACTTTGAAATAGTACCGGTAGAGGGAATGTAACCACCTCCGTGGTTGGCAACACCGTATACTTAATATTAAATATGGCCGATACGTCGTTTCTTGTTCTAAATTAATTTGCATTTTGGGTTATAAATACATCTAGTTAATCTTAAACGGTTTTTTTATTGCGTTAGGTGATTTTTAAATATAATTTTGTGTTGTGGTAAATTTTCCGTTAGTTGGTGCAATTTTTAGTTGTTTTTAGTTTGTGTGTTATATGGACTTAACATCTGAAGTAAGCAGTAATTATTATTTAATCATTGTTCAAAATATTTAATACATCTTAGTTCTATTGAGAAACTCCCCATTAAAAAAAACCTAAATAACAATCCGTAATTTTTGCGTTAGTTATCCATATTTTATAAATAATGTTTTTTAAAATAGGAAACGTTAACTTTAAATTTATAGAACCTTTTTTAATTACGAAATATATTTTTTAATTAAATTTCATTACTTATATACATCAATTTAATTGTATGTACATAACTTTAAATTAAAATTACTTTTTTTTTAATATATTTGTGTGATTTCATTCTCAAATTGTTAAGTAGATTAACAATTTAATATCCTGCTTACGCCTACATAAATTTTTCATATTTTATTTTCATTTTTATTGAGTAATTTGGTAAAAACCTAACGTTGTTTTTTCTAGTATGTATTTCGGTTACGTGTGGCGTCGTTTTGCGTTAGTTATCCATAGTTTAAAAATGTTGCTTAAAAATGAAAAATACCTTTAATTTCGCTTATATTGCTAAATTAACATAACCTTAAAAGTTACTTTTGTTACCTTACAGAATAAAAATGAATCAAATTATTTTCTGTTTGACACAATTAGCAATTTTTCTCAAAAGCTAATTTCTAATATGTAAATTATATCATATGGTACAGCCATTAACTCATGCATTAAATGATTTTAATTGTAAATTTTACTTCTAACGATTAACTTCAAATTTCTACTTGTCATGTTACTTTTAATTATGTAAATATACCTTGCATTCTTTAGTATTTATGAATAAAATGAATTTTTCTGTAATATTATCTAATTATCGAGCTGTAATATCATTTATTTCTGGGTTAATTTAGTTCTTAACCTTTGACAGATTCTATTGTACATCTAAATGGTTTTAACCCCTTAATATACAGGTGTTTCAAACCCTGTCTTGCCATATATAATTTTTTTGATTTTAAAAGATATACATCTTATTCCTAGTTATACAATTTTGTAGTAGTCATTACAGGTAAAGAAATCCAATTTCTTTTAAATTTTCATCTTCTAGCTTGTTATTATTCCACAATCCAATACCATCATTATTGTGATTGACATACTTTCGTCTGAACAACTCGGCGAATCTTTAGGACTTGAACTAGCTGATGTCCGGGCTGCTGTTTTAGTTTCTGGCAACACATAGGATCGCAACCTATTCCTCTGTAGTAAAAGTTAGTTTCCAGTCACATGCTGATAAACTGAGCTGTAGGGTATTTGAAAATTGTACCATGAATTTTTGTTAATTTTTCTTTAGTCGGTACAGATGTATGTGGTCAAGCAAGCGTTATAATGTAGAAGAATCACATTTCGGATAGCTGCGTGTTCTTTTCCGTAGATGGGTATGGAGCTGGAAATAGTACGACGGGTTGACAGTGCTCCATTCGTGAACGAAATAGATCAATAAAATGTCTTTGGAATCCCAAGAAAACCGTCACAAGCTTTTCCTGTAAAACGACCAACTTTGGTTTTTTGAGGTCCTGATTTTCCGGGTTTTCGCCACTCACTGCTACCCAGTTTTGATTCTAGAGTGTAATGATGCATCCTTATCTCATCACACGTAACAATTCAACCTAAAAAATTTCATCTTCTGCGTTATATTTTGCCAACCGCCCTTTGCATAAGTCAAAGCAGTATCCTGTTTGATCTGCGGTCGATAGGGGAGGAACCCACCTTACCGGCAATTGACGGTAACCTAACTCTTTAGTAATAATGGTTTGTGCACGTTAATACGATATTTCAAGCTCTGCAGAAATTTCTGTTACCTTTTACGCCGATCATCTTTAGTCGAATCACGGATAGTGAACATGTTTCTTCCTACAATGCTTGTCCGTGGTTGGCGTACACAAACGTAGTTCTAAACTGTTTCTTGACAACTTGAGAATTGTTTATGCCAATCACATATGAATTCTCGAGAGGGTAGTCTCACCGAACTGTTCATTCAGTCTATGTAGAATTTTGTCCGGTTTTACTCCTTCTTGCAACATGAACTTAATAATAACACGTTGTGCAAACGAACGCGTGTACCTTTTGCTCACACATGACGCTACTGACCTCTAATGCAAGTCGATTAATCGGCCGTCGATCTTTCCCACTTCTAGCTTCTTAATCAAACACACTTATCCCTGAGAGTAGTGTCAATAACAATTTGGTTTGAATTTGTTTTACCCTCGCATCAGAGCTAATCATTTAATTAATTTTTAGTAGAGTAAACTGTATAAATGAAATTTCTCTTAAGCGGAACAGCTAAAGTTTTTGGAGTAATTAAAAATTTTGGGCTTGTGCAACTGAGAAACCTTATAGTCGATAGCAAAAAGACCTTTGCTATATTGACATAATCAAGAGTTATGCTCTGAGATACATCTACCACGGAAAATATAGGAAGCGTATGCCTTGCATTCCTTTCAGCTGTAGTTTTATATGCATATAAAGATGTGCGTCTTGCTTTTTCACTAAAAAGACACTTCTACAGTCACCACTGCCTTAAATAGAATGAATGCATCTGCCGAATGTTCATTGGGTATGGGCAAGTTCTGCTGTAAATCAAAGCAAAGTTTTTCAACCTTACTTTGTTTTTGCTTCATTTGTGGTCTATTTTAAATCGGTTCCTCCGCCTTTATTTATTGTCTTCCGCACTCGACGAATCGTTATTTTCTAAATATCAAATTTTTAATTGCATCCTCCTCATTGAACATTACCTTGGATAAGGTATTTACAATATAGTACAAAAGAAACAAAAACAAAGTTCAATTTATGTTAAGCGAGTAGAACTTTCGCGATTTATTTTTGCAAATTGTTGATATAAATCATTAGTATCTAGTTGTTTTAGATCAGATTCCTTAAATATTACGGAGACATTACTTAGTCGATTTTTTCTGTCTTAGATTTTAAATAACTTTTAACATTCTTCAGTTCAGAAAACGGATGTTCCTCTGTAGCAACAGAAACCGGTATTCCTATGCAAGTATTTGGAAAGTAATTAACCAAATATCGTATTATCTCATAATTTAAATTTTCTTGACGGTGTAACGATATCTCTTAATATCTTTTAAGAATTACAATTTTCTTACAACTTGTACTGCAATTAACAGTGACGTGCAGTAATCATTGTTGCAGGGTACACATAATTAAAAAAGAAAAACAAAACTTACTTACCAAGGGTGTATAAAACATAAGTTCTGCAAGTATCTAAATGAGGGTTTGACTTGTATATACGCCTGACACCACTAATACATGTATTACTAAAATACTGTTTTTTTGTAAATTAAGTTCATTTTAGTTCTTGCATTAGAATCTTTTTGACAGAAATAATGGCCAAGTTATTTAACCACTCTTTTCCTTGATTATTATGCAAGTAAGTATATATCCGTTCTAGGATAGCAAACGATCGTTCCTCTGATGCACTACTAACTGGAACAGTTATCATCAATTTGGGCAATGCGATTAGTTGGAGAAATACATGACACATATTTATCTCTTCGTAGAATAGGATGATTTCGCATAATAAGACGAGCAAATTCCGTTGAGGAGTACAAACAAATCAGCTCGTTTTTCAGTCGGTTAAATTCCTTGTTTTTAATTTTGAAAAGCGCTTTTTGGGGAATTCAGAGTTGTAGGGTGAATAAGAATCTTTATCCAAAAAACTAAACAAATATAGTTGACTAATTCTTAAATAGCAATCACAAACTTCAATTTCTATATTATCCATTATTTTAAGAAAAAGATGCGTCTGTAGTATAGCTTTTTCTCCCTACGTTACGCATTTTTCTTGGTTTTCCACAAAAAATAAAAGTTTTTCGTATATTACATTACCTTCATTATAAAATGTATCGATAAAGAGTTCAAACTCTTCCATTTTTTAAAGCAGTACCCAACATCTACAACTTTTGGCTGTATTGTGTTAAAAAGTACATAAGTCTGTATAAAAATTCTGTAAAATATTGCTAAAAAATAATTCAATCCGAAGTCACTTAGTCAATTTTCATATATTTTAGCTGCAAAAAGCAGTTCTACATCCCAATTGATAGGATTTTCAATAATTTCAGTGGAGCGTTTCATTAAAAATTACATTAATGGTTTTCGAATACAAACCCACAGAGTTTGTACAAAACGCGGTAATATTTTTAAAACAAAATATATATATATAATATTATAGAAGTTGTAACACTTGGTGCTAGTATGATAAAAATGTTGCTAAATTTTTAACAGTAAAAAAAGTGTGTAGTATCTGCAATTCTCTTTCTGAATTTTGATAAAAGCAAGTTTCAAATATGGGCACTGCACTAAACATACAAAGCATCAGGACATGTTTAACGCACTATTTTAATACTTCTGTTTGGGCAAAACTGTGCAAAGCAAGTGCAGAATTTAAATAACTAGTTGATTAGCCATGTGTTTTTGAAGCATTTGATCGGGCTTGCTCCAAACAGTTATGTCTTCCGAAAATAGTAGACACGACCAGGAATTCATTGTATTATCATGTACACAACCGTATAATTTGAATAAGGGCCGCTACACTTGTGGCCACGTCCCTAATGCTACACCCGAAGGTACTACATTGGGTTTAAACGCAAATAATTACGTGCTTCGTATAAATCTGACTTCAAACTAAAACTAAAGTTAGGATTAAGTAATGGTACATATAGCGTTGGCTCTGGAGTGTGTCTGATCAACAAGACACTAGGAAAAACTAACGAGGGGAGATCCGTAATGCCGAATAGCGGCCGCCGGATCAGTTTACCGGTGCGACCTGAAGGGTCAACCCAAAACTGTCCAAATCGAGCTAAATTAGTATTTACTAATGAATTCGAATTTCTAAGCATACGCCAAATTCATTAATAGCGAATTCAGCCATATGTGTCTACTCTATAAATTTGCAACGTAGTCTGCCCTAGTCTAAGTAGTTTCTTCTAACTTCAGCCTAAATTGGCGCTGGCGTACACTATTGTTTATTCTAATTTCAATCGTCCTTTCTATAGATAGTACTACCAAAAACAGACAAAACGGCAAACAAAACAAATCAAGCGATAGAACAATAAAATATATAAATGTACAATACTGGTATAAAATGTAAATGTATAAATATCTAAATATAACATTCAAGCATATAACAGTGCATAGAATAGCAAAGAAGCATCCCTCAAATTATCAGGTGCACTCGCATAAGCATTATGTCGGCTAGCGCCATCGCACTAAAACGTGCTCGTTCACAATTAATTAATTAATATAAATACCTCGAATGTAAATTTCTCCAGGATCCGAAGATCTATTCGTCTACCTACACGTAATTATCTCTTACTGCTAAGGGGGAGAAGGATATGCACAGCTAAAGTCCTGGTGGGTATGCACTAAATGTTCAGAGGGATCACAATCACTAGCACTTGTAAGTCTGAGGGATGCGCGGTTTCATTATAATTTAATTTCTTAGTTTAATTGATTTATTTGATTGTTTTGAGTTAATTCAGAAATCTGATTTAGTTTTGTTATTTATTAGACCGGTTTAGAGTTTTGTTTTAATACCCGACATTTTTTCCATGTGTTTTAGGAACGTCAGTGACTGATTTAGTGTGAAATTCATCGTGCATATTTAGATACATGAGTGTTTTGTTTTGTTTCTTGTATATAGTTTTGTTGTTTTTTATTTTTATTACTTAATTTATATCGTGTTACAAAATAAATTTTATGCCAAGTCTAAACTAACTCCTACTCCAAATTTTAAGCCACCCCCACCCCCTCCTCGGTATACACACGGTTCTCAGCGTTCACTCTCGCGACCTTCCCGCAAACTTCTTCAAGGCTACCCAGAACACCCTCTGGTTAGCCACTCCCTGAACTTCTTCCAAGTTCTTGGGCTAATTCTAGTCCCTCGACAGCTAGTTTCCTGTCCGCCAACCTAGTTGACCATCTCTTGCCGCATTCGCAGCGATTGTTCTCGGTCAATCTGAATCTTCGCAGGTAGGCTTGCAGTGCCCCGTACACTGTTACTAGCTGCACCATCTTATGATCGAACTTAACCTCCATCTTATTTTTAGCTTCTATGCTAGGAACAAATTTGTGTGTCAACCTGCCCATAGCAGCGTTGTTCCACCTCTCCTTTCACTGTTGGATTGATCTTTCTCGCAGCTTTTTCTTAATTAACTACCTCGGCGCCGATGAATACGATGTAAGAAACTTCCCTGGCGCGGCCTCTTTGGCCAGTTCATCTGCTATGTCGTTTCCCCGATTGCTGTCACGGACCTTACCCAATAAAATTTCAAATCCCGAAACTCTAGTGCCGTTAGACCTACCCTTGAAGATCTCCCGAGGTGCTCATGTTTGCCAGATCAGTCCTGAAAGATTGTGCTCTAGTCCGCAAGTTTAGTTTGCAATCGAAACACTCTCCTTCTTATACACAACGAACGCCGTTCCTGCCTGTCTATCGTCTATTTGCGAGTCGTACGTATAAATCCTGATCCCCGTCGCGTTTTCATTGCAGTGCTTTTAGTAGACAAGGAAGTGTAAATCTTGATCGCGCAATTTCGTATACTATCGATCGCTTTAGTTGCAGTTGCAGTCTAGACGTGACTTGACTAGTTCCGGCGCATCCGCGGAGTATCTCCTTTATATTATATTTATTTTATTATAAATGCAATAATCATATTCATAATAAGAATAATGAATGCTTATGTGACATGTGTTCGTAACTGCAAGCATGGCACGAATGATGCAGCGTGGTGGTAGGTATCCCATAGGAAATTGGCGAATGCAGAAACCGATAACTCTACTCATTCTTACAGGAGTTCATAGGCAGTGCTTTTAGGAGAAAAGGAAGCCTAAAATTGGGGAACGCAATTTCGTATACCACCGATCACGTTAGTAGCAGTTGTAGTCTAGTAGGGACTTGACTAGTTCCTACGCATCCACGGAGTATCTACTTTGTATTAATTTATTTTACCACAAATGCAATAATCATATTCATAATAATAATAATAATGAATGCTTCTGTAACATGTGTTTGTGAGTGTAGTCAAATGTAAATTGCATTCAAAACTAAAAACCAATATTTTAATACTAAAACTTATAACGAAAGCAAGTGGTAATAGAAATTGGACGACCTACTTCATCTCTAAAATTACAGCAACAGAAAAAAGAAAACTTCAAAGTGCTTCAGCTGTAAGTTTTATGATAACTATAAGTGACTTTGTGGTTGTGTACATGAACAAAATAATGGCAACAGCAAAAATAATCTGGGGATTCAGAGGCGAATCGTCGAGGACAGTCTACGCCGGAGCAATAGAATCGGCGATGCTGTATTCGGCATCTGTTTAGGCGGAGGGTTGTAAAGTCAGAGTGGTTCGGTAAGTGGAGAGCGTTTAACGCATAACCGCGGCCCATGCGGCAAGGGCGTACATGATCACTTCCACGGAAACGGTCTTGGTGATTAATAAGGTGCTCTTAATCGAATTTGTCGTCAAGCAGATCGGAGGCTCGTAGATATAGGAAAAGGGCGAAAAATTGTCGAAAATCTTGGTCATGCCAGTAGGAACTTTGATAGAAAAATCGTTATTTCCGAACTAGGGCACTACATTTGATTTTCAAATGCTCCACCCGATGCTACTACATTTGCCAGGAAGCGAGGCTTCTTTTACCTCGAAAATTTTGAATTTTGCCGAACCCTTGTTATTCCAAGCAAGGTAGGGATCTTCAACGTGCATGACAACACTCACATACGGGACCTACATTTTACATATCATCTGAACGAGAGTGTATTTTTGTGAAAACTGCTCGCCTAATATTTTTCAAGCGACCCGTGTCTGGAATCGAACCCAGGACTTTGGGATCAGCAAGCATACGCGAACCCGACGTCTACGAAGCCGCTTTGGGATGATCACAATGAAAAATTGAATTATGTTAACTTTTTTTCCTCGTTTGTGCCGCGCAGTGTCGAAAAATCAGCGCTTATGCGCAAAAATTTTGCAAGTTAGTCGTGATTTAAAATGACCAATCAAATTTAGCGCTTGCTTGAATCAACACCATAAACATTGAATTTTTTCTTTTGTGTGTACTTATTTTGCGTTGAGCAGTGCCACATGACTTATAGTGGTTGAACCAACTTCACGTGAATTAAAGATTTTTTGACTTTGTTTATTTCCTGCTCTTGCGCCCGCGCAATGCCAATAACACAGCATTTATGTTCAAAATTGCTTACTGTCCTATCAACAGATCTGTAAGTTAATTATTGTAAGATTTAAATTTTTAATATGCATTTAGCAACAACTTCGGGATTAACTTCAAATGAAAATTTATTAATATTGTGGGCTTTATTAATCTATTTGCTTTATAACTACAATTATTGGATCTATTTAGAATTGCCACATTGCCTCAGGTAAGCTTGATAATAGTATCCGATTCAGCAGATACAACAGATAGAAAAAAGTGCATATTTGAAAATCTCGAATATCGTACTTATTATATACTAAATATCTGCACCAAACTTTTAGGGTAGGTTATCAAAATTAAACTTAAAAAATTTTTTAGGCGTTATACGTTTTGCTCAGAAGTGGGCAACTTTCGTTTTCTTAGTGGACGCCATATTTTTAAAATGCTCATTGAAAATGCTTTTCGACGCTGTGAAACTTGCATTTCTTTGCGCAAATTTTTTCAGTATTAGAAAATTATAATTTTATATGCATTGGTAAAAATTTTATCCTAATTTACAATGTTATATACTATACATTTTATGTTATGAAATATTTTTTGTTTTTCTAAACTAACAGTCTGAACTTTATAATTATTTTTAGCAGTACCTATAGCTTAAATATCTCGAAAACAACAAAAAAATAAATAATTTTGAAGAAAGATGTGTGCAACATTAATCATATTATTTAATTTCCTACCACGTGTGATTAAATAAAAAATTTAATCTAGCGTTTAAATGTATATTCAGATATGTTTAACACTTTCTTGAATGCACAATTGAAACCGCGTTATAATTGTAAACTTGATTATTCCAATAATATTTGAAGTAATCTTATTTACGGTTATTTCTGAAATCACTAGTAGGCTTTGCAAGTGAAAAACAAAGTCATAGTTGCCATTGAATAGTATGTCAATGGACCAGATATTAAATACCAATAGTATGTCTTAAATTTTAGTTTAAAATAAGAAAAATGTTGTTCACAAGTATTAAGGCGGTGTTAATTAAATTTCAAAAAATTGGTTGCATAATTGAACATACGCTTTAAATGTTAGATTTAATTGTTTTTCGAACAGTATGTGTTAAAAAATTGAACAATATGGTTAAAGTTTTAGGTGCGTGAAGTTAGTCGCAACAGTTTTTAATTTTTCAAAAATATTTATGTCATAGTTAGGCGCCACTTTGCGCCGCTAAAACTAAATTTTCCGGCCAAGCCGCACTTTTTTTCAATTTTCAGAAAATCTTTATTCCCTAATTTAGCGCTAACTACGCGCCATTTTGCGTTGTTAAAACGAAATTTTACGCCCTCCTGTGTAACAAGTTATTTGAAAAAACTATTTTTCCGAACTACCTAAAAGCATGAAGTTGGCCGCGACTTTTTTGAATTTTGAAAAAATCTTTGTACCACAATTAAGCGGTAATTAGGCGACATTTTGCGCCATTCAAAAGAAATTTTGCGCCCTTCTGTGTAACAAATTATTTGATAAAAATATTTTCCGAACTATCCAAAAGCGTGAAGTTGGCCGCGACTTTTTTGAATTCTGAAAAAAATTTTGTACCACAATTAAGCGGTAATTAAGCGCCATTTTACGTAGTTGAAACGAAATTTTGCGCCCTCCTGTGTAACAAGTTATTTGAAAAACTATTTTTCCGAACTACCTAAAAGCGTAAAGTTAGCCTTACATGTGATTTTCCAATGTTCACCCGAAGGTACTACATTGGCCAGGAAGCGAGTTTTTTTTACCTGATAAATTTGGAATTTTGCCGAACCCTTGCTGTTCCAAGCAAGGTAGGGATCTTTAACGTGCGTGACAACACTTACACACGGGACCTCCATTTTACCTCTCATCCGAACGAGGGTGTATTTTTGTGAAAAATTCTCGCCTAACATTTTTCAAGCGGACCGTGTCCGGATTCGAACCCGGGACCTTGGGCGTAGTAGTCACACACATACCACTACGCCACGGGGCTGCCCGTGAAGTTGGGCGCGACTGTTTTGAATTTTGAAAAAAAATTTATACCAAATTTAAGCGGTAATTAGGCACCATTTTGCGCCGTTGAAACAAAATTTTGCGCCCTTCCATGTAAGAAGCTATCTAAAAAAAAAGCTATTTTTCCAAACTACCTAAAATCGTGAAGTTGGCTGCGACTTTTTTGAATTTTGAAAACATTTTTATACCAATATTAAGCGGTAATTAGGCGTCATTTTCCGCCGTTGAAACAAAATTTTGCGCACCCCGTGTAACAATTTATTTGAAGAAAACTGTTTCTCTGACTATCTTAGACGCGTGTCTTCAATGTTGAAATTAACGTTCTTTACAATAAGTATCGTAGTTGAGAGATAATTGTTTAAAACGTTACATACAAGAAATGTACTATAGAAAATATTATTGTAGTTTAAACAAATAAACACATTATAACCAGTGGCGTCTTGCATTTTGCTGAGTACACAAGATTTATTTAAGTATAATATAGAGTGAAGAATTAAATAATTAAAAGTGAAATACAATTCGCTGCTGGCTTTCACAAAATCTCCGTTAGAGATGTTAAAATCGGCATTTAGGATCTTAGTCTTAAATAATAAAATACTTGTATAAGCGTTTTTTAAGAAACAACTCTTAAGCGTGTAGAATAGAGAATGAAACTTGGTATGAAAATTTTATTTTCTGTTATTAACTTGAAACTTCATAAAAATATATTATTAATCAAGTATTTAAATTATGTAAAATTACTCCTAACGAGGGGGTGTAATTCCATGGTAATACTTTCAAATATGATAACAAATTATATGCAAATTACGAATTCTTCACGCATTAAGAGGCGGGCGACCGCTAATTTCTGATTAGAGGACACCGCTGGTGGCCAACTATATTATGTTCTCTAACTAGATGTGTCCGTTAGTTCAAGAATTTGGTATAAATCAAGATATGAATGTATATACAGTTCGGAAAATAGTTTTGTTCAAATAACTTGTTACACAGGTGGGCGCAAAATTTTGCTTTAACGGCGCAAAATGGCGCCTAATTACCGCTTAAATTTGATAAAAAAACTTTTTCAAAATTCGCGGCCAACTTCACGATTTTGGGTAGTTTAGAGAATAGTTTTTTTTAAATAACTTCTTACACAGAAAGACGCAAAATTTAGTATCAACGGTGCAAGATGGCTCCTAATTACCGTTTAATTTGGTATAAAGTTTTGTTCAAAATTCAAAAAGTCACGGCCTACTTCACGCTTTTAGGTAGTTTGGAAAAATAGTTTTTTCACATAACTTGTTACACAGGAGGGCGCAAAATTTTGCTTCAACGGCGCAAAATGGCGCCTAATTACCGCTTAAATTTGGTATAAAAACTTTTTCAAAATTCAAAAATGTCGCGGCCAAATTCATGCTTTTAGGTAGTTCGGAAAAATAGTTTTTTTCAAATAACTTGTTACACAGGAGGGCGCAAAATTTTGTATCAACGGCGCAAAATGGCGCCTAATTACCGCTTAATTGTGGTACAAAATTTTTTTCAAAATTCAAAAAAGTCGTGGCCAACTTCACGATTTTGGGTAGTTTGGAGAATAGTTTTTTTTAAATAACTTCTGACACAGAAGGGCGCAAAATTTTGTTTCAACGCCGCAAAATGGCGATTTATTACCGCCTAAATTTGGTATAAAATTTTGTTCAAAATTCAAAAAGGTCATGGCCAACTTCACGCTTTTAGGTAGTTCGGAAAAATAGTTTTTTTCAAACAACTTGTTTATTGCGCGGAGGTCTTATAAATTTGTATATCGACTTACCTCCGCGTTGTTTTTTGTTGTTCTAAGCTGCAGTTCCTATTCCTTCAACCAAGTGGACTGTATGCGAAATTGAGTCTGTGTTACGTTGCACTTGCACTGTGTTTTTTAGGGGATTAACAAATAAAGTCTGCGGCACTTGACTAACTTACGGTACCGAACGAAAAACCGACGACTGTTCTGCTTCGATATCCATAAGAAAGTGTTTGTTCACTACTCTGTCCAACTTATTCACACATGCACAAGGAATTTTTATGGCAGGATATAAGGGAACAAGGGATGACAGTTTTACAATTAGATTTACAACTACGAATTTGAAGTAACTTAAAATTAACCACGCAACGTGCGACAAAGAGACCGAACATAACTTGTTACACAGGAGGGCGTAAAATTTTGTTTTAACAGCGCAAAATGGCGCCTAAATGGCGCTAAATTATGGAATAAAAATTTTCTGAAAATTGAAAAAAAGTGCGGCTTCGTGAACTTGGCCGGAAAAATATTATTTTTTTAATAACTTGTTTGCCAAGACGGCGCAAAATGGCGCCTAATTGGCCCCTAATTATGACAAATATTTTTGAAAAATTCAAAAATGTTGCGGCTAGCTTCACGACGCCCAAGGTCTCGGGTTCGAATCCCGACACGGTCCACATGAAAAATGTTAGGCGAGCATTTTTCACAAAAATACACCTTCGTTCGGATGAGAGTTAAAATGGAGGTCCTGTGTGTGAGTGTTGTCACGCACGTTAAAGATCCCTAACTTGCTTGGAACAGCAAGGGTTCGGTAAAATTACAAATTTTCCAGGTAAAAAAAAAACTCGCTTCTTGACCAATGTAGTGCCTTCGGGTGGAGCATTGGAAAAAATCACATGTAAGACTAGCTTCACGACGCCCAAGGTCCCGGGTTCGAATCCCGACACAGTCCGCTTGAAAAATGTTAGGTGAGCATTTTTCACAAAAATTCACCCTCGTTCGGATAAGAGGTAAAATTGAGGTCTCGTGTGTGAGTGTTGTCACGCACCTTAAAGATCCTTACCTTGCTTGGAACAGCAAGGGTTTGGCAAAATTCCAAATTTTCCAGGTAAAAAAAACTCGTTTCCTGGCCAATGTAGTACCTTCGGATGGAGCATTGGAAAATCACATGTAAGGAGGCTAGCTTCACGCACCTTAAAGTTTTATATATCTTTCTTCAAAACCACTAATTATTTGTTTTTTTCAAGATATTTAATGTCGGTACTACTGAAAATAATTTATAATGTTCTGTTTTGTTTAGAAAAAACAAAAAACGTTTGCTAACATTAAAATGTAAACACATTGTAAGCCAGCACAAAGATTTTCAGGTGTAGGTAATATTATACTTGTCTAAATAACAAACCAAATTTACGCAAAGTAATGTAAGTTTCACATCGTTGAAAAGGATTTTCAATCAGCATTTTAAAAATGTATAAATCTAATATGGCGTCCATTAAAAAAAATTGTCTTCGCCTGTGTAAAATGTACTAGGCCTTCAAATTTTTTAAGCATAATTCAAGATTTTCAAAAATACATTTTTTTTTGTTTTCTCCCTGTAATCTGCTGAACTACAATAGGTTACAGAAAACTAAACGCAGATTGTTACGCAACATATTAATATGTAATTTTTCCTGTTTAACCAACCTTGCATCTCTTACGATTTCCAATATCCTATGTACATTATCTTAAACTGAACACCCTGTATAGACAAAACAATTTCTTAGATTCCTTTACAAAGTCTACAGTAGTATACAACTGTCAACTGCGCGATCATTATCTTTTAAAATTTCCTGAATGGTTATCAGGTATATGATCTAATACCCTACAGTATTGTTAACAAAAGCTTTGTGAGAATGTATTGTAAACACTTATTGTTAAAAAGCGTATTCCTAAATATGCAGTAATTATGCGATCATCCTAAGTACTATCAGATTAATATCTTTTTAATAGTGCGTATGCTTTAATTACAAAGGATAATAAACATTTCTTGAAAACTACTAATCGTTCGAGCATTCCTTGTTAAAACCTAACTCGCACAGCCCCCCTTTCCGTCTAGACATGACACCATGTTTTCCATACTCTATTCTATAAATAGAAGGGTCGTCTACCAAGAACTGAAAAGTAACTATAACCGTATATAAACACAAGTATTCAGCATATTGCTATGTATATTGACTTCTTCATCTTACAGACCCTGCATTAATACTCTGTATCCGCTTTCAATGGTTATTTTGAAAGATTTATTACATTTAGTTTGCAGTTACTTCTTCGCAAGAAGTGGCATTGCTTTATCCTTTTTCAAGATTAGCTTTTATATCTAATTCTTGCGACGAAGTAATACGTAGATTCTTCTACTTCCTGTATTTCAGATCATTCGTAATTGCAAATCAAAGTCGCGGTAATAACCATTTTAGTGTTTTATTAATTTAACAGGTGTACTAGGTAGACTATTTTTCACATTATTCTTGTGTATATTAGTCACGTGTAGGATTAAACTATGGGTGAAATTTGAAAACCCTGTCGTCTTGAACATTTATATTCTTCATAGTGGTTTTGCCTTAATTGAGATTGTATTGGGAAAAGGGTGAAAACATTAATAAATTCATATTATAGTACGGGGATGTAAAAGAGACGGTCCTTGCTTAATGTATAAACGTAAATTATGGTTAGACGGTTATTGGAATGTTTTCGTTTTGAGGACTACAAGATTCCAAAAAAAATTTAGTGTGTCGCATAATGACATAATAATTGCTTTTTTCAATGTATAGAGAACAATTGCTATAGGGTGCATATTGTTTACATAAACCAATCGATGCTATATACAAACAGATATCAAAAAATTAAAATTCATTAATATCTCCAAAAGCTTTGTATACTGCTTTGCTAAGAATAACATCATTAGGTCTTCAGTCCTGGAACTGGTTAGGCGGGTACCCTCATTGTTTCCTATTCTGAACTAACCTACGCAATTTCCCTGAAATTTGCACAGTCTGCATCTATCGCTATGCGTGCAAAAGTCTGATCTCGATCTACTTCTACTTCTTTTTTCTTATCTCTGCTTGTAATATATCCCGTACTATTCCCCAAAAATGCTTTAGAACGTATCCTGCTCTTCTTTTTTTTTGTTTTCCACAGATATCTTTACTCCTCTACTACATCTATAACCTATTTGTTATTAACCTTGTTTGTCCATGCTATCATCCTTATACATCTGAAGCACAACATTCCAGAAGGCTTCTATCTCTTTCAATCTGTGTTTCCTACTGCACCTATTTGATGGACCTACTGTGCTGTGCTCCACACATATGCTTTGAACAATTTTCTTCTTGTCTGTTTGTTGTCTTTGAACATATTCGCTGTACTTCCTTGTTAGATGCAGTTTGGTCACCTTCTATTGTTTTACAGCTATATAGCCTATTTTCTCGATATTCAGCACTTGAACATTTGTCGAATTAATAGTTTTTCCAATATATCCCTTCGTACAATCAACATTAGTTGAAAATATTTTACAACCAACACCTGTAGTTGTTTATAATAATCGTCAGATTTAAGTGCACTTATTTTTTCGTCATTAAATCTTCCGTCTTGAAACTGGTTGCACGCGTACCTTCACTTATTTATGTTCTGAGCTAGCCTACATAGTTCCTTGAAATGTCTGCAACAGTCTACATACAGCTCGGTTCTCTTTGTATTGTTTTCTAATCATATGCCCTATTTAATCGAGATTCAGTGTTATGTGAAGGGGGTTAAGCAGCCTGTGGCTGCCAAGGATCCCGCAACACTTATACATTTGCCGAATTAATAGTTTTCCGGTAAATACTTTTGTACAATTAACATTAGTTGCAAGACCGATACCTGTAGTTATTTATAGTAATCATCATGTTTAAGTACATTTATTTTTTTCGTTATCTGTTGTTCCATCTTGGGACTGGTTGGATGCGTACCTCCATCGATTTCTATTCTGAGCTAGCCTGCACATTTATCTGAAATTCCCACATCCTACATCTTTCTCTTCTCTTTTTTCCTATCTCTGCTTCTAATATATTTCGCACTATTCCCTCATGTCTTAGTACGTAACCTATCATCTTATCTTTCCCATTTTTCTACTGTTTTTCACATATTTCTTTTCCTAGCATTTCTAGTACCTCTTTGTTCTTAACTTTGTCTGTCCATGATATCTCTATCATACGTCTGTAGCACCACATTTCAAAGGCTTCTATCTTTTTCTTATCTGCTTCCCCTAGTGTCAGGTGCGTGAAGTTAGCCGCAACATTTTTGAATTTTTTAAAAATATTTATGTCATAATTAGCAAACAAGTTATTGATAAAATAAAATTTGTCCGGCCAAGTTCACGAAGCCGCACTTTTTTTCAATTTTCAGAAAATCTTTATTCCATTATTTAGCGCCAATTAGGCGCCATTTTGCGCCGTTGAAACAAAATTTTGCGCCCTTCTGTGTATCAAGTTATTCGCAATAAACTATTTTTCTGAACTCCAAAAACGTGAAGTTGGCCGCGACTTTTTTGAATTTTGAAAAAAAATGTGTACCACAATTAAGCGGTAATTAGGCGCCATTTTGCGCCGTTGAAACTAAATTTTGCGCCCTTCTGTGTAAGAAGTAATTTAAAAAAAACTATTTCTCCAAACTAGCCAAAATCGTGAAGTTGGCCGCGACTTTTTTGAATTTTGAAAAAAATTTTGTACCACAATTAGGCGCCATTTTGCGCCGTTGAAACAAAATTTTGCGCCCTCTTGTGTAATTCAAAAATGTTGCGGCCAACTTCATGCAACTATAAATTTTTCCTTTTGTTTACGCATACTATAAAATTCGCAAAACCAATTGAATAATTAAGATGCAACGTATGTAATATAAGCAAACTTATAGAATATAAACCCAGAAAGTCAGTTTTCATCGATAAAAACACAAGTAACATTAGTAACAAAACTTTATAAAAATAATTTTAATAACAATTCGGTAACTACCGGTCCCACTATATTTGCGAAAACTGCAAGAGCTTTCAACTTTTAAGCAAATAAAGATAGATACATGCGGTTTTCACTGAGGTGCTTCACAATGACACAAAGTTTAATTGAATACATTCAGTTAGCCAAAAAAATGGTGGCACAATTTAATGGAATAAGAAAAAACTGACAAAGTGAAAGAAAGCGGGAGCTAGCGATCCCCCTCCCCCCGATTTGTTTTCATTTTTCGCTATAAGCAAATGAGCACAATTCAAACCAACACCATTAGATTTGAGCACAAAATGAGCACAATTTAATGAACTTAACAAAATTGAAAATCAAAATAACACGGAGGCTGGCGGTCAACCTGGCATTTGTTTTAATTTTTCGCTTATAAGCAAATGAACACAATTCAAACAAACACCGGCACAATTGAGCACAAAACGAACACAAGTCAATGGAATTTAAAAAAATTGAAGAAGTCGAAAGAAACGGGGGGGGGGGTCAACTTGACCCCCGGATTTGTTTACAATTTTTCGCCAAAAGTAAATGAACACAATTGAAACAAACACCTGCACAATTGAGCACAAGACGAGCACAATTGGTAAGAAAGAAAAAAATTTGAAAACTGAAGGGGCGGGGGCAACTTGACCCACCTCTTCAAGATGGCGAAACAATCCTAAAGAAACGCTAAACAAACGATTTGTCATGACAACATTTTAAAATCTTGCAAGGACGGGGTTGGTGCCAATAAGACCACATGCAATTTGATTTTTAAAAATTCGCGCATCTATAGGCCTAAACAGTCCTTCAAAATGGCAAACAATCCTAAACAAACAATTTGTAATGACAAAATTTTAAAATCTGGCAAGGACGGGTTGGTGCGATTTGGTCCCATCAATTTGATTTTTAAAAATACGCGCAACTATAGGCCTAAACAAATGTCGAAAATGGTAAAACAAACCTAAACAAACGCTAAACGATCAGCTGCGACCAAATTTTAAAATCTTGCATGCGCGGGGCCAACTTTACCGACGTCCTGGATCAACGATTTCAAGATATACTTAATTTTAAAAATTGGGAATTCTTCACAGGCATCTAATAAGCCTAAAGCTTTGTATTTATGGTAGCCATGGGCCTTCCGATATTCTTTTGTATCTATATTCTATTAATATAAACTACAAATTACAAACATTCATATTTAAAAAAGTGGATCTGCTAAACTGTATAAGTATTACAATGTAAGCAATCAAATGCGTGATAAACGAATGTCTTTGGTTTCTGATGGCTTGCAGTTTCGTAGCCGTCACCAACTCTCATTCTGGCGCCTAAGTAAGAAAATTAATCTGTATGGAATACTGATTTAGCATTTTTTATTGTACGGTAATATAACGTATAGATACGTATGTACCTTTATACAGCGATACTCTTGAAATGCGTTTTTTTTTACATAACATTCTAACAATCTGATATTGGTTAACTATAAACATAAATTTTTTCACTGAATCATCTGGTGTAGGATGTATTATACATTTTTAAATTTACTCTGTGACATAAGTACATTGTAGTGCATGAGACATCTATATGTTCTTGCTTCTTTAATTAATTGCATCTGAGCATAGTAATAAAGTATTTTATGGGTTATTTTGATAAAATGCTTAAAAACCTTGTTTCGTGTATAAGTTGTATAAGCTGTATCGATACCGGTACGCCGATACGTATCGATATATTGCGTATCGGTATTCGATACATAAATATCTGTATCATCCACCCTATAGTTGTAAAATCTCTTTTATCTAATATTTCAAAAAGTTAATTACAATATTTTATTCAGGCATAACCTTAATTTCCGCAATAGCTTGAGCTTAAAATTTGGCGATGATAATCTCCGTCAAAATTTAATATATTTGAATATGCACTCACTGCAACTTGTGTACCAAATTTCAAACTCCTAGCCCACAAGTTTGGTCAAAAAAGTGTTTAAAAACAGAAACCTTTTTCCAGAATTTCTTGAAAATGGCTTAATGAACTTGAAATGTAAATACATTAACAGAAGCAGCATTTCATTTTTAACAAATTATTCCTTTACCATTTCTCTATAAAATAATTAGGGGAGCCAATATTCACCAAAGTTTCATTTTACATGTGATTTCCCTATGTATACAAAACAGATGGTAAGGCTTCGGTTTAGAAAGACACTTTGTTTCGGGGGTCGTATATATATTTCGATTCAGCATGTTCCCTGAGTCTAACGACATACGACTTTCAGTGCGGAAACGACCCTTAAAAGTTATGAATTTTAAACTTCGCATGTTAAGTATATGGGAATTTTTTGAAAAAAGGAAAAAGATTTTGAATAATTTAAATGATTCTAAGCAACCCAAACTAACCTAACCCAACCTAACCCAACCCAACCCAACCCAACCCAACCCAACCAACCTAACCCAACCCAACCCAACCTAACCTAACCTAACCTAACCTAACCTAACCTAACCCAACCCAACCCAACCCTAACCAGCCAAACCTAACCCAAACCCTAACCTAACCCAACCTAACCTAACCCAACCTAACCTAACCCAACCCAACCTAAACTAACTAAACTAATTAAACTAACTAAAATAAATCAAAAATCAGAAATCAAACTTTTAATATGACATAGCAAAACTAACAAAGAGCAAAATATTCAAATGCGCAAATCTCCATATTGGAAGCGAATAGCTTCTAACAAGGCATCGAAGGGATCTCGGTGTTCTTTAGCATTCCAGCGGCGACACAAATACTCGCAGAGATGATCTGCGAAAGATTCCTCAGGAACTTTACGAGCCTTGAAGAAAGCCTTTGCCGGACGCCAGTGTGCTTTTGCACGCTGCGTATTCACTCCTGTTGTTGGATCTAAAAAACTGTTAGAATGAATTTGTTTAAAATATTATAAAACTTACCCTTAAAATACTTGCTGTGATTTACAGCTTGATGCACAAATCCATATTTAGGCAGTGAATAATAAGCTCTCCACTGGTCAGTCCAAATGATCGAATCTTTTGCAACATGCTCCATCATGATTGGAAGCAATGTTGCAGCATCGCGAACGTTTTTCGGGCAAACTACCATGCGAAAATCTTTCGAATCCTCGCAGGTTATGCCAAGAACCCAATGCTCTTCAACGCAGCGGCCTTTGTTAAACTTGCGCTTTCCAAACTTTGATTCGTCGATCTGAACGATTATCCCAGGGCCACCAATCTTGCCGCGTTCTGCCTGCTCAGAAGAAAAATGATCGACAACCATTTCACGGGCATAATGAAATCTGCAAAATAATGGTTAAATTAATTGCTGGTAAATAAAATAAAATAATTGCAATAAATACCTTGCAGCAATTGTCTCTTGAGAAAGCTGAGTTCGTTTTTCTGGTGGAATACTAAAATCCGTGCATTCGCGGGTAACTTTAGCGTACGACTCATTTAATGCAAATCCATATAAAAGCCTAAAATAAAATTAGAAACCTATAATAAATAATAAACAAAAAAGACACAAACTTACTTGATTTCAATATGGAGGGCCAAGCGAGATTCTTCGAACCAGGTTCCCGTAGCAACGCTATACTTGCGGCAATCTCTTCGGCCTTTAGGACAATAAAATCCGCCGACGCCATGTTGAGATTTATCCACAAGCATAGAGCTTTTGTGACGACGGCAATCCTTCTTCTCGGTAAGCAGCCCATGCTCGATTGCAAAAGAATATCCCTGTTCTTTGCAAATCGGTAGCCTCCTATAGTTCCAATTTATAGCGTAATTCTCCATGATCTAAAGAACTTAAATTTGAACTTGTAACAAAGGTCAAGCATAAGTTCTTTCTTACTTGAGCTTATGAAATGAAATACCAACCACTCTCTTCAAAACGTAAACACAAACCGACGTTAAGACAGACGGCGGCCTCCCCAAATTGTATTCATGCGCAACTAATCTTTTGATCTGCGCATGCGCATAATTTCCGCGCATGCGCAGTTAATTTACATGAATTTTTAGCTAAAAAAAATTTTTCCGCACTAAAAGTCGGATGTCGTTAGACTCAGGGGAACATGCTGAATTGAAATATATATACGACCCCCGAATAAAAGTCTTTCTAAAACAAAGTCAAGCCAAACAGATTTACACCCAGTAGGTGCGTGAAGTTGGCCGCAACATTTTTGAATTATTCAAAAATATTTGTCATAATTAGGCGCCATTTTGCGCCGCTAAAACTAAATTTTGCGCCGTCTTGGCAAACAAGTTATTAATAAAATAAGATTTTTCCGGCCAAGTTCACGAAGCCGCACTTTTTTCCAATTTTCAGAAAATCTTTATTCCATAATTTAGCGCAAATTGGCGCCATTTTGCGCCGTTGAAACGAAATTTTGCGCCTTCATGTGCAACAAGTTATTCGCAATAAACTATTTTTCTGAACTACCTGAAAGCGTGAAGTTGGCCGCAACTTTTTTGAATTTTGAAAAAAAATTTGCACCAAATTTAAGCGGTAATAAGGCGCCATTTTGCGCCGTTGAAACGAAATTTTGCGTCCTTCTGTGTAAGAAGTTATTTAAAAAAAACTATTTCTGCAAACTAGCCAAAATTGTGAAGTTGGCCGCGACTCCTCTGAATTTTGAAAAAAAATTTGTACGACAATTAAGCGGTAATTAGGCGCCATTTCGCGCCGTTGAAACGAAATTTTGCGCCCTCCTGTGTAAGAAGTTATTTAAAAAAAACTATTTCTCCAAACTAGCCAAAATCGTGAAGTTGGCCGCGACTTCTTTGAATTTTGAAAAAATTGTTGTACCACAATTAAGCGGTAATTAAGCGCCATTTTGCGCCGTTAAAACGAAATTTTGCGCCCTCGTGTGTAACAAGTTATTTGAAAAAAACCATTTTTCCGATCTGAATATACATTCATATCTTGATTTATACTAATTTCTAGAACTAACGGACACAGCTAGTAAGCGAACATAATATAGTTGGCCACCAGCGGTGTCTTCTTATCAGAAATTAGCTGTCGCCCGCCTCTTCATGCATAAAGAATTTATAATTTGCATATCTTATTTTATCATATTTGAAAGTATTACCATGGAATTACACCCCCCTGGTTAGGAGTAATTTTACATAATTTAAATACTTGATTAATAATATATTTTTATGAAGTTTCAAGTTAATAACAGGAAATAAAATTCTCATACCAACTTTAATTTTCTATTCTACACTTAAGGGTTGTTTCTTAAAAAACGCTTATACAAGTATTTTATTATTTAAGACTAAGATCCTAAATGCCGATTTTAATATTTCTAACAGAGATTTTGTGAAAGTCAGCAGCGAATTGTATTTCACTTTTATTTGTTTAAATCTTACCTCCATATTATACGTAAATAAATCCTGTGTACTCAGCAAAATGCAAGACGCTACTGGTTATATATAATGTATTTATTTGTTTAGACTACAATAATATTTTCTATAGCACATTCCTTGTATCTCTCAACTACAATACTTATTGTAAAGAACGGTAATTTCAACATTGAAAACACGCGTCTAAGATAGCCAGACAAAGTTTTCTTCAAATAAATTGTTACACGGGGTGCGCAAAATTTTGTTTCAACGGCGCAAAATGGTGCCTAATTACCGCTTAATTTTGGTACAAAATGTTTTCAAAACTCACAAAAGTCGCGGTCAACTTCACGATTTTAGGTAGTTTGGAGAAATAGTTTTTTTTAATGACTTCTTACACGAAAGGGCGCAAAATTTTGTTTTAACGGCGCAAAATGGCGCATAATTACCGCTTAATTGTGGTACAAAAATTTTTTCAAAATTCAAAAAAGTCGCGGCCAACTTCACGATTTTGGGTAGTATGGAGAAATAGTTTTTTTTTCAAATAACTTGTTACACAGGAGGGCGCAAAATTTCGTTTCAACGGCGCAAAATGGCGCATAATTACCGCTTAATTGTGGTACAAAAATTTTTTCAAAATTCAAAAAAGTCGCGGCCAACTTCACGATTTTGGGTAGTATGGAGAAATAATTTTTTTCAAATAACTTGTTACACAGGGGGGCGCAAAATTTCGTTTGAACGGCGCAAAATGGCGCATAATTACCGCTTAATTGTGGTACAAAAATTTTTTCAAAATTCAAAAAAGTCGCGGCCAACTTCACGATTTTGGGCTAGTTTGGAGAAATGGTTTTTTTCAAATAACTTGTTATACAGGAGGTGCAAAATTTCGTTTAACGGCGCAAAATGGCGCATAAATACCGCTTAATTGTGGTACAAAAATTTTTTCAAAATTCGAAAAAGTCGCGGCCAACTTCACGATTTTAGGTCGCTTATAAAAATAGTTTATTTCGAATAACTTGTTACACAGGAGGGCGCAAAATTTCGTTTTAACGGCGCAAAATGGCGCCTAATTACCGCTTAATTGTGGTGCAAAATTTTTTTCAAAATTCGAAAAAGTCGCGGCCAACTTCACGTTTTTGGAGATCAGAAAAATAGTTTATTGCGAATAACTTGATACACAGGAGGGCGCAAAACTTTGTTTTAACGGCGCAAAATGGCGCCTAATTGGCGCTAAATTATGGAATAAAGATTTTCTGAAAATTGAAAAAAAGTGCGGCTTCGTGAACTTGGCCGGAAAAATCTTATTTTATAAATAACTTGTTTGCCAAGACGGAGCAAAATTTAGTTTTAGCGGCGCAAAATGGCGCCTAATTGGCGCCTAATTATGACATAAATATTTTTAAAAAATTCAAAAATGTTGCGGCTAACTTCACGCACCTCCTAGTGTCTAGGCTTTACAGCCGTACAGTGCTGTGCCCCACACGTATGTTTTAAGCAATCTTTTCCTAGTTTCTGTTTGTTCTCTTTGAACACATTAGCTTTTTCTTATTAAATGTAGCACGACCTTGTGCTAATTTTTGTTTTATATTTTTTGTGCATTTTCCATCTTGCGTTATTTGGCTTCTTAGGTAGCAGAAATCCTGAACCTGTAAGTTCTTGTTACCTATCTGTATTCTTGTTTTTAGTTTATTTTCCCCTCCTTTGCATACTAGAACTTTAGTTTTATTTTTGTTAATTTTTTTACCGTATCTTTTTGTTAGAACTGTTTCAATTTCATTAAAAGCAGCTTCTAACTCTTCTTTGCGAGATGCTAGTACCGCTATATCATCTGCAAATTTAAGCATATCAATCTTTTGTCCTTGCATATTAATTCCAAATGTCTTCCTGCATTTGACAGTATTTGTTCAGCGCGGGGGGTCTTATAAATTTCTATATCGATTTACCTCCGCGGGTTTTTTTGTTGTTCTAAGATGTAGTTCCTTACTCTTCAGCTAAATGGACTGAATTCGAAATTATAGTACGCGTTACTTTGCACTTGCACTGTGTTTTTTAGGGGTTTATCGATAAAGTCGGCGGCACTATTGACAAACTTACTTTTACCGAACGAAGAACCGACTGTTCTGCTTCGATATCGATGAGAGAGTGTTTTTTCACTACCCCTTTTTCAACTTTTTTACACATGCACAAGGAATTTTTACGACAGGATATAAGGGAACAAGGGATGACAGTTTTACTATTTGATTTACAACTACAAATTTAAATAACTTAAAATTAACCACGCAAACGTGCGACAAAGAGACCGAACATCCTGCCCACCAAAATAAGAATGAACTAACTTATTTTATATTTAAGAATAATTATAGCTATTAACTAAGAAACCTAAACCGACAAACTTATATAAGTGAATATATGTATACATACCATTAAATATTAAGTATTTGGCAGTAAACATAGTTTCACTAGAGGACGTTTAACTAGCGCTTGGGCTGTCTTGATTGTAGGTATCCGAAAGATACCGTCCATACTAGGATGTAATTGTCTTTTATGGCAATCTAAGATAATAATTTCAGTCGAGCGATGCGACCGAGGAAGCCAAATAGGAAATTTTGCATCATGCGACAACTCAGAATTACGCAAGCGACCGCCCACCCTCAACAAATCACGACTATCTAGAAACGGACTAAGGCTACGAAGGTCATTCCAGCTACGCACGTAGTTGAATTGGACAATTTAAACTACGAATAGCTTGCGCAATATTGGAGCACAAACGCTTACTTTTCGTCATTCAGCGCCACAAACAATGCACAAACAAGCTATATAAATCTTGAATAAATAAATGGCTAAATTTCTACTTAACATTGGCGGACCTTCTAAGAAGGTACTTACTCCCAATGCTAATTGAGGATGTTGGCCTACTGAAATTAATACGTTTCTAGCTACTTGATAATGAATAATTTTGCCTTGCATGGGGAAAGTAATTTGAGCATAGAAAACAAAGATCAATATAAATTGTTGGTTATTTAGCAAAAAGAAAAGCATGTGATCGGTTTCACTGTTCTTGCAGATCATCAGACGGACGCATCTCTTTTTGCAAAACAACAGACTAAACTTCTGGGATTATATACAAATCAAGGTGTATTTATAATACAAACAGTTTCCCATGCGCCCTCTATACTCGAATGTAACCAACTAACCATCAGTAACTTTTTCAAGTCCCAACATGATCAGCATAGATGGAGTTGCCAGACAAAATTTTTAAAACTTAGTCAAAAGACAAGCTGAAAAATAAATAAACAAATGGCCGAATTCCTACTTAATTGTTCATTATCAAGTAGCTAAGAAACGTATTAGTTCCAGTAGGCCAACATCCTCAATTAGCATTGGGTGTAGTACCTTCTTAGAAGGTCCACCAATGTTAAGTAGGAATTCGGCCATGTGTTTATTTATTTTTCATCTTGTTTTTTGACTAAGTTTTAAAAATGTTGTCTCGCAACTCCATTTATGCTGATCATGTTGGGACTTGAAAAATTTACCGATGGTTAGTTGGTTACATTCGAGTATAGAGGGCACATGAGAAACTATTTGTATTATAAATACACCTTAATTTGTGTATAATCCCAGAACTTTAGTTGGTTGTTTTGCAAAAAGAGATGCGTCCGTCTGATGATCTGCAAGAACAGTGAAACCGGTCACGAGCTTTTCTTTTTGCAAAATAACCAACAATTTATATTGATTTTCGTTTTCTCTGCTTGAATTACTTTCCCCATGCCATGCAAAATTATTTATTATCAAATATATAAATCTTTTTTAAAAGTTGTATGGTGGCCAATCCAACTTCACACATGCGAAATTAAATTAGCTAAAAAATTTACCAACGCATAAAAATGCAAGCAACTCCCAATTCTTTCATTTTTGTACCTAATGATATAGGCACCTTTTTTTGTATTAGCATTAAAATTTGCTTCACTTATTTTAAATGGAGCCTATAACTTCCCTAATTTGGTACCTTAAGGGTAATAATCGATTCTACTAAACGATCCTGTTGTTGATCGTTATTTTTTAAAACTGATCAAGGTTTAGTAGACGACGAAAAGTAAGCAAATATTTCTTTAATTAAAGAAACAAAACTTATGCACAAAATATTTGATATTGCTGCGTTGATTACTGCTAGATTTAATATAAGATTGAAACATGCAAATAAAACTATTGGATTCAAATCTAAAATTAATTTTTGTTAACAAGTGTGATAACCACGCATATTTGCCCAATTGTCATAGTCTTAATTTCGCGAATCATTTATATTTGAATCTCCTTTTTGTAATACTGACAAAAGAAATTTTGATAACTTTTTGCCGTCGAATTTTTATCATATTCATATTAACATATCTTATACAAACCAAAATTTGTTCTTGATCACTACTATTCAGTGTACAATTTAAAATCATTTAAAAATATTTGGTTTTTTAAATTAGAGCTAATATTGCAATTTAATACTGTTTTTCTATCAAATTGATATTTCGTTTAGAATTAATTACCTAGATTCTACTTATCACTTAAATGAGCTTTTAGTACAAAAACGCCCTGTAAAAATCTAGAATCATTGACATTACACTTTATAACGTTGTTATTTCCGATAATATTAAATTAGGATACAGAATAAACAGTAAAACACTAATATATTAAATACAAACAGTAATAAAGATCGAGACTTTATACTCTTTGTATTAAATTCAGAAAAATCATCGATTGGCACCAGGGATATAACCGTGTATAACAATATTTATATAAATTCACACGAGTTCAAAGAACCGCAAGCTTGCCAGATACATTCAACAAAAAAACGCAGGTTCAATACAGCCTAAAATTAATACGTTAGAACGGATAGAACGTTATAGATTTCGAAAATCATGCAATTAGGACGCATAAAGTATAGAATCGAATTTTTGAAGAAGGGAGAATGTTTTGTAGCGACTAAGTTTGAAAAATTTGGGAAGTTAGTTAAGAAAGAGATGATAGTATAGTAATACCGTAAGTGCGTTGACAGTGAACAGTAGGCCCGTAGTGGCCGATGACGAATTGTTTTGAACTTTGCTGGATAAGTAAGACAGAAAGCTCAATTACGTGGGAATCGTGGTATTTATATTCGCGTCGGTCGAGCATCGGAAAATGGCATTACACAATAAAGAGCGATGAACGTATTTCTCCTTTTAACGCAAGTTGGAATTTGTGTAGATGGATTGAGGTGAACTATCGTGTCGATATTCAATATGCAGGTGAATTATTGGAGTTTCTGAATGTGCTTAATTTAAAAATAAAGAAAACTGGGTGGAATTTAACCATAAGTGCCGTTTGAGCTTTTATTTTTTGTGTACGCTTTACAAATATGTACATATGACATTGTAACTGTAAATGGTTCGTAGTTATTTGATGGGAAATTAATATTCCGATAAGTAATTATTCAGTTGGACAATGATATAGCAACGGAACTAATTTTTTTTTTAATTTTAACCATAATATTATCGGGATATAAAGTTTGAACATTTTAAATGAGTGAGAAATATCTAAATGTAAACTGATTTGTGGAATTGTTGTTAGTCAAAGTGTGAAAAATATATTTTTATTGAATGTGGAATAGTTAAAGGAAAAGTTGGTATTGCGCTCTTTTTCTACGTATTGTTTTTAAAAGTATTTCCAGAAATGGGATTTAGAAAGTCATATAGATATGTCTTGGGAACTAGAACAATGGTATGGTGTATTATTTATGGATGTTTCTTTTTTCAGAATTTCTGATAGTAATTACTAGACAGTGGAATGTTGCATTAGGTTTGTTTTTCTTCAAGGTCAATGTACGTGCATTTATATTTCCAGAATTTACTGTTAATAGTCTTTTATCCTCGATTAGATTTTAATTTTTAAAAAAGTCCTTTTCAACCAATTTTTCTTTTCTTACAAAAACACCAACGTTTTTTTTTGTTATGTTTTGAATAAGTTGATCTCACGTTTTTCACCTGAAAGTTTGCGGAACTTTGCCTCCGCTTAACTTTTTTTGTTCTTCATCCATCTTTACTTGTTATGCACTATGCAAAAATAAATTAAAAAATTAAATTCGTATAAAAAAAATGCAAACAGTACAGTGCACTTGGAAACGTGAAGCCACAGTCAATAATTAACTCAATCGATGCCCAGAACATTTTAAAATAAAGAGCAGTCTAAGTCGCGGACGTGCCTGCCTCTCATAGACCTGTCCGCCATTCAGCAAACTCAGCCTTATGGCGGCTCCGTGCATAGTCGGTAAGCGTGTGAACCTTCAAATCCCAACACGGACCGCTTGAAAAAACGTTAGACGAGCATTTTTCATAAAAATACGTTCTCTTTCGGATGAGAGGTAAAATGTAGATCCTGTGTGTTTGTTGTCACGTACATTAAAAGTCCCTATCTTGTTTGCAACAGCAAGGGTTTGGAAAAGTTCAAAATTTCCAGGTAAAAGAACTCGCTTCCTGGCCAATGTAGTACCTTCGGGTGGAACATTGGAAAATGAAATATAGTGACTCAACCTTATACTAAGTTCTTCCACGCTAAACTTTGAAACAAGCAGCGTTTAACAAAACCAGTAGCATTATAAATCAACTATACAGGGTAATTCACAACTTTATAAAAATATTCTAAGCGATGCTTAAAGAAAGGGCGCAGATTGATATTTACGTATAAAAAAATCATTTCTTGAAAAATAACTACTTAAAATTTAAGTGGATGTTTTTAAAAATGTTTGTTCATGTTCGTGTAAAGTGTATTTACGAGGAACCGACTTTATGTTTTCAATCAACAGGCCACTTTACCCAATGGCGTTGTGAGTCACGATAGAATTCTCAACTTTGTGGGAATACCTGTTTTAACTATGTTTAAAATGTGAAGTTGAGTAATTATTTATGCAAGAAGTACGATTTCTTAAAAATCAAATAATTTAAAGAAATGTTTATTAAATGTGTGTACTTATGTACTCACCGATTCTGACTACTTACAAAAGGTGTTCAAAATGCCGTCCATTTGGTTGAATACACACACGTGCTTTTGTGTGCCAGTTTTGTAGAATAGTTTGATTAACATTAACATCATAGTTTCATATTAGGTCAACTGCATCACCAATACGTTCACGTAACTGTCTTGCATTATCAGTGTTTGCACTAACGCAATATACTTTATCTTTGAAGACACCCACAACACAAACAAACTAAACCCTGACCTTATTAATAACACTAATTTTAAATAACCACAAAAGAACAGCTTACACAGAATTTCGCAGAAACACTATTTCAAATAGGCCTAATATATCCAAGTACTGTATTTGTGCACGCCTGTATACGTTGCGGTTTAATGGACACATTAGGCTAATGATTCGGGTTGTTAAAAACAGTGTTGGTAATACGAACGCTGTAATAGTACATACTGTAGCTCAACAATGTAATTTAGCTATTCTCAATGCATTTCCTTGTATCGACATAACTTATTGTAGTATAGATAAAATTAATACGTCTTTTCCTCTGATTGTTTATCAACTACTATAGAACTGGCCTTGCATCTCTTTTTGCATTTGAGCATTTACAGCGTGTGGTAAGCTTCTTTATTATAATTAAATCGAAACTATGACGCATATTTTATTAAACTTTTTTACAAAACTGGCACGGAAGAGCACATTTGTGTTTTCAACCAAATGGAGGGCATTTTGAACACCTTTAGTAAGCAGTCAGAATTGGTGAGTACGTAAGTACGCCCATATAAAAAACATTTGTTTAAAGTATTTAATTTTTAAGAATTCATATTTTTTGCATAAATTATTAATCTACTTCCCTTTTTAAATATCAGTTAAAGTGGTATTTTCACAAAGTTGAGAATTTTATGCGTGATTCACAACTGCATTGGGTAAAATGACCTGCTGATTAGAAAAAAAGTAAGTCTGTTTCTCGTACATACACCTTCTGTGGTGTGCCGTCTCTTTATTTTACACGTACACGTACAGACATTTCTAAAAAAATCCGTTTAAATTTTAAGTCGTTAATTTTTTGAAATAATATATTTATGCGTAAATATCAATCTACGTATCTTTCTTAATCATCAGATAAAATATTTCTATGAATTTGTAAATCACCCTGTATAATTCCAGGCATTTGATAGAAATATAAAAATGTCAGAAAACTTTCTATTTGCATATTTTTTATAAAACCACTCCTTGTTCTTAGAGATACTTCAGTTATTCAAAATACGATATTATTATACTAGTCCTTGAAATTAAAATCTTTGAATGTATAAAACTCTTTGTCTTCATCACCACTAACCTGAAATCAATGTAATAGCGTTCTGGATCTATTACCCTACCCTACTGAAATATGTTCTGTTAAACACTAGAAATATCGGACAAAATTTACGTTTTAGACATCTATATTTTAGACTGCTTAAACATTACTCTAAAATGAAACACGTTGCTTCTTTATACATAAGTATCGAACTTCTATTTAACGAAGTTGTTAAATCCAAGAAAAACATTCGTTAAACGGCAATTTCTTCAAATATTATAAACAATTAAATTGCCTTTGATAAACTGCGTTCTTAATTTTCAGGTATGGTATCTCATGCCAGTAAGGAAAAGGAAGCGCCTCGAAATTTGTCACGTGTACAACTGTAACCTTTTTTTTTGTGTTTTGGTAATTTTACTTTCATTGTGTAAAATCCGGTACAACACAATATTCTGAACAAACACGTCACAAAAGGACTTCATTTCTTCCGCGAACGGTGGTGACACAAGTTTCCGATCTCATTTGTTAAGAAAGTATTATTAATCTCTTTTTTATTTAACGAAAGACTAATTTTTGTGTACATTGGACATACTTCTCTATGTATAGCTAAAATGCGGTTTTTAAATTTATGACAATAGCTATGACAAAAGCTATATAAATTAAAGAAGTAAAGTGATTATAAAAAATTAGTTTACTAAATGGAGTTTTATTTCGTCGTATAATAGTGTAAAAATATGCTAAATTATTCGAACGGCAGAATCTATGCGAAAAGTTGGTTAAAAAGAAGTTTGGATACTTTTCACTGACAAGTCGTATATTATATTCAATTCGGCCGCTTAAACAACGTCCACGAGTTACCGTTGCATGATGTGTTAAAACCATAAAAAAATTTAGAGGCGGCAAAAATAGACAAGTTTTAGCGTTATGTTTTTCTACATTAGTGTTTAATGCGCGAGGAGTCTTATAATTTTATATATCGATTTACCTCCGCGTTATTCTATTGTTCTAAGTGTCGTTCCTATTTTTCAACGAAGTGGACTGTAAGGCGATTATTGGACGTGTTACGTATGCACCGTCATTGTGTTTTTTAGGGGTTTATCGATAAAATCACATTCGGAGACAATGACTTCACTCATTTTACCGAGCGAACAACCGTTTGTTTTCGATGTCCATGAGCAAGTCTCCATCACTACCCCTTTAGTCCAACTTAATTTCCATCGGCACAAAGAAGGTTTATGACAGGATATAACGGAATAAGGGATGACAGCTTTACTATTTGATTTACAACTACGAATTTACAATGACTTAAAATTAACCACGAAAACGTGCGACAAAGAGACCAAACAATTAGAAACAAAATTAACACGCTTAACTTTTTTAAAAATTACAAAAAAACGTGTGACAAATAGCTTTCAGGGTGACTGAAATTTGAATAAATTTTATTTTTAGACATTGATGGTCCTTTAGTATTTTCTTAAAATTTGTTTTATATTTCAGCTACACTTTATGGCGAAGGTGCCTAAAGCTTGCAAGCTTTGTTAATTCTGTTTCATAATACAGGTATAATTGTTTTTGTTTTAGGTCTGAAGTTTCCAAGCACTTAAAATGCTTCCCTTTCAAGCATTTATTTATTTATTTTCTGCACTTTCAAATTTTACGTATATGCAAACGATGTGTTTAAGATAGCAATCCTTGAAAACTGCTTTCGTCTCACTAAGGCTTATTATCAAATATTTTTGACATTGGTCCAAATGTTTTCAGGATAACGACAATGACCACACTATTTACATTCCGTTTATCTACCCACATATGCCAAGAAATTCTTTTCAAAAGCACGTATTTTTTGTGTTGTTTGGCAACTAACCTAACGTGTTTAACTTTCGCCGATATTGATTTTTGGGATTTCAGTACTTTTCTGTATACAAAATAAAACAAACCGATTTGTTGCTTAATTACAGCATTTGTTGGGTTATGATTGCATAGTTTCTAAAGATACCACTAACAACTTGCGGATGTGGTGGTTTTTCCTTTTTGCGGTTCCATACGATTTTATTTATGTAAATTGCAAAATATTATTAGAAAAGTTTTTTCCATTGCTAATTGATTACGTAGACACATTCATATAAATTATTTATACGTATCATTTTATTGTCACATGGAAACACAATCCGGTTCTCTAGGAATGTGATTATAATCTAAAGCCAGGTTAACGTCAGTATTTCTCATTTCAATGGCGATAACATGAATCGTAGTTGTTGAAAATGCAATCATAATTTCGTAAGTTTGAATATCGTTAGCGTTACAAACCGTTTACTTTAACGCACCATTTTCTGAACTTGCAAAAGATTATTAAGATAATCAATCCTGAGATATAAATCTAGCACTTTAGTTTTTTGGACTCTGTAAATTAGAATCGTGTGCTTAGTAATTTTAGATTTTAGTGCTTAGGGGTTATAGAACTGTTTATAGTAATATGAAATTCCGTGTTCGTTTTACTGATTTATGAAGTATTATCAAAATGTAAAAAGAATTTTTGTGTGTAACAAAAAGTAATTATTTAATCATGAATTTTCTGTAAGTGTTTTTATTAGATAAATACACTTGTTTTAGCGTTCTTTCCAATCTGTAAATCTTGATTTTTGGTCTTCAGTTAAATTGGAGGCAAAGCAATGCCATCATTTCTAATTTGGGGATAAACAAACCGTGCAGAACCATTTCGGTTAATATTTTGCAACGATTTGTTTTGCTACAGCTTTCGAAAATACGGGGACTGTTACTAAAATTTTAGGACGCGGCAGCAGTGTAATCATGAGATGTGACATCAAAATTCATAAATCTTATATTTTCGTAGTCGAATAAATGTTAGAGTGGAAAATTATGGAAGCAGCATAGTTATTGGTTAATATTATTGCAAGAAACAAAAATTTAAATTGCGAACATTTTTGAGCAGTAATTGAGTTGTATTTTTGACCGAAAAAGTGCTAAGGAATATATAGACCATTTTTCTTAATCTTTCTTGGGTATTAAACCACTCAGAATTTTTTTAATTGTCTTTATTTACGTTTCGATCCATGACCTAGGATCGTTGTCAAAATAATAAAAATTCAAGTTTAACGTTTATGACACAAATTGAAGGTGCTTTGATTTATTAATTTTTGATTTGAATACATTAGGTAAAAATTCTAAAGTTTAGAAGAATCAGTACTTTCAATTTGTGTTGCGCCCTGGGAACGGCTTTTTAAGGTAGCCAATACGCTTAACGTGAATCAGCTGATTAATTTTTATATAGTTAAATTTTATATAATTCAATAACTTGATGATTGGAACATTTTTAACATGTTTCTATTCATACTGTTGAAGAGATGGTTATTAAAGAAGTGTGTGATTACGGTACCATAGGGCTTAGGCAGCCGGGGGCTGCTAATATGCCTATTGTTATGAATAAGAATGACGATACCCGATAATTTTCGTACCCGGGTACTCGATAATTACTCGAAACTCGATAAGTACCCAATACCAGATAATTACCCGATACCCGATAATTACCCGATAGCAGATAATTACCCGATACCCGATAATTACCTGAAACCCGATAATTATCCGATACTCGATAAATACCTGATAGTTACCCGAAACCCGATAATTACTCAATACCCAATAATTACCCGTTATCCAAGAATTACCAATTAAACGTAAATGTTAATTCCTTTTTGTATATTGTTTGCATGTGCATAACATAGAACTCATAATGTCGTATAGACATAGACATAACATTAAAAATAAAACTGTATTACACATTTTTATTTATATTTTAGTTTTGTATTTAATTAATGTAATCATAATTTCTATTAACAAATATAATGGCTTCCGACGTTTCCGGACTAAGCCGAGTTCGGTGTTTCGATATTATACGCCCCGCTGCCGAAAAGTGTCTTTCACTTGCCACAGATGTGGCTGGAATTGCCAAATATTTCATTGACAAGACGGCCACACTGGGGTATTTTGTTTTGTGGTCCCTCCACCACTTTAGTGGATCCTTACTAGGAGCTAAAGTTGGTTCCCTCAAAAATAAATCGTATTCGTGTATGGTTGCTTCATTTTGGTTATGATTACAATGATAATTCGGCCCCGACATGGTAATTAAATATTAATTGTATAAAAGGGCTGTACTTTTTAAACGATTTTGTTTAAAAATTTAACTCAACCGCAGTTAATAAAATATCATAATTTTTCACTAGTGGTCAAAGTGCATTTAAAATAAATCACGTAGGTACGTACTTAAACATTCTTGGTAAGGTTTTATTATAAAGTTAAAACTAAAAAAGCACTAGGCATTTCATTTATCGGGTATCGGGTATTTGTCGGGTTTCGGGTATTTATCGGATAACGGGTATTTATCGGGTATCGGGTATTAATATGGTTTGGGCTATTTATCGAGTAACGGGTAGTTAGCGGGTATCGGGTATTTAGCGGGTATCGGGTATTTATCGGGTTTCAGGTATTTAACGGGTATCGGGTATCAAAATTTAGTCCCGGGTATTGCGTTATCGGGTACATTCCCGGGTACCCGTCGTCATTCCTAGTTATGAAATTAGTTGTTGTATGTGTAAATAGAAAGCATATGTAGGCTGTATTTCATGGAAAACCCAGGAAAAATTTGCAATACTGCTTAGATATTGTGGCAATTGATTTTCATTTGTAATTTCCTTTTGTTATTTTTTTTAGTAATGGAATCCATTGTTTACTGAAAGTCACAGATTCGTTTGCTACGCACTTATTTTTATGTAGGGTTATATAAGCAGTTTCTTTGATTTTTCGTTTTTTGGTGGTTTCTTCTTTGTCAATAATTTTTGCGTTTTCCCATTTTATTTTATGACTGAAGTCCCATGTATATTGGCAAATCATGAATTTTTCAAATGTTCTATTTTTTATATATGATTTATGTTCTTTTAATCTAACTTCAAATGGTCTGGAACTTTCCCCTGTGTAAAACTTGTTACATTCGCATGGTATTTTGTAGATGCAGTTTTTTGAATTTTGTATTGCGTTTTTGGGTTTTGTTTTTGTTAGTTGTGTTCTTAGTGTAATGTTGGTTCTAAATACTGTTTTGATTTTAAGCTTGTTTTCTATTCTTTGGATTTTTTTCGGAAAATCCTTTAATGCATGGTATTGATAGCATTTTTTGGTGCGTATCGTTGTTTTTGTATTCTTCTTTTTTATTTTTTGAGACTTTGTTCATTTCTTTTTCTATTATTCTTTTAGGATACTTGTTTTTTATTAGTGTACATTTGATTAGGTCTTTCTCTTTCTTTAAAATTTCTTTGTTTGATGATATTAATTTTGCTCTATCATACATGGTTTTAATAATTCCTCGTTTGACACGGTGTGGATGGTTTGAATCGAAGTTTACGTATCTGTTTGTGTGTGTTGGTTTTCTGTATATTGATGTATTAATTGTTGTACCGTTTTTACTAACTAGAATATCTAAAAATGGAAGTTTTCCATGTTGCTCTAATTCATAAGTGAATTTAATAGTTGGTTCTATTTTGTTAATTGAATCTACAAAGTTTTTAATCAGTTCTGTATTATGAGGCCAAATAGCATAGACATCATCTACGTGTCTCCACCAGATTAGTGGTTTCAATTCTTGTGTGAATATTACATCTTTTTAGAATTCCTCCGTAAATATATTACTAAAAATGACGACAGTGTACTTTCCATCGCCATTCCGAAGTTCTGTTTGTAGAATTGGTCATTTATTTGAAAATATGTGGTATTGACGCATATACCAAGTAATTTTATGATCGATGATCTACTTAGTTTTGTTCTTTCTTTAAGGTTGTCATCTTTTTGTAGTTCGTTTTTTATAATATTAAGCGTTTTGTTTACAGGGATATTTGTGAAGAGATGTACTACATCAAAACTTACCATTGTGTGTGTATTTTTAAGTTTGATGTTTGATAATTTTTCTAAAAGGTGTTGGTTGTTTTTTATGTTTTGCCTACTAATGGATTTATAATTTTTAGGAGAAATTTTGCTAAATTATGGCATGGTGAATCTATGGAACTTACGATAGGTCTCAAAGGAATGTTGCTTTATGAATTTTTGGTAGACCGTAAAAGTGGGGTGGTTTACTGTAATGTGGGACCAATTTGCTTCTGTCTTTGTTTTCGAACTCATTTTTAAATTTGTATAGAGTTTTGTATATTTTATTTTCAATTGATTTTGTTGGGTCCGTTTCTAAACTAGTGTAGTTCTCAGTGTTTAACAGTTCGTTGACTTTTGCATTGTAATTGTTTTTGTCCATTAATACTGTTGCATTGCCTTTGTCAGCAGGTAGAATTATAATTGAGTTATCGTTTTTTAGATTGTGAATTGCCTTTATTTCGTTACTACTTACATTTGGTTTTATTTTGTGATTCTTTTCTATTTCGATTTTGCATCGTACTCTAAATTCGTTTGCTTGATCTTCTTCGAGTTGGTTTGCTGTTTTTTCAATACAGCTAATTATTTTAAATGTCGGTATTGATTTTGGTGTTACTGCAAAGTTTAGTCCTTTTGATGGAATTAGTTTTTCTGTGTCGTTAATAGTTCTGTTTGATAAATTTATGACCGTGTTTAGTAAGGTGTTGCTGCTTTTTAACGTTTTAGTTTGCGTGTTACTTTTCTCTATAAATAGATAATTAAATTTCTTTATGTAAATTTCGTTTTGTTTGGAAAATTCCGATTCGTAGTAGGTTTTTGCACTAACGAAAATTTTATCAAAATCGTCTTTTGTTACCGTTATTCGTATGAAATTTATAATGCCCTTATTATCTTGTTTTAACTTATAAATAATGTGCCTTCTCTCATTATACTGTAACTTGCTCTTTCGAGGATTCTTAATAGACCCACATTACATTAAACCACCCACTTTTACGGTCTACCAAAAATTCATAAAACAAGCATTCCTTTGAGACCTATCGTAAGCTCCATAGATTCATCATGCCATAATTTAGCAAAATTTCTCCTAAAGATTATAAATAGGGGTGGGCGAAACGGGATTTTGCGTATCGAATATCGATACATATTCTATATCGATATGTATCGATATATCGAATATCGATATATATCGATACGTATCGATGCGTATCGATATGTATCGATGTGTATCGGTGCGTATCGATACATATCGATACGTATCGATGCGTATCGATGTGTATCGATACGTATCGATGTGAATCAATACGTATCGATGCGTATCGATGCGTATCGATGCGTATCGACACGTATAAATACGTATCGATACGTAGCGGTACGTTTAGATATATATAGCGATTCGTATCGGAACGTTTAGATGTGTAGATTAACTATACATATCGAGACGTAGCGATACGAATCGATACGCATCGATAATTTATTTACTCTTTCTTTGGGAATAAAATCACAAGATCGTTTAAAATAATGTATTTACTGACAATTCGATCTTTCACTTAAGATTGTTTGTTATCAAAATAATTAAAGTTTCAAGTTTAATATTTGTGACATAAGTATATATATAGGGGTGGGCGATACGGGATTTTGCGTATTAAATATCGATACATATTCTATATCGAATATCGATACGTATCGATACGTACCGATGCGTATCGATACGTATCGATGCGTATCGATATGTATCGATGCGTATCGATACGTATGTATGTGTATCGATACATATCGATACGTATCGATACATATCGATATTTATTTTTCGCTGTATCGGGGGGGTCGATACGGGGGTCGTATCGATACGTATCGATATATCGATACGCCGACCCAGCCCTAATTATAAATCCATTAGCAGGCAAAACTAAAAAACAACCAACACTTTAGAAGAATTATCAAACATCAAAATTAAAAATACACACACAATGGTAAGTTTTGATGTAGTAAATCTCTTCACAAATGTCCCTGTAAACAAAACGCTTAATATTATAAAAAACAAACTACAAAAAGATGACAGCCTTAAAGAAAGAACAAAACTAAGTAGATCAGCAATCATGAAATTACTTGGTATATGCGTCAATACCACATATTTTCAAATAAATGACCAATTCTACAAACAGAACTTCGGAATGGCGATGGGAAGTCCACTGTCGTCAATTTTTAGTAATATATTTACGGAGGAATTCGAAAAAGATGTAATATTTACACAAGAATTGAAACCACTAATCTGGTGGAGATACGTAGATGATGTCTATGCTATTTGGCCTCATAATACAGAACTGATTAAAAACTTTGTAGATTCAATTAACAAAATAGAACCAACTATTAAATTCACTTATGAATTAGAGCAACATGGAAAACTTCCATTTTTAGATATTCTAGTTAGTAAAAACGGTACAACAATTAATACATCAGAAAACCAACACACACAAACAGATACGTAAACTTCGATTCAAACCATCCACACTGTGTCAAACGAGGAATTATTAAAACCATGTATGATAGAGCAAAATTAATATCATCAAACAAAGAAATTTTAAAGAAAGAGAAAGACCTATTCAAATGTACACTAATAAAAAACAAGTATCCTAAAAGAATAATAGAAAAAGAAATGAACAAAGTCTCAAAAAATAAAAAAGAAGAATACAGAAACAACGATACGCACCAAAAAATGCTTTCAATACCATGCGTTAAAGGATTTTTCGAAAAAAATCCATAGAATAGGAAACAAGTTTAAAATCAAAACAGTATTTAGAACCAACAATACACTAAGAATACAACTAACAAAAACAAACCCCAAAAACGCAATACAAAATTCAAAAAACTGCATCTACAAAGTACCATGCGAATGTAACAAGTTTTACACAGGGGAAAGTTCCAGACCATTTGAAGTTAGATTAAAAGAACATAAATCATATATAAAAAATTGAAAATTTGAAAAATTCATGATTTGCCAACATACATGGAACTTCAGTCATAAAATAAAATGGGAGGACGCAAAAATTATTGATAAAGAAGAAAACCACCAAAAACGAATAATCAAAGAAGCTGCTTATATAACCCTACATAAAAATAAGTGCGTAGCAAACGAATCTGTGGCTTTCAGTAAACAATGGATTCCATTACTAAATAAATAACAAAAGAAATTACAAATGAAAATCAAATGCTCCCAATATCTAGGTAGCATTGCAAGTTTTTCCTGGGTTTTCTTTGCGATATTAACATGAAATACAGCCAACATACATGATTTCTATTTTTACATACAACAACTAATTACATAACAATAGGCATATTAGCAGCCCCCGGCTGCTTAAGCCCTACGGTACCGTAATCACACACTTCTTTAATAACCATCCCTTCAACTGTATAAACAGAAACATGTTAAAAAATGTTCCAGTCATCAAGTTAGTGAATTATATGAAATTTAGCTGTATAAAAATTAATCAGCTGATTGCACTTTAAGCGTTTTGCCTACCTTAAAAAGCCGTTCCCAGAGCGCAACACAAATTAAAAGTACTGATTCTTCTAAACTTTAAAATTTTCACCTAATGTATTCAAATAAAAAATTAATAAATCAAAGTCACCTTCAATTTGTGTCATAAATGTCAAACTTAAAAATTTTTATTATTTTGACAACGATCCTAGGTCATGGATCGAAGCGTAAATAAAGACAATTTGAAAAACTCTGAGTGGTTTAATACCCAAAAAAGATTAATAAAAATACAAAACAAACCACAACAAACATACAGGGAGTATATAGACCATTTGACAACTGCTATTGGTGTTGAGGCACCATTAAGGACAACTTAGTTTCGGTACCAAGAATTAAAATTTTGATCGTAATGGTTGTAGTGAAGAATTTCACGAAGGTTAACTCACAACATCGAAAACAGCGGAAAAAATGAATGATGTTTAACAAATAATAATGACAGATCGACTTGTAATACATTAGGAATTGAATCACCTTTCCGAATCGACATGAATCAAATTAATCAAATTTTTCTTGATCAAAATTATATTTACGATGGAAATTCCTTTAATTTAGTTTAAGGTTAGAAAGAAGTTCGTGTTAAATGGCGTCAAAAAAATACTTAAATGGTATATCTCAGGAACGCTAAATTTGGTATATGGCATTGTTAGAGATAATGAATGGATATATGCATATGATTCTGAAAAAGATGTCACGTATTATTGTGAAGCGTTCAACATTTTAAACGAACGTCTTCTAACAGCACTCATACTAAACGGTTAAAAGTGATCAAAGCCAAAAGTATTAGACCCACCAAAACTGCAGTAACTATAAGAACCGATAAACCATCAGACGTCCATCTAATCTCATCCTCCCCGCTCCAACCATGTTCCCAAACCCAGAGTGTCCTAACTAATTATTTAAAAATTGATAAAGAACTCCCAACTACCGACGCAGAATCCTATATTAACCGTTAGAATTTCCTGCAACACTTAATCCTGAAAGAAGCTTAGAGATCTCATACACATATTTATAGCCATCTGAAGAAACAAAAACTACCTTGCAGATAACCTCTTAATATCTCATTCCTTCGCTTTATCGGGTACAAATTCTATGGAATACTAGACCTTGTAGCAGTGACCAGATGTTTTAATTGCTAGAGATATGGACACTCTGCAGAAACCTGCCGCTCTGCTACCACCTGCGGTCGCTGCGCAGGAGAACATTTAACTAAACGGCGCTCTATGACTGCAACCACTCTCCTTGCCACCTGTCTTAACTGACAAAGATGAAATTGCCCGCACGACGATCCAGTATCTAGCCCAATATGTCGAGTCTACAAGCTGTCTCTTGAAATTCAAAGTGGAAAACTGACAATAAATATTAGTCTTAATACAAAAAGATCCTATACTCATCCATAATCAGACTATCCCTGCTATTCAAGCCATACTAGTTAAACTTCGTTATTTCAAATTTGCATCACTAGAGCTAACCCATGTCTTAACAGGAAAAACCTATTCAGTAGTGAGGTAGGGCCGGTCCTACTTCAAAACGCGACAGACGTATTTTCCATGTGTAGAATACGGCTGAATCGTTTTGAATTAGGATCGGCCCTATATGATTTCAATGTAAAATAGTCGTGAAAACATTTCAATGTAAAATAGTTGTGAAAACATGAATTCTTCTATACTTTCAATGTAAAATGCTTGTGGGCACGTTTTGAATTAGGATCGGCTTTATATTACTTTCAATGAAACACACACGTATGTTGAAAAGTGCAGAGAAGAATGTGTGTAGCTGTTTTGAATTCGGTTTTCTATCGAGAAGTTAGACGTGCACCGTTTTGAATTAGGATCGGCGTTATATACTTTTAATGTAAAATGTGAAAACCTGAATTCTTTTCAAATGTAAAATACTTGTGGGCACGTTTTGAATTAGGATCGGCTTTATATTACTTTCAATGTAACACACGTATGTTGAAAATGTAAGTGCAGAGAAAATGTGTATATGTTTTGAATTTGGTTTTCTAGTTAGAAGTTATAAAGTATGACAGATGCAAAAAAATATCGCATTCAAGTCAATTGTGTTTAACACGTGCACCGTTTTGAATTAGGATCGGCGTTATATACTTTTAATGTAAAATGTGAAAACCTGAATTCTTTTCAAATGTAAAATACTTGTAGGCACGTTTTGAATTAGGATCGGCTTTATATTACTTTCAATGGAACACACGTATATTGAAAAATGTAAGTGCAGAGAAAATGTGTGTAGCTGTTTTGAATTTGGTTTTCTAGTTAGAAGTTATAAAGTATGACAGATGCAAAAAAATATCGCATTCAAGTCAATTGTGTTTAACACGTGCACCGTTTTGAATTAGGATCGGCGTTATATACTTTTAATGTAAAAATGTGAAAACCTGAATTCTTTTCAAATGTAAAATACTTGTAGGCACGTTTTGAATTAGGATCGGCTTTATATTACTTTCAATGGAACACACGTATATTGAAAAATGTAAGTGCAGAGAAAATGTGTGTATATGTTTTGAATTTGGTTTTCTAGCTAGAAGTTATAAGTATGACAGATGCAAAATATTGCATTCAAGTCAATTGTGTTTAATTAAAGTGGATTCTGATTTATGTTTAGAGGCTGCAAATACACACATGGGCCGGTTTCAATTCAAAATGTGTTCACTCTTGTGATAGGTTGAAAAGTGGGTTGGCAAAGTACGCAGATGGTGGTAATCTGCTATATAAGGAGATTGCTCTAATATTAATTTAATTAGTCAAAGAAAAGCAATATGGATTTTAATACTCTTAATAAAACCACATATCGCAAACCTTATGTAAATTCAAAAGATATTATAGTGAATAAGAGGTTTAAAGTTTTAAAAGTGGAAACACTCAAGACAAAATATGGAGATAGAGTATTAGTGGAAACAGAAGAGTTCAAGAGTATATTGCCATTGAGATATTTTGAATACCTTCAAGCACATGGAGTGAAACAATTAAATGAAAGTATTGGCTCGAACAAACACGTATACATAACTAGTAAGGATCGATCGGTCTAACTGTCAACATAGAATTTTCAGAATAATATGTCACTAATTTAAGAAATTAGTTTATTATTATAACACATCTAAGTCGATTGTATAAAAAATTATGTATTAAATTAAAGTGGATTCTGATTTATGTGCGTTTTACTTCGAGTTTACTACCTTGTTTAAAGAAAGTCTTGTTTCAAAGAGAAACTATTATAAAATACTTTTTATTTTACAAAGTTGTTGAATATTTTGATCTAACTATTTATAAATGAAAAGTATTTATTAACTCACGTTCTTGAAGTAACTGCTGCTCCCTCACCGCTAGTTCATCTTTTTTTTGCTTTATTATTTCTAGCTCCAAATATATACGACGCAGTAGCTTCTCTCCACGCTTTTTAAATGCGTTAAGCAACTCTACTGCATCATCTTCGTAGGATTTGTCATCTTCACAGCAAACAGTCATATTTGATTCTGTACATAACTTTTTCATAGCCGACATGTTTTGCCTGATCTGTGAGCATAACATAAAAGATTATTGTAGGTTCACCTTTTCTTTTGTATACTACCTGATGTTTCTGAGAGGTTCAGAGTGTATCAACGATTCTACGATAGCCTCAGAATTTCCAGAATGGTTTTTTGATCTAATGTAACTTATAAATTAGTAGTGTTTTAAAAAACACATGTATAAATGTGAAAAGCACTTACCGTGATATATCTATTACGTCACTATCAAAAATAGCAGCAGTATCGAGTTGAGCCGAAGAACAACCAAAACTTCTTTAATCACGTCTTCGTCAGAATGTAATATAAATTGCTCTAGAACTTTTACGTTGGTACTATTACAATTTTGACTGATGACAAGTTACTCATTTTTAAAAAGTTGCTAGTAATAGTAACTAATAATTATACAAGAGATCTGATTGAATACTGTTGGTAAATCTACGTGAAGTATTTATATTAAATAATAAACTGATCTGTTAGAAAAATTAAAATTTGCATCGTTTTCTGAAAAAAATCAGCTCTGTAATCTATTCTAATGAACAAAACAGTATGTAAGCGAATATAATTATACCTCAGCAGAAAATAATGAATTAGTTTCATTGTATGAAAAGAAATTGCAATGAATGCACATAATAAAAACCCTAAATTAGATTTATTTCGTTTAGATTACCGCTGTATAAGAATTTTTTTAAAGGTACTGCTAAGCGGAAATAATGAATTACATTCAAGTAATAAACTGATCTGTTAGAAAAAATTAAAATTTGCCTCGTTTTCTGAAAAATTCAGCTCTATAATCTATTATAATAAACAAAACAGTATGTAAGCGAATATAATTATACCTCAGCAGAAATAATGAATTAGTTTCATTGTATGAAAAAGAAATTGCAATGAATGCACATAATAAAACCCTAAATTATATTTATTTCGTTTATATTACCGCTGTATAAGAATTTTTTTAAAAGGTACTGCTCAGCAGAAATAATGAATTACATTCATTGACTGAAAAATAAATTGCAAAAGGCGCTGCATATATAGGGATATAGTAATTTGTGCGAATCATGCTGAATTTTGTAGTAAACGCTAGGTGATTATGTATGTTCCATTGAAAGTAATATAAAGCCGATCCTAATTCAGGTTTTCACATTTTTCATATGTATCCATAAAAATAGCGCTGTAATGATTGTGTGTATTTTTCTGTATACACATCATAAAATCAAAGGTCATATAAAACATTTTTCATAGTAAACGTAACTGAATGAAAAATGATGTTGTATGCGAATTCCTTTACAGCTGTTTTGCACAAAGTCGCCTTCAGTTTGTAAATACTGGAAATGCTTGCTTAGCGAATTGTTTGTCATAGTTACGTACTGAATGCAAACTCTGCTTGAAAATCATCTTGAATAAAAACGTAAATAAAGGAGATTTTTAACAATTGCATTCAAAGCAATTCGCTATGCAATTATTTTGATTTGATGCTATTTCTTTTTACAGTTGTTTTGCTTACGTGTTTTCCGTAAACTCAGATGAATGAACCTTTTGAAATTGTTTTGCTTACGTCAGATGATATTTGGTATAAATATTAAATAGAGAAATACGTATATTGAGTAGTGTATTTTGATTTTATATAGAATCATGAATGCTGAAACCGTATCCGAGATTAGTGAAGCAATTTTGAGATTAACTGTAAAATGCGTGAATTTATTGAAAACAGTAAATGAAATAACGAAACACATTTTAGTTATCAAAGCAAATATTAGTATATTGAAGCTTGCTATTAGAAATAAGATATACGAAAACAATCGACAAGAAAATCCTAGTAGACTGGAATCTAATTTAGCATATCTTAAAAGCTACCTTGTACGATTGAGGCACTTGAAACGCTCTTTGGAATATCGTGGAAAGGTGTTGATTCAACGCTTTCTAGAGGTCATACTCGAAAAAATTTGATTTGGCATGATGTACAATCATGTTTTGGAAGTCGAATAATTACGGGACTTATTACCAATTTAAATTATAGAGATCCTCTAGTGTTCTTAGACAAGGCGTTCGCTAGTTTTAAACGCAAGATTGTTGCTTGCTTAAAAAAGTCAATGTTGAAAGTTAATGTAATATTTGCGGCTAACTTTGTTAAGCCTACAACTGGCGAAATGGATTTGAAAACGTTTCCTACTGCAAATCGTCACATCGATATAAATACCAATCTCAAGCTATGGTATAAGGAGAACGTATTGAACAAGATTTCGAAGCGATTAGAAGAATTTAGTGAGAAAGATTCTGGTTGGGCAATCCGAGAAGTTTTACACTTGAAGGTAAATATAAACAATCATGATCCACTTAAAGGAGGGTGTTCAACGTTTGTACCGGTCCCGGACTTTATAAAAAGAAAAAGCTGTGGTAAATGTAATAAATAACGATCAACATTGCATTCTTTGGAGCTTGGTTTCCGCTTTATTTCCTGCTAAACAAAATAGTCATAGAATATCTAGCTATCCGCATTTTGATACAGTATTACGCTACAATTCAATTCAGTTTCCAATTGCATTAAAAGACATAAAAAATTGAAAAGCTTAACAATCTCGCAATTAACCTATATTGTATAGAAAATGCTAAAATACTACCATTTTGTTTAAGTAAAATTTTAAAAAATTGAACCTATTAATCTGTTAGTTTTAAATAATGATTCCTTACAATATGCTCGTCCTACAAATGCTAATGAGAATCACTTTCATTTTACTTGGATTAAGGATATGTCAAAATTATTTGCAAAACAGTTGTCTTCACATCACCATAAAAATTTTTTGTTATAGATGTTTAAATAATTTTAGTACAGCAGCATTACTTAAGCGTCATTCGAATTATTGCGAAAAACAGAATACTTGCTCAATAAGATTACCTGAAGAATCTGAAAAGTATCTAACATTTAAACATTTCCACTATCAAGAAAAAGTATCATTTGTAGTTTATGCAGATCTCGAATGTATACTAGAACCATGCAATGAGTCTGAGGTAATATTAAACACAGTTCGTTACCAAAGGCATATACCCTTTAGTGTAGCGTATTATTTGAAATGCTCGTATGATAATAAATATTCCAAATTTCAATTGTATCGCGGGAAGGATTGTATAGAATGGTTTGTTGCTCAATTGAAACTGATTTAAGAAACGACTAATAAAATTTTCTGTAACCCAAAACCTATGAATCCTTTAACGGAAGAACAAAAGTCAACATTTAAATTTGCCCTTCACTGTCACATTTGCAATAAACCTTTTAGTATAGATGATATTAGAGTTCGCGATCACTGCCACTTTACAGGTGAATTTCGAGGAGGCTCATCAAGATTGCAACATCAATTATCATAATTCTTATATGATACCGGTAGTTTTTCATAACTTATCAGGCTACGATTCGCATTTCATTATTAAAAAAATCTCGTTAGAGTTGTCAGGTTCGTTAAACATTCTGCCAATAAATAAGGAAAATACATATCTTTTACAAAATATGTAAAAGGTATGAAAGTTAGTTTTAGATTTATCGATTCATTCAGGTTTATGGCATCTAGCATCGAAAAATTAGCTTCCTACTTAGATGATAATAAAAATCCATCACCAGGAAAATTGTAACACTGATAATGAGTTTCAGTTACTTACGCGCAAAGGCATATTTCCTATGATTACATTAACTCTTGGGATAGACTCAATGAAACCGATTTACCCTGTAAAACAGCATTCTTTAATCGTTTACGCAATGAAGAAATATCAGATGAAGACTACAATCATGCTAAACACGTTTGGCAAACATTTAATATAAAAACACTAGGGGACTATTCAGACCTATATTTAAAAACAGATGTACTGCTCTTGTCTGATATATTTGAAAACTTTAGAAAAACTTGTATGTTCACGTATAAGTTAGATCCGCTTCACTACTTTACGGCTCCTGGTTTAGCTCTAGATGCGATGTTAAAACGACGAACGTTAAACTCGAGTTGCTTACTGATATTGAAAAATAATGTTTTTAGAACGGGGAATTCGTGGCGGTGTTTCTCAATGTTCGAATAGATATGCTAAAGCAAATAACAAATATATGAATGCAGATTATGATCCAAATTTCGATTCTAAATATTTAATGTATTTTGATGTTAATAATTTATATGGGGCTGCAATGTCTGAATATCTTCCATATGGAGATTTTGAATTTTTAGATGGTACCAGTCCAGATATAGTACGTTTAGACATGCTTAATATTCCCGATGATTCTGATGTAGGATATATTTTTGAATGCGATTTACACTATCCAGTATCTTTACATGAAATACACAGTGACTTACCTTTGGCGCCTGAACATATGATACCACCAGTACCTTCAAATAAATCAAACTTAAAGAAATTACTTACAACTTTATATCCAAAACTCAACTATCACTATAAGAATTTAAAAATGTATTTAAGCTACGGTTTAGAACTAAAAAAAAATTCATAAGGTACTTCGATTTAAACAAGCCCCTTGGTTAAAAGAATACATTGATTTGAATACGAAATTAAGACAACAGTCAAAAAACAGTTTCGATATATGCTTTTATAAAAATATGATAAATTCGGTTTATGGAAAATGATGGAAAACGTACGGAAAAGGAAAGATGTGAAATTAGTGAGCAAATGGGAAGGGCGGTTTGGAGCTCGTAGTTACATAGCGAAGCCTAATTTTCATAGTTGCACTGTGTTAGACAAAGATCTAGTCTTAATAGAAATGAATAAATTAGAGGTTTATTTAAACAAACCCATTTAAGTAGGTTTCTCTATTCTAGATATTTCAAAAACCTATTTATATGAATTTCACTATAGTTATATAAAATCGCAATTTGCTAACAAAGCAAAGTTACTGTATACAGATACGGATAGTTTGATATACGAGTTTAGCGTTGAAGATATTTACTCTTATATCAAACAAGATATTCATAGATTTGATACTTCCGATTACGACCCTCATCACAAATATCATATTCCATTATCAAATGAAAAAGTTCCTGGTATTATGAAAGATGAAAACAATGGTGATATCATGCTAGAGTTTGTAGGGCTTAGATCTAAAATGTACACTTACAGAGTTCAGGATAGGATAATAAAAAAGTCAAAGGGATCTTCCTTAGCAAGTATTAAGCAAATTTCTTTTGATGATTATAAGAATGCTTTGTTTTATAACCAGTCTGTACAGAAACAACAATGTTTAATTAGATCAGTCAAACATGATGTCTTTACTATTAAACAAAATAAAATTGTTCTTAATCCAATTGATGATAAAAGAATTCTTAGTACCTCAACCACTGATACTAAACCTTGGGGGTATAACTATACACTCAGAAATGACTTGTGAAGCTTCAACCGCTGGCTCAAATAAAGAATGCAATTTATTTTATCTCGATTAACATATAATTTTTTTAGTTATAAAACTTCAGTGTTATGTTTATACCTGCACAAGTACACCGTTTTTTGGATGTATCTAAAAATAGGATACCTTTCAATCTGCCTGAGTTTGAACTATATTAGTATAAATGTATTGTAGAGAAAATAGTAGTAATAACCGTTCTGTTTTAAAAAATCCAGTTTCTTAATAACATACCAGTTAGTTTATTTTGAGAAATGTATAATATGTGAAAGATATTGTAAAAGCATGTAAAAATATTAATAAATAGACTGTGATTGCTAAATGATTTATTGTTTTTCATAATTTGTAAAGGTACAGTAATAATAATAATAAAGTAATTATAATATTCTTATGCTGTTTGAGAGTGGATTGTATTTGACTATCTTATCATGAAGTATAAGGCAATGACAAGATGTATTTGGCAAAACGTTTCTGCTAGTTTCAAATTCTAATCTAATATCGACAGTACCAGATTTTAACGTTTCATTTTGTCTAGAACAATCTATGACTACTAATGGTGCAATACTTCGTAAATCTTCAGGATTAAAAGTGGTTCATTTTCCTTTTCGTAGTATGATTGCTGAAACTGAGCATACATCTCATATAACAACGCAGTCTGTTTATTCTCGAACTTCAAATTTAAGTTATCGTACGGAAAATTTCTGAATTTAAATATAGTTTCATGTTGGTTAAATAGCAATGATCAAAACGACTGTAGTTGCTCATGTATCTATTTTTCGGTTGGTTTGAAACCGACAATCACAAATCTTGGTTTTTCTAATTGTGTTGTTGTTTTAATGTTCCATGTATGACGTTGCGTTTCTTGTAGAAGTTGATATTCATGCAACTCCCATCCTCTAAACGGAATATGCAAATCCTGATTTTGTGCAACGCATTCTATTAAATTAATTCGTTGAGTATCATCAACGACTACATGCGGCATTTTCCATAAAACTTTGTTTAAAACAACTTTTATTTCTTCATCGGGTGTAGGATTAATTATAGCATTAGTATCAAAACTGGAACGTAGTAAAACTAACTCATGACGTATGTTTAAAATAATTTTTAAAATCTTCGCATAATCCGAGAACCATTGAAAGGTTTATTGCAACATTAAAATTCCCATTGGCATCAACTATTTGCGAATCATCCATAGGAGACCACCCAGCGTTTTGTAAATGTTTACTTTGATTGCTATTATATGAAACATATCCCTTCATTATAGACGTTAATCCAGGATTCCGAACACGATCTACAATGATACCTCCAATCTCATATCTAATTTCATCAAAAGCAGCAAAATTCCATTATTTACAAACTTTGCTGTCTGAGACGGCGTTCCATCTGTTCTAATTAATTTGCCTTCTATGTACAGCATGCTCTTCGATGGTAAGGTGTATACATCTTGTTGCTGTATAGGGATTCGAATTTCATCATTATTGTTTAAAGATGTGTTAGCATAAGGTTGATGAGTATGTTTTCGATATTAACAATTGCATTATCGAAGTAAACTTTTCACGCACGTTCAGTATTTCACTATTCATTCTACTTTTTTTAATTAAATAAATGCAGTCCTAACGATTGTAGAAACTGTCGGTTTTGTGTTGTTAGCGGTTTTGAAACAATCAATCGAGTGTCGATTGCTTTGAAATTTCCAGCATTTATAGCAATTCTTGACATGTTGCGTGCATTATACTTAATACCCATGGCTATTGCAGATTTTTTAAATGCAACCTTACAGTTAGCAGTTCTCCTCTGAAATTAACTAAATTTCCATCTTGATCTAACACTTTAACTATTATTTCATTTATTATACGTGACTTGATTGGTAGATATATAATCGTAGGTGGGCACTCGACAATTTTAAAACCTGCAGGTACTTGCGGAAAAAATTCGTGTATTACATGGGCTGGTTTACTATTTAAATAGGATCCGCTTGCAATATTACAATCGATTAAAACTGCATTCACTTTACAAATGTTGATTGCGTAGTCTGCTTGATGCGTGACAAATGCTAGCAATTTTGTGGATTGAAACCAAGTAGAGAACCAATTGAATCCTTTTGGTAAAATCCACATCTAGACTACATTTAATACTACATTTAAGTGTATTATTGTCAGCTGTAATTTCTATATACACTGGAGTCTTTCTAGCGCTTCGTGATTAATCCATACGACCACGCCATCTTTTATCACCTAAAGCTTTTTGAAGATATTTATTAATTTCTCTAATCTCATAAGCACCTTCAGGTATTTCTATGAATTCTCCGTTAGATCCATAATAAAATTTATTATTTATTCCTTTTCTATGTTTGGAATTGTGTTATAAGACTCAAAATTTGTTAATCCTAATACGTACTCCGAATCATTATCCAAGTTTATAGGTGGATTAAAATTGCTTGTTAAAACTGAAGTGTTTCCCGTTAGAGTAAAAGTGTACGACATAACGACTTCGTACGCAGTTCTATGCGCTACTTAGAAATTGTAAGCATAAATGTCCGCAAAACACAGTACCGTACGATTGTTCTTGGTTAATGTTATAAAGAATTCTACATTTACCCCGCTATTCAAATAACTTATCAACTCTGTTGGCGGTCGCAGGTTTCCGTAGCTGTCATAGTAAATAGCGCTACTACCGTACTTTTGTAAGAGGTCCAATGCGTGCCTAAACCTTCTATTCCATCTAAATTAATTATACCACATTCTTTAAAATTAACTTTCTTGGGAAGATTGTTTCTCATGAACACACCACGGAAATATGGTACTTCTAATTGCTTAACAAACTCTATTAATTCTACATTGCTTAGTGCACGATTAGGTAAAATCAAGTTGCGTTCCTTTGAGGTTTTGCAGGGCTAAAAAGACCAAAACCTTTTTATAAGGTTTGATGTACATGCCGTTTCCGACTGCAATGTCCTCCATTGCCTTGTTGTGACGCTGTTTTTCCGCTAGTTGTTCCTTAGCTATTTTAGTATCTGAAACTGCTTTTGCAACAGCAGCTGCACCTCCAGTAAGAGTACCAAGAGCGCTTAGGCCTGCAAAATTGGTATTAGTGGTAGAAAACCTCCTGTTTTAGGAATTGATATAATACGAGCTGATTTAATATGCTTCTTTTGTTTTGCTGTATTGGCTGCCTTAATTGCTATGTTGATTGCATCCATAACATTAGATCCTTTAGACTTTTTAAAGCTGTACGTGCTTGTTTGATAATACTTTTAATACCTAGCGTACTTCTTATTTTACGTTTCTTTATCAGTTTTCTTATTTTATCGATATTTTTGTTCTCAGTGATGCACAGGCACCCATACCAAGTTTTACTTTAGCTTTCATTGCGGTAGCTACTCCAAATGCTGCTACTTTTTCACCTAAAGACGAGTCACCAGAATTTAGTCTTTCTGTAGCTAACTGAGCTAACTTCGAATCTGCTTGATGACGTTTAGATAGATCCTTTTCTTTGGAGTATGCAATATCGTGCTCCTTACAAGCCTCGTCTAACTTGTTTATTCCTTGTCTCCTCGAGCTAACCGTTCGATTAGTTTTGTACCCGGACCGCAAAATTTGTAACCCGGAATATGCGCTTCGAATGGTAAATTGTTAATTACAGTATTTAATAGTCCGTTCCCAGTAGTTTTAGAATTATTATATGTAATCATTAGAGGACAACTATCCTCTCAAGCTGTGCAGCAAATAAATAAAATATTATGAATTAATGATTCTTTATATACTAGCCGTTTCTTATATATATATATATATAATTCTACTTTTTACAAATCGAATTTAGTACTTGCAAACATGCATGTTGTGAAACAATCAACACCTTTAACCATAAACAATAATGACATTGGTGCGCAATCTTTAGCTAAAAGAAAAACATAGCGTTCTTCTACCTGCATCTATTCGATGTCTAGTTGTTGGTCCTTCAAATTGCGGTAAAACCAACGTTATGATTGGGTTGATAGAACATCCTAATGGTTTAAAGTTTGAAAACGTATATGTTTATTCTAAATCACTTTATCAACCAAAGTATCAATACCTTGAAAGTCTACTGCAACCAATAAAAGGGATCAAATATTATACATTTTCCAGTTCTGATAATATTATATCACCATCTGATGCTCGAAATAATTCTATATTTGTTTTTGATGATGTAGCTTGCGATAAACAAGGTATCATTAGGGAATACTTTAGTATGGGGCGTCATAAACAAGTAGACAGTTTTTACCTTTGTCAAAGTTATACTCGTATACCTAAGCACTTACTACGTGATAATGCTAATCTTTTAGTTTTATTTAAACAAGATGATTTAAACTTAAAACATATATATGACGATCACGTCAATACTGATATGAAGTATGATAAATTCCGTGAAATATGTGCTGCTTGTTGGCGAGACAAATACGGTTTCTTAGTTGTAGACAAAGATAGTGAACCAGATCAAGGAAGGTACCGAATAGGTTTTGATCACTTCATACATATTTAAACCTTGAGAGACGCAAGTATCGTTAGCATCGAAGAATTTTTTATTACAATAAACTTTTACGCAATGAATAAGGAGTCGATAAAACTTAAAAGAATTTTAATTAAGAAAAGAAACATTGTAAAAACAAATTGCGTCAGTTAAAAGATAATGAAGTCGTCCAAGTGGAATCAATATTACCCATAACATCACGATTAGAAACTATTGCTAATAAACTGGATGGGGAAAGTGTGGTAAAGAAAGAAAAATTTAAAGAAGAAGAAGAACTGCCTCATACCAGTGTAAAAAAAATTAAACCTACATTGCTAGAAAGGAACGTTGACTATATTGATTCGCCGGTTATTGCACAGCATATACCAAATATAAAAAATGATGCCCTAGAGGTAAATGATGATGATGTTGAGAATGAATACGAAGCAGAAATTAATCGAAATGTACAAGAAGCTCAGGAATATATTCAAAGCTTTGCCGATTCACCTGGTATGACACATTATCTCGAACAGCTACATCCGCTACCTCGAGAATATATTTACAATATGTTTAAAGATGTTAAGAACGAATTTGATCATAAATATGGTATTAGGTTTAACCCTGATTCGAATGGTTTTATGATAGGCAATTCGAATTTCGCGTTGGATGATGAAAATGTTCTAATAAATGATTTGAAATATACAGGTACTCCTGGATTATACGAACTACTGTTTAAAAAATATCCTGTCGGGTACAGTCAGCAAGATCTAAAGTCGTACCTTGATATTGTGAAAAGAACAAATGCTAATAGAAGATATTATTCTGAAACAGAACAAATTCAGGGTAATACTTCATATAAGTACAAAATATAATATCTACATTAAACATACTTCCCCAAACACCCCGTAGACCTAGAACATTACCCTATAGAAAGCGTCTTGGAGACGGTATGACAATGGAAGTATCAAATAACGCAATAGATTATTTATATTGGAATGATCCCAATGAACTTGTTGATAGATTACGACTTTTAGTTTCATCACAGACTGCTGGACACACAGGTCACGGCAACGAAATAAATTCGATCATTGAAGAATTGCGTGAGGCAAAAGTAATTAGATGATATGACAATTGACAAATTTGGAAGGCACTTACATAACCGTAAAATAGATATAAGTGAACAGGAATATGAAAACAAAAGTGAAGGTTTTGAAACCTTGATTGAGTATAAGTTACATATGCTACATTACACGGTAGTAGCAACGTTTTACTCTAATACATTCCTCGACGGTGATAAGACATTTCTTATTTTCAATATTAAACATAATTATGAATTTCCTTATGAGGAAGCAGTCATTGAGAATATTAAAGGATACCCGCAAGACATTGAAATTCTTATAAACGAAAAAGTTATGTAATTGCACAGTTACAAGGATTTTTGCTTAAACGTATGGATGTAATCAGCTTTCGTGACAGCGGTGCTATCATAAACAATACCACAATGTTTCTTGATTTTATATTAAAAGTTCCTTTCAAAGCAAGTGGAGCCCGCGACATTCAAACATAGAAGTATCTTAAATAATTGTATTTAATAAATCCTGATTAGAAAAAAGTATTATGTTAGTTGCTCAATCAAAAGTGAAAGAGGATATAGTAAATGAACTTCATAAACCAGCAAGAATAAATTTCAAGAGACGCAAAGTGATAGTAAAGGTTTAAATGACCTTCTTCAGACCGATTTGATTGAAATGCTACCATATTCGCAAACAAACAAAGGATTTAAATACATTTTAGTAGTTATTGATTGTTTCTCCAAATACGTATGGGCTGTACCACTTAAAAGTAAAACGGGTATTGATGTTACTGCTGCAATGAAAACAATTTTAAATAAATTTAAAATCCTCCAAGAAATTTGCAGTCTGATTTTGATAAAGAATATTATAACAAACACTTTCAATCCTTAATGCGGACATATGGCATAAACCATTATAGTCTTTTTCTACAAAGAAAGCATGCATTGTGGAACGTGTAATTAGAACTTTAAAGGGAAAAATGTGGCGCTTGTTTAACCTGAACGGTTCTTACAATTGGATAAAAATTTAAGCGATATTGTGAAACAATACAACAATACAGTTCACAATACTATCGAGTCAAACCTGTAAAAGTTGATAAATCAATTGAAAAACTATTCTTAAATCATCATTTACCCACATCAAACTTGCAACCAAAATACCAAAATATTCAATTAAAGACAGTGTGAGGATTAGTAAACACAGGGAAGCATTTACGAAAGGTTACACGCCAAACTGGTCAAATGAAATTTTAAGATTAAAAGGTAAACGTAACCAATCCGACTACATATATATTAGAAGATCAAGACGAGAAAGAAATCAAAGGTGCATTTTATGAAACGGAGTTGCAAAGGTTAAACATCCAGGAATTTACCTTGTAGAAAAGTCCTAAGAAAGAGTGGAAATAAAGTATTTGTAAAATGGTTAGGCTTCTCTAACGTACACAATAGCTGGATCGATAAAAATAATGTTTGCTAGAAGTTGTTATAATAATAGTTAATAAGGCTAACATTGTAAAATTATATTAAAATAAATAATACAAACAAATCTTTCTATTGTTTTTATTATTATAAAGGAATTTTGTAAGGCTAACATTGTAAAATTATATTAAAATAAATAATACAAACAAAATCTTTCTATTGTTTTTATTATTATCAAGCCATTCTTTTAATAAAAGGTATTTTGTTTTGCACATTGCAGATTGTTATTGCTGTGTTTACAACAATGTATGTTATATTTTAAACGATTGTTGATTTTTAACTCCGATAGCTTAGGACAACCTAGTGCAAGCATATCAGTTACAAAGTTTTGCATTATATATGTTTCAATCAATTTCTTCTTTTCTAGACCCTTCACAAATACTTCTTCACCGGGTCGGATAATTTGCTTCAAATAAAGCGCTATATATGTTAACACCATTCCAGCCGTTGAAGATTCATCCCAAGAAAGACCATGAATATTCCTTGTCACCCAGTCATTATGTTTTATATGATCTTGACTCAAACAACTAGACTGCATTGGCAGTTTAAAAATTTGATGCCAAACATCACCTAACAACAAGTCCAAAACCGCAATTTCTTTGCACACAAACTCGTTTTTCTTGTATTTAAATCCCTGAATATCGATTATATACATGTTTGTATGTTAATATATGCAGTAAACTTCGACTAATTAAATTAATATTAGGAGCAATCTCCTTATATAGCAGATTACCACCATTTGCGTACTTTGCCAATCCACTTTTCAACCTATCACAAGAGTGAACACATTTTGAATTGAAACCGGCCCATGTGTGTATTTGCAGCCTCTAAACATAAATCAGAATCCACTTTAATTAAACACAATTGACTTGAATGCAATATTTTGCATCTGTCATACTTTATAACTTCTAGCTAGAAAACCAAATTCAAAACATATACACATTTTCTCTGCACTTACATTTTCAATATACGTGTGTTCCATTGAAAGTAATATAAAGCCGATCCTAATTCAAAACGTGCCTACAAGTATTTTACATTTGAAAAGAATTCAGGTTTTCACATTTTACATTAAAAGTATATAACGCCGATCCTAATTCAAAACTGTGCACGTGTTAAAAACAATTGACTTGAATGCGATATTTTTTGCATCTGTCATACTTTATAACTTCTAACTAGAAAACCAAATTCAAAACAGCTACACATTTTCTCTGCACTTACATTTTTCAACATACGTGTGTTACATTGAAAGTAATATAAAGCCGATCCTAATTCAAAACGTGCCCACAAGTATTTTACATTTGAAAAGAATTCAGGTTTTCACATTTTACATTAAAAGTATATAACGCCGATCCTAATTCAAAACGGTGCACGTCTAACTTCTCGATAGAAAACCGAATTCAAAACAGCTATACACATTCTTCTCTGCACTTTTCAACATACGTGTGTGTTTCATTGAAAGTAATATAAAGCCGATCCTAATTCAAAACGTGCCCACAAGCATTTTACATTGAAAGTATAGAAGAATTCATGTTTTCACAACTATTTTACATTGAAATGTTTTCACGACTATTTTACATTGAAATCATATAGGGCCGATCCTAATTCAAAACGATTCAGCCGTATTCTACACATGGAAAATACGTCTGTTGCGTTTTGAAGTAGGACCGGCCCTACCTCACTACTCTATTCTTAGCACTGCTTTGAAAACCATATCTCATACATGACAAAGTTCCCGATCTCCTTCCCAACACTCGCATCCCAATTTAACAGATCCTAACCTCACTGCAGCAATTGTAGTCAACAACTTACAAATCGACACCACCTTTATCTCCTTCCTATCTATACCACAAATAACAAAGTTGAAATTTATTCGAACTCTGGCACTTTTATCTTTCATTACGACACCAACATAAACACATTTCTACAACACCTGGACAATATAATATACGACATTGGACATGAACTATTAATCACTCGCGCGGACATAAATGCTTGATCCATCAAACGAAGGACGCACTTCGTATCGATTATTAACCGCACCCAACTCGACGACTACTTTATACAGAAACCTGTAATTTTGTAGCATTTTTAAGTTATCTGCTTCTTGATCCTGCAGGACGAGCACTCTATAGTCGTAGAGTGAAATAAAAGAAAAATGCAATAAAGAAAAGTATTTGCTATCACTAACTTACACATTTATCTATTTATTTATCTACTAAAGTAACCAACAGCCATATGTCCAAGAACAAACAGTACAGTCACTATCAACAAATATTTACACAATAATTTTTAATATAATGCCTAGATAATATTAAATACTGATAAGCAGGTCTACATCTAAATTAGCAATGGGTGCTGTACCCAAGAGTTAAGACAAAGAAAACTTCGAGCAGATTCATTGTTTAGTCTGCTACGTTGTTTTCGAATAATGAGACCAGCCTTAGAGAAAAGACGTTCTACAGGCACGGATGTGGCAGTGGTGCTAAAAGGATTTCTAGCCATTGCATTCAGGGTCGGAAACCTCGTGTCATTGGTTTTTCCACAATTCAAAATATCCTCATTAATGCCGCATCGAAATATTGTCAAGTAGTCTTTCAGTTCATTACTCAATCCTCTTTTGTCGATTTTTCTTTTTTTAAACAAAATGTTTAACTTTAAATCATCTTCGACACAATCTTCTTCCGACGGTGCAGGAGATGGAACTTTAGCTGTTTGTAGGGTGGCATCCCTTTCATAATTTTCCATTATCTCTTTAAATTTTTGCTAACGAACATTGTTTTAGTTCATTTCCTCACTTAATTAGGTCAAAAGGTTCCAGCTTGTGTTTTGGATCCAAGATTAGCACTTCTGCATAAATCCAGTTCGTTTGCTTGTAGTGTTTCAAAATATCGTGTCTCGCTTTTTAGAAGGAGAGCAGAATGGTCTCGTTCACTATAGACCGATCTGGCTTCTCATCCAGAACTTTTACTCCGACTTCTATACAACCTAATAACAAATTAACTCCGACAACCACTAAAGGCAGCGTCACATATTTATTACCTCTCAACATATCACTGATCTTCCTATATATATTTTTAAGATTTTATACACCCTTTCTACTGTATACCATTCATTCGTGGTTAGTTTCAATATATCTAACATTGTACCACTGCCCCACAGGAAGCACATTATGCCTTTTTTAAGTTTACTGACAATCTCTAGCATTTCTTAGTTCCATAGGGTAGTCACATCTATCACAGTAGATAATGTTGTAGGTGCCCCTGCTGTTTGGTAAGCACTATGAAAACGGATCTTCATGTGATCTGATTATTTAATTTTTTTTAAAGACGCCCCTAATTTTTACCACCGCATTGGCTGAGGCAAAAACACCTAGGGTTTTATCATCGTCTTTGTTTCCTACCTCTTCTTCACGATCTGAATCTTCTGGGTGTGGGCTATCCTCACTGTTCATTGAGAAAACTTACATCATATCATGAACAGCAAGATTCAATATATGCGCCATGCATCTGAAATACTCATTAATGTCGTCAAAAGTTCGTAAATAGTTCTTTAATTGAATCATGTATGTCATATTGCTTCAGCGTTGTCTACTGTGATATCCTAAACTTTTAACTTAATCCCCATCTTCTTTATGGAGTCCGAGAATAATGTAGCGGTGTCCTTTTTTGTATGTTAGCCATAAGAAAGCAGATCAGTGCTAGTGTTTGCAGCTTCCAGTTGTTATCTACTAGGTGTGCCGTTATACCAAAATACGACTTTCCATTTATCGCCGTCCATACATTTATAATAAAAGAAATTTTTTATTTATTGTTTGGCGAAACTGCCATGACCTCTCCTCTTAAATGCTTGTATTGAGTGAAAAACTTTTTTTTTAATGCTTTTTGGACAGGTAACTTTACTCCAGGTTTAATATAATTAAAAAATGTTTTTGTCACTTTATCAGAAAGAAATGAGAAAGACAAAATACTTTGAGGCCTCCCAATCGACGACGAAGTCACCATCCAATTCTAATTTGCTTTTTACTTTGAGTAAAAAAGTGCGAAAACGTCTTGTGTAACAAAGCAGGAAAAACAAATGCATGCAAACTAGGTCGATAGTAGTCAATTGAAATAAATCCCACTCCCCAGGAAATTGCGTGTGATAGCTCTCGAAAATTTTTTAGATTTACAATACTGTTACATATTAGAATATCATCATCATCATTAGGTCTTCAGTCCTAAAACTGGTTAGACGCGTACCTGCATTATTTTCTATTATGCGCTAACCTATTCATTCCTTTGAAATTTCCACAGCCTACATCTTTCACTATCTGCGTGCAATAGTCTAATCTAGATCTACCGCAATCTCTCTTTTTTTTTATCTGCGCTTCTAACATATTAGAACATGGAGATAAAAAATGGGCAGATCAACCACGAATAAGGAAGTTGGTAATCCGTACCCCGGTACAGTAGCCAACCTGCTTGCAGATACAGACGTTCAACATCTCCCTATACCAACCATGTTGAACAACATGATTGGACAGGACTAGAATTTTAGGTGGATGTCCTTTCTACCCCGGAAAACTTTTAAAAATTGATCTCCATAATAGTGCTTTTAATTTATTTTGAGACTATTAACTTAAAAGAACATCTGTTACATTTGAATCAAACTTTTCTAAGGTTAGGATATCTTGCTTTATAATATTATGAAAATTACGAAACTGATAAATCCAACTTACATTGTAATTTGTTAGTAGAAGTTTTTGCAAATAATTTAAAAACTCCTAACTTTAGGCTTTTATGTTTTTTAGGAAAGTATGTCTGTTAGTATTAAATTTGACCGCTTACAAGTTGAAAAATCTTAATTATAAAATTGAAGCGAAAAATACGAAACTAAAATTGATTTTATTTGTTGGAAAAAGTTGAAATCAATAGTTTATACTGTAATATAACTGTTTTAGTACCCCACGTAGGAGCAGTAGTAAAATGTAACTCAAGGGTGGGCCCTCGTTGATTGGCAGTATAGCCAGCAAGCTCGAATTACGGACTCTGCAGTGAACATGAGAATGGGGAGTGGTTCTTTTATGTGACTTGTAAAGCAAGACAAAATTAAAAGGGGTAAATACAAATATAGGGGGACTTCACCACATCTAACTGTAACTACAAATTCGCCTTAAGAGAAGATGCGGAAACTTTTAAGTATGCCTGGATAGTGTTGCCCATAAAAAATAATAACTTCATTTCTAAACAGCAGCCAAAACCACTAACGAGAACTGTAAAAAAGTTATATTATTCAGTGAAATACGAGACAACATTTGTGCCTAACAATGTCATATAACACATAAACATAGGTATATCATATATTAAAAGGTTTCCGATGATAATATGGGGTGTTTTCTCTTATTTCACATACTTCCTGTTTCTCGACCTCAATAAAATTTAATTCCAAAAAGAAATAGAAAGTGAACCCTCTTTTTTATATACAACTGAGCTTATATTCTCTGGAGCAATTAATTTGAGTTTATACGTATATCTTTTATGCAGTAATTCAATAAAATTTCATAGTTCTATAATTTATATTAAAAAAAATTTTGTTTTTTAATAATTTATAAAACATGTATAAGAAATATATGCTTTTATATATTTGTAAAATATAGTTTCATTTCTATCTAATCTCAAAGAATATTTAATTCTAGATGTACACAAATTTTTGATCATTCTAATTTAGACAGAGTGCCTTAATATCTCATAACAGATCTGGTATGACACCTAACATTCTGGTTACAATATTTTAATTTTCTATAGGTAAAGATATATTAAACAAGCTATAAACTTTGATAGTATATCATATTCCAATAAGTACGAGCAACAAAACACTTTGCAACACCTATGAATAAAGTCCAATTTATCTACATACCAAATCACATAATAGGCAGAGGACTACAAAATGTATTTAGATTTTAACCTATTGAAGTGCATAACAAGAAAGCGATAACTTCCCTTACAAATTCTTAATGCTTTAATTTATTTAATTGGTTAAATTGTACTTAAACGATCCAACATTCTTTGATTTCAAATTACTCAACAATAACGAATGTGTTTTATTACATGTTATGTGATCATTCAACTGTTTCAATTATGATTCAGCATCCAAAAGTCTGGTACTAGTGACTCCTCAGAAACTAACATTCAATTGTACTTACCGCGAGCATTGTTTAAACAAAAGTAGGCTATGAGAGCTATTTTAAACCCGTACAAAATATTATCTAGTTGAAACTTATTACCGCAAGAAATTCATATTTGCAAATTTCATATAACTATTATCTTGCGTGTAACGATATACAGCTAATTCCTCTTTAATAAAAATTAAGAAATGTCAATAGGACAGTTGAAGTCTGTCATCATGTAACAGACCACGTATATATAGCCTTCTAAATTTACCAACTTGTCTACGTGCGCATTAATAAGTCTTGCCTGGAGCCCAAAGAATGAACACTCATCACCCTAATGCTATTCACATTTTCCACCGATAGGATCTTAAAGACATCCTGCCTGTTAAAACAGGACCTTTTATCAAAAATGGCTAACCCACTTTTAAACTAGCTCTGAAACGCAAAACACTAGATTTGTATATGCGAGCGCGATGCATGGAAACAACAGGTATTCAATTACGACTTATTATAATAGAACAGAACTAAAAGTTAAGTATGCAACACAAGTTACACTTTAATGTGAAATAGGTAATATAAACTTTTAACGACGACCCTAATAGATACCATATTGCTTTTTGAAAACAAAAGGCCATAGAGTATTAATCAGAGCAGACATTTAAATAATTTAGCTATGACGCAAAATTGTATACGTTACAGTACAATCGTTAAAAGCCCCCGCCTCCCCCCACACACACTACATTTAAAGTGATGCGGCGCAGGTTAAATGTTCAAATATTAAACACCTTAATACCTATATTAAAGTTGCATAACATGAATTAATTATTTTGATTCTATAAACCTTACAAACAAATGAAGTTTTATAGAAATCGATAGATGTGGTTACTGAGAAATAGGACAAAACAAAAAGTACTACAATATCATTTGGCAGCGACATTCTTATTCGCCCTGTATACACTTCTCGACTTCTGTTTATTTTGGTTGAGTCTAATCCTTGTTCCCAAGAAGCAGATGCTGAACCATAAACAACTTGTTTGGAAAATTTGTATAGGCTAATGCGCTTAATTGCTTAATTCTTATGTGGTTATTTTCTGAACCAGGTATTGAAACAAACCTAAAGCGGTTAATATTATTACTGCGTTTTGCATTTGCTACCAAATTAGTATTATACACACAAATGTGCATCAGGTACAGGAGTTTGCAGTTACCAGTTAACACATAACACCTAGTCAATTTTATTTAGAGTTTTTGTACTTTCTTTTAGGGGAGGACCTCCTAGACATTTTAAAGTTAGTTAGTAGTCCCTGATCCCCCCTAATAATGCTGAATTTGGCACCCAAACAAAGCTTTAACTTTAGTTATACACCTACGCCCTTGAAAATTATTCACACTTACTTGATGTACCAAGAATTTGGAAAGCGATCCAACTCCGCTAGGTCCAGGGGTCTCGATGCCTGTGGAGGCTACTGCGGGAAATAGGAAAAGCCACTCCTTTCCATGTTTGGTGTGCAAGTATCTCCTCAGGTTGGAAGTCGAAGAATTTTTTATTTTGTTCTCGCGTGTGATTTTTTCTTTGCACACAATTGGCAGGAGCAATGCAGTGTTCCTTGGACACTGTTCTCTTTGAAAAAAAATTGAGAATTTGGCATTAACATTTTTAGGTTTATCACACACTATCAAAGCTCTCGCACTCTCTGGTGCTTCTGAAGACAACAATAGATTGTAGTCAGGGTCCACCACGCTATGGTCACTTCCAAAATGGGACATACTTCACAATAAAATTTAAATACCGATTTTGATGTTAACACAAATACCGATGTGAACACAACTTTGCTGACGTTTCAACTGAATTACTGAACTATTTCAAAATTCAAACCCCAGCCCCACAATGACAAGTTCGTCAATTGAGTTGTTAGTTATCACAAACGCTTTCATTCAGATAAGAATTGAGTAAAACTTGACTCAGAAGTACAACAGTAGTTAGGTACCCAGGCACCACGCAAAACAATTTTTGGGAGGGTCGGTACAAAATAAAATATTATAACACTAACAAAATATTGCGATCCATTAAATATTGTGATTATCAAACAATTTATTAGTCATTTAGTAACAATAGTGTCAGAAGAATATTTATTTTACCTAAATAGTAAATACCCAGAATTTGAAATTTTTACTATATATACATAAATTACTTCATTGTTTGCGAAAGGGAAACGACTAAACTAAAACTAATGACCTAATCTCATAATCGTGGAAGAATAGGTTTTGAATGTACAAGCAAATTTATTGAGAAGATATGTTATCTTTAAAACTTTTAAGATTTAAGTAAAACCGCTGAATAAACAATACTATTGATTGAAAAGTATTTGTTAAGAAGGATGTCTTTTTTACACCGTATACACCATATCAACCCACCAGCTCATCCGATTTCAGTGACATTATTATGCGTAGCAGGTCATAGAGCAATACCGCTTCCAATGTGTTTATTGTTCAAGATTTATGTGCAAATGCACCCCAAACAAAATCGACTAATACTTTCTCTAATTTATTATTTTAAGATTACAGGCATTACAGCACGAAATAAATAGTTTATTGTATAATAACAATAAATCATTCTCTGATGCTAGAAAGATTTACAAATTAAAATTACAATTACAAATGAGAAAAAATATAAAAATAAAAGATGCATCAGCAACTGTGACAATTTACTTTACTTTCAGCTTTTTAATAGGATTCTAATTTTCTCAAACGAATAAAAATATGTTGTTTTGGGTTTATGTAAAATTATTTATTACATGCAGTCTGCATCCCAACAAAAATGAAAGAACAAACACGTTAAAACAGAAGTATGTTCGCTTCTACAAATCACCTGAAATAATAAATGCAACGGAAGGTTAATTCTTTACTAATATAACCGCTGATACTGCAGCTTCGGATAAAAAAGCAGGCAAATTAGCAATATATTTAAATATTTCCAAGAACGTATGCAAACTTCAAAAATATTCGATAGTTGTGATTATTCTATTCTAAAAACTTATTATATTATAATGTTAGTGTATTTAATTTGTTGTTACTCCTTTGACTATAGTTGAGAAACGATTCTGTCTACTGGGCAGGCACGTCCTGTAACAGTGTTAACGGTCCGGCCCTTTGGGGTTCGTTATAAAAGCCTGTCTCGCCAAATGCTCTAAATTTGCAATTCTCAATACATAATAGTTCTAATCTTCTAATAGCTCTAAATTTTTACTGGGACGCTAGAAATAGGTTACTTGAGAAAGGATCTACATTTATGCACCTTTCCCAATTTCCTTACAACGATTCATCCAAAAATTTTCCTGTGAATCGAAAAAGATCGACAATCTTCAATCCTATCTGGGGGTATTTGGATCGGATCGGATCGAAGATCTAGGTGTTATGGATCGAGATCGAGGTTATCTCTATATCCATCTACACGATCAAACTCTATCCCTCATCCCTTACCGTACTATGACTCCTACCTAAATTAAATGTTGAATCCATTAATCCATAACTCTCTTCTGTCGTCTGCACTCGTGGCAAGACTCATTGTCCCATTCGAACATAGGTATATACACTTTTCACATATTCCTCTCTGTAGCCAACAACCTAGTCCGAATGCCCTTCTCACATAGATCCATTTACCATTTTTTTAAGCGGCCACGGCAAATTCCGTTATGGTTTCCTTCAATTACCCCTTTCCGTTTTGCACTTGCAATACTCTCAACACATCAGAAACACCTATTATACCATTGCTCTAATCTAATTTCCATACAAATCAACTTCAAATTCGTTATAAACGTGAATCCGAACATTCCCCTACCAAACACTAAGTTTCTAATCGCAAAGTTGCCCATCCGATTTAATGATATTTCTAACAAGAAATCCTGTTCACTAACCCCACCATCCCTTAACTAACCTGCTTATCAAGATAAACTCATGAGATCACCAGCACTTCCCTTTGCATCTACATCACCAAGCGAGAGGCATTCTAAGCAAGGCAAGGACATTATCTAACTATCTAACTATTTAAATCATTTATAATGTAAAAGCTAGGATAGGTCAATGGGTTGCGTGTAGCTCAAAAATGTAAACGTAATAAACATATGAACCTGAAACGTAACAACAATCAACTGTTTGAGTATTTTTAGTTGAAACAAAACCAGCACAAGTTTCCTTAAAAACTGGATGTATGAACACTATTCTTATGATTTCAAAGGTTGTTTATCTCAAATGTTTTTTTTTGTTGTCTTTTTGTTTATTTTTATCACGAAAAAGCCTGTTATTTTCAGCAGTTGTATTCAAATTTATAAAGCACGAATTTCTTAAAAATAAGATGTTCCTAACAGGAAAAGGTCGATGTTTTGAAAATTTGTATGAAATCTAATAAAAGCAAAAAAAAACTGTATGTTTAGAGTATTTATAACTTTATCCTCAGAGGAGTCCTTTAAATTTGGCGACTTCTTAAGGTGTTTAAAAGACATTGGTTTTTTGAAGCGTAAAACAAGAGAACTACGACAAATGCACCAAAAAGTAGTTGTAACCCTTTATTTTCAAGACAAAATGCAAAATGCGTCTTAATATAATTTATTATTTTTGGACTTTCTAATTCCTCAGTATTTCATGGTAACCAAGACTTAAAGTTTCAACGTCAAGAGTTCAACGCATTTTAGAAACACGTGTTTCATGTTTAAGTATTGTAAAGTTTAAAACTATTGAAACAAGCCTGCAACATCGCCATGAATTTTTTGTTTGCAATATTAGAAAGGCCAAAAGAAGATTCCGATTTGTAAAGAAATTTTTTGAACCGATTAGACTTCATTCAATACGGCTTCCTCGCGGAACACGAAGAACTAGAAAAATCCCTAGAAATAAAAGTACGAAGAGAGAGTTTAGTAAGAGGGTGATGTGAATTAATTAAAGGTAAGGTAATTGGACCCTTATTATTTATGACGTTCTTACTGAAGAAAGTTATTTAAATCTGATCGAGCTGCTAAATAATGCTTAAGCTTTGATTTGGCAGCAAGATGTGGCACCTAGCCATGTAGTTGTTGGATTTTTGGAGTACTTGAACCAAAATTATAACATATGGATAGTCAGAAATGAAGTTATACACTGTGGTGTGTATAATACACATGCTCTAGTTAATCTAGTTGCTTTCATGCTTTAAATTAGGAATAATATAAATAATTGTTCAGTTCAATTTTGAATTTTTGTTATTTTTAAACCTTGTTTACAATAGTAAATTAAATAGTCCAACGCATTTGTGCTAAATCATTTTTGATTACATTGGTTACCTAACAAAATTAGGGTAATTTGTTTTAGCAATTTTATTCCTATAAAAGTGGATTTTGGAAAAATGGGAATTGTTTGAAAATTTTCTGCCATTTTTCTGCTAAAAATTGTTACGCTTGTAGCGAGCATGCCTGTGAAGCTATTTACGTATTGCTATCCATCACCTATTGATATCGTCACTTTTTTGCACCGAGACTTGCTCCCGCCTAGATCCGATACTGAGGTAAATAGTTGATGAAATAATTAATTCATATATATGTTACTAGTTGCCGAAGGTCTTAAATGGAATGCCATTAATTTCAATGGTTTTTTATGTGAATAAAAAATATTGAATTCTCCAGAAATATTCTATTCCATAAATATTTAACCAGGTATATAAATACATGCTCAAACGTGATAACTAGGATGTTGCACTTTTTTCTGGCTAAACAATTTTTGGACTTGTGTACTGATTCTATGCGAAAGGATGCATCAAATGATATCCGTGACATTTCGAGCGGCTCTTGGCCCAGCTACTTTTAATTAAAAAGTAATATTGTCTTTAAATATTAATATGTTACAACGCAATAATAAAAAGCATTAGCCGCTATAATTTAAATGCACGGAGCTATCAGCCATTTCAGACTGCATGTGTTAGATCCAAATGTACTGGTTAAATTTGTGATACTAATAATGTGTTTTTATTTTCAGAAAACTTCAATTCTGATGCAACGCTTGTGATAGCAAATGCTCTTTACTTTAAGGGATTGTGGAAAAATGAATTTGAAGAAAAAAGTACATATATGAAGTGTTTCCGCAACCACAGAAGTGCATGCACGAACATAAAGATGATGCACACTGTTGATAACTTCAATTATAAGTTTATTGATGATTTGGATGCGCAGGCAATTGAACTTCCATACGGAGTAAGAATTTATTATCAATTTTAAATTTTGAAGCACTCATTTTCGAAATTTTAGGATGGGAAGTATGCTATGCTCGTCCTTCTTCCTAGTGAGATACATTCTGTTGATGGACTTATCAGAGATCTACAACACATGACCTTTTCTTCAATCCTAAATAAATTGGAGCCCACTGAAGTTCTAATAGATTTCCCTAAATTTGAAATTGAGTATACTGCTGATATTGTGCCTGCTCTTCAAACGGTAAGTGTGCATAATGGTATACGAACCATAACATTTTTTGGTTTATAAGATAAAATTATGAAAATAACTTTTACAATATTCTAAACTTACGGGAATCAGAATACTTTTAAACTAAGCAATTTTTATAATTGTTCTATTATCTTTTAAAAAATATTCAACACGATTGTTAATGATATGTGTATGGTTCTTTGCCTCATGTATAGAAAAATCTGTAGAAACAAATCGAATAAACTGTACTACACGTACTCGTGTTGTACATTGCGTAATGACTATATTATTGTATGCAAATACCTTAGTGCATTTATTGAATCATACTTTTTCAACAATTTTTTGCTCTTAAGTTGATGTTTCGGTAATTACTGTAAAATTTTGTGTTTGATAGAAGTAATCATTACTAGCGCACAGTAACTTTTACATTTTATTAATAATTGTAAACATATGATGGTGTTTAATATAAAAGAGCCAATTAACTGTACAAAGAAAGAAAAAACTAATATTTAACTATACAATTTTAAAACAAACAATCAACACGTTAGTAATGAGTGGTGCAAAATTTAAAGGGAGGAGATACCAAATTATTACCAATCATTCACAAGACTGTATTAAATAAAAATAACATTCAAGAAGTAGTATCGACCAAATGTTGCTATAATTTAAGTCTTTATAACATTTGTGAATTGGTTTTGTTTGGTATCCGCTAGTAGAGGAGAACAGGCGTCCTAGGACAGCGTCGCCGCCACTGCGCCGCTAATCATTTTTTAATACGTTTTCTCATTAAAAACCCAATAGCACCAAATGTGTTTTAATGGGTTTTCTCATTAAAGTCCCATTAACACTAAATACTTTTTCAATGGTAAAACTCATTAGCACTAATCGTTTTTTAATGGGAAAACTCATTAACGCCAATCGTTTTTTAATGGGAAAACTGATTAACGATAATGCCATTTTTTCTTACATCACATCTGTCATACGCCTTTTTTTTACATCACCCCATCATTTTTTCTTACGTCAAGGCCATTTTTCCTACGCCTGATCACACCCTATATATAGAGATTGCGTTTTTTTTTTCATTTTTACTACAGGCATCTTGAAAACTGTTAGAAATAGAGAGACGCTCAAATGGGAAAAGTAATGTGGTTTTGTCTATTGATCTCACATGTGCTTTTCTGTTTTAGAAAATATCCACGGATATCTAGATATTTTGAAAAAACTAAATATTAATATTTTCTTCAAATCCATGTGCAAGCTTTATTATTGACATTAGAGAAATAATGTAAATAGAAAACTTGTAGATATTTTTATGCTGAATAAGAGCGAGTAGCTAAAAAAAATTTTGTTTTTTAGTTTCATAGATAGGTACATAACTTATTTTTTTTTAAATGAAACGCATAATTGGCTATTAGCCTATTTAATAGCATATGTTTTGCCGATTTTACTGATATAGCACATGATGCGGTTATTTTGCTAATAACCAAAGTATTGGGTTTTTGTTTTTTTTGCTGAAATAGATTATATTTCAATATACAACCACAAAAGCAGACCCAACGGCTGTATTTATTTATCATAATAATACGGAATAGCTATTTTTAACAACAAACCGGTAATAGAAAATTAACTAATTGACAAGATCATTGAAACAACAACAATATACAATTTAAAATTATACGGATTGAAATTCACAAAAACTCTTGCTACATACCTAGACGTAGCCTGAAGAAAAATAAATACCAAGCTAACTACCAAACGTGGAGAGTGAGGGATTGACCTAAATACCAAAAAAAAACAACACATCGCCGACGATTATCTATTAACCATAAGAATAAATAAAGGATTCTGTACAAACAAGCAAAAAGAAAATAAATTAAGCGTTACTATTTCACAGCAAACAATTATGTGATATGAACAATTTAGTACTTTAGATACGAAATAAACTTACACAAAATAAAATTAATCAGCAGTAAATAAACATGCGAGCTTTTGTCAAGCGGTTTTAAAATGTCATCTAATACTTTTTGGAAAATAAACTAATCAGTAGGAAAGAATTTGTGTTAGAGCTTTTGACAAACATTCTTTTTAAATTGTACATAATACCGTTTGTAAAATAGAACAATCAGTAGAAAAGAATCAGCGTGTGTCTGTCAAACTTTTTTAACAATGGTACATCACATCTGTAGAGCGATAATATCGCTTCGCAGCAACAAACAATAGTTCTACAGTGTCAATGTTTCTTATCAAGTAACTACACCAAACGCTGATACGGAATATGCCATTGCTATACACAAAAGAAAACGAGTTGTATACCTGTATGTGTCTGGATACTTAGCTTGCAAGCCGTCGGGAGCGATTTCAACAGGACGTTCTCTATCCGTATTAGAAGTTATCGTCAGTTCATCATTCAGCTACAGCTGTTATTGTAGACACAACAAAATTTCTTGAGTAGAACAATTTAGGAAAGCAGGAACATGTAAAACTTTGACAGCAGCAGCAACAGACATTAAAGATACAGGTTCATGAACTTTAACAGGACCTTTGCTGACTAAATTAGAAGTTATCGTCAATTTAGCTACAGCTGTTGTTGTAGGTACGACTGCAATTTCTTGACTAGAATCATTTAAGAAAGCAGGAACAGGTAAAATTTTGACAAAAACGGCAACAGGCATTAACGATACAGGTCCATGGACATTAACAGGACCCAGTCTGACTGAATTAGAAATTATCGTCACCTCAGCGATGTGTGCTTGCAGACACTAAAGGAATTTCTTAAGTAGAATCGTTTGAGAAAGCGGGAACAAACTCTTGAGAAGCTACTTGCAAGTCACTATTCGAAGTATGGGTTGTAATGGTGGTGAAAGCACAGTCTGGGGTGAGAGTGAATAAGTAGAGCGAGCAGAAGGAGGAGTAGAATAGGATGTAGAACTAGAAACGGAAGAAAGTTTGTTTGAAGCTACATTTGCCGAACAAGGGTATGTTTTGATAGTAGCAGGATGACACGAATGAGTATAGGAGAGAACGTAGAGTGAGAAGCAGAAGAAATTAGGCATCTAGAGGTGAGGGCAGAATTTGAAGGATTATTCGAAAACCTATTAAGAGTAGGATGACAGTGTGGACAGTTGTGGCGAGTAACTCCCTCATATACACAACCATAACAGTGGAGTACTTTAGGACGAGTACAACGGGTCGAAACTTGACCAGGTTTGTCGTAATTAAAGCATACGACCTGACGAGTAGAAGTAGAACTAGTAGGAAGAACAGTAGAAAGTACGGAGGAAGTATCGGATCTACCCGTAGGCGTAGGAGAAACCTTAACAACTCGGTTATGTGAAATGAAAGTATTTTCCTCAATAGTAGTAGACTTATAAGCAAAATCCAGGGGGTTTGAATTCTGAGTTTAATAAAGTAACAACGTCTTCCCAACATTTGAGGGAACGCTGATTCGCGCGGAACAGAAGTAAAGCCTTTCCGGTAAGTAATTCCGGAGTAAAATGAAAAAGTTCCTGAGCAGAAATATTACGCGAAACACAAAATTCCTTAATACGAAACAAGAATTCCGGCAGAGAATCTTCACCTGAAAAAGAGACATTCAATTTAGCCAGCGGGTATCTTTTAGTAGGGATCATAGTATTGGCAGTAGTAGAAGTATCCAATTCTTCCTCGGAATCAGAAGAAAGATAAGGAGCTTCTTCGGTCACAGCGGTAGTTACATTAAGGGTTTGTGGACTGGAAGAAGACTGTTGACTATAATCAGCAAAAGTAACACGTTTGAATTTTCTAACAGTCGTCTCAACATCCGAACGAATGATCTGTAAAGCGAATAATAATTTATTGTTCATAAGGGCTTCCTCCTCAGAGATAGTCACCATCAACTTACAACTCCGCTGTATGTGTACCCATAAGGAGTGTAAACGGGCGAACTTATTATCAGTAACATCCCCAGTAAAATCGTCAGAAGACGTTCCAAGTTCAGTAAGCGCGCGTGTAATCGCCTCATTATCCTCTGTAAACGTAATTGTATAAGGGCCAGGAGTAAAAGACTGATTCATTTCCACATTAATCGCGTTGCGGACTGCTTTATGCAACCCCTCGACTTTAATGTCAGAGTCAAATCCTCGAGAAGATAACTCTTATTGGAGCTCGGGTTTTAACAAGCTATTACATCCAACCCCCACGTAACCATTGTGACAAAAGAAACACTGTATATCAGAGCAATGCAAAAGTACCAACAATAACCGAATAAACTATAAAATATCAGAAGTGAATCGAAACAAAACGATTTTATTTAATACGGACGTAACAAACGGATTAAATTTAAAAAATAAAAGGTACTAAACGTAAGGGAATAAAGTCAATACAATCAGAAATAGGGCGCCAGAGCTTTCAAAGGGTCTACAATTACTGGCGAAAACACAAATCCAATAATCTGAAATTAACCAACCGATAATATTGAGCGATTAGGAAAGAAAACAAAACTAATATTTAAGAAGATCGAACCCACACAAGAAATAACGGAAAGAAATAAATACTAGTTCGAACGTACGGGAAGAAAACATAAGTAGCATCAGACCAATAAATGCGGGTAATGTTGGAAATCAGGCAGTACAAAAAATCAGGCCAGAAGCAAAACAAACTCGGAGCAGAAATTAATGAAAACCAAATCGAAGTAACCGTTAACTAAAACAAAATCGGGGTCAAAGTTACACGAAACAAAATCGGAGCACAAAAAAATTAACTAAAGCAAACTCGCAGCCCCACGCCAGGGCGCCAGAATTTATGCTACGTACCTAGACGTAGCCGGAAGAAAAGTAAATACTAGGCTAACTACCAAACGCGGAGAGTGGGGGATTCATCTAAATACCAAAAAATCAACACATCGCCCACGATTATTCATTAACCATAAGAATAAATCAAGGATTCTGTACAAACAAGCAAAAAGAAAAAAAATTATGCGTCACTATTTGACAGCAAACAATTATGTGATATGAACAATTTAGTACTTTAGATACGAAGTGCGCATCTCGTATTTTACACAAAATAAAATTAATCAGCAGTAAATAAACATGTGAACTTTTGTCAAGCGTTTTTAAAATTTCACCTAATACTTTTTGGAAAATAAACTAAGGAAAGAATTAATGTGTTAGAGCTTTTGACAAACATTCCTTTTAAATTGTACATAATGCCGTTTGTAAAATAGAATAATCAGTAGAAAGGAATCTGCGTGTGTCCGTCAAACCTTTTTAACAATGGTACATCACACCTGTAGAGCGATAATATCGCTTCGCAGCAACAAACAATAGTTCTACAGTGTCAATGTTTCTTATCACGTAACTACACCAAACGCTGATACGGAATATGCCATTGATATACACAAAAGAAAACATGTTGTATACCTGTATGTGTCTGGATACTTAGCTTGCAAGCCGTCGGGGGTGAGTCAGCACAACAACGCCACGGTCGTAGGGATTTATTTACCCTGTTACCATAACGGCACTAGCGGTCTACGGACAAAAGCAGTTGGTCTACGTCAACGAACAGTTGGGCCTACATAAAGAAAGAACCATTTCGGCCTCCAGCTAAAAGCTAAAAAGAGAATCTTATTAGAATGGGTAAGCGCGGTATAACTCATCAATATACGTAAGACACCTCCTACTTGTACAAATAAAAAACGTGCATTGCTTTTGAAGTACTACGACGAAAGATGTAGAAAATATTTTGACGCACAAGCTGCAGAATCAAATTCAAAAATTGTTTAAATAACACGAATTCGAACTGCAAAATCCTCGCGTTATCGAAGCGCGATTAAAACTGGAAAACACGGTTTTATCAGATAGTGCGCGAACGTATTTCAACAAGTCTTTACATTGGAACAATAGAGAAAACCATTATACGAGTTAAGGTTCGTGCCTTTGGAGCTGTGTTTTTAAAAAACAACTTCAAACACTTAACAAATTTATATTTAATTTGAAACAGAAATTACAGTGAAATTTAGAATAACTTGTACATAATAACTTTAATAAAAAGGATTAATTGTACTGGGCGAGTAGTCTAGGTAGACAACAATGCAAAAGCTGTAATACTCAGACTGACTCGATTGAGTAGCTTGAACAACGAAGTATGGAGTTCGAAGACTGACTGCCGGGCCTTGAGCTCCCGGGCTTTTTATAATAACCTGCCCCTCACACGGCTGTGGGAACTTGCAGATCTCATGTCTGCTTTATACTTTGTTACAATGAATCAATCTTAATTCTAAGTAATTGCGGTATGTTGACCGCCTGTGGCCTGCCACCTGCAGTATCACTGCCCTCACGGATGCAAAGTTGCATGTCCGTTCACATGAACTGTCGATAACCTCTCTGGGTTATCCTTGTATTACAATGTTGCAATGAACTTATACTTTATTTAACAATTTCTAATAATTCCTATTAGATTCAATATATTCAATACATATATATATATATATATATATATATATATATAATTGGGGGATACATAACTTACGCGGTCGTAATGTTTAACAGGCTCACGGATACCTAAAACAGGATATAAACTATTTAATTATAGCATAAACTTTACGTTTCGAAATAAATAAGTTCAAAATGAAAATTTGTAGAAAGCGTACTTATTGTAAACGGGATGTTGTTGAACAAGGTAAGAATTGAAAAGGAATCGATCGATTTAACAAAATGAATGGTAAAGCGGGCTTATGATAACAAGTAAAAAAAGGGGTAATTAATTTATGCCGAAAATAAACGTAACACTCTTAAACTATAATAAATGGATACAAAACTAAAATACGAACGAACACAAACTAGATAAATACTGTATTTATAAACTACAAATGCTCAAAAAATTCAACATTTTGTGCAATACATAGCCTACGCTTTTTAACGAAGGAATGTATTGCTCATAACGAACGGCTAGTAATGCTTCTATGAGCGTTTAGTTCAACTTCACGTAGTTAGGCTTCTGTATAATATTTTTTAATATACACTTTGTTTTCAGTATTTTTATACATGGATATGTTAATAATAAGGTGTATATTAAAAATTATTACACAGAAGCACAACTACGTGGAGCTGTACTAAACGTTCATGGAAGCATTACCAGTCGTTCGTTAAGATGAGCAATACATTCCACAGTTAAAAAAATGGAAATTTTCGTCAATTTATGGTTGCACCCTGTATAAAACAAGCGTACTTTTATTCATTAAAGTACCAAGCAAAAAATGCAATTGCGCGTGCATAAATAATCTCCCTGTATGATATAAGTGTATTGTAAATACATAGCAAATAATGTAAGCTGTATATGTAAAAATAATTATTTTTAAGATAGCTTAAAACACTTTAAATGCGAATGCAAATCGATCATTTTAAGATAAATACAAAACCATTCATTTGTAATAAAAATACACTTTCCGTGGATAAAAATTAATAATTTCGTGTATTTAAAACCCCAATTTTAATGTTAATTTTGCGTATTAAAACATGTTTATCATGAAAGCAAATATTTTCTATAGAATAGCAAACCCATTTGCATTATAAAGTTTTAAATTAATCATATCAATTGACTTTTGTATTACATAAATTCATTTAAATAAATAGTTTTCTGGAATAGACGAAAGGAATTTGAGTAGAAATACATCAATTTAGTATGACCTAATTAATAAAGAAACGTTTATTCGAAGAAGCGACCGAAACATTAAAAAAATCTAAAAATGTAACAAAAACTGATAAGAATTATTTATGATCTTTCGCAATCACTGTAGGATAGGAGACCGCGAACATTAACTTTAGGTATTAAACAAAGACGAACGGCACACATAAATCAACACTAATGAGGTAATAAAACTCGACGATTTGGAACGCTAATGAGGAATTCCCAGAATATTACGTCAGATAGGCCGGTATTATTTGGAATGGAATCACGTAAACACTAGTGTATTCTAGAAAATAGATAATTTTTGTATATAAACAAGAAATTCTATTAAAAAGATTCATTCTTGAACTCCATCGCGAAAATGTTACTTTAAAAGAGAGATTATTTGAAGTATGCAGTACGTATACTGTGATTTAGTGATTACGATGTACAATGAATAAAGAAGTGATGTTTTAAATGTAACCTGCATAAAAATAAAAATTATTAATTGTAATTATATACAATGAAGAGGAAAACTTCTTCAATATAACGTTACTTTAAAAATTTTATTAAATAATTGAAAGAAAGATTTAAGCAAATGTGTACTTTGGTAACTGCTGTTTGAAATGAAGATTTTAAATAAATGTGGAAAATCTTTTAAGCTGATTTGACGTCAACTTAAAAAATGAAGCAAAAGATATTTAATACTATTGATTACAAATTAGAGGAACGCTTGTAGCATCAAAGCGAGGCGTTGTCACCACCCTTTTAGTGACGCCACAACGCGAGGTTTGTCACAGCAATATATATTGCTATGATTATAAGGTTATTTAAGTCATATAAGGTCACAAGGGAGGAATACTTTATGTAAATATAAAAACCGCGAAAATCAAACATTTAAATCCAAAAATGTACATAATTCATTTATTATGGAAAAACAAATACAAATCAGCCTGTATAAAATCAAAAACAAACTATAATTAATTAAAGGAAGCTCATTCCGTAATAACTTCACTACATTTTATTAAAATAAATAATTGCTGAAGCAATTCAATTTTAGAACATTTAAGGACATTCTTAAGCTCAAAACACATACAAATTCAACATATTTGAAGAAAAATAACCCGTGAAGTGAAATTTATTTCAATCTAAGCATATTTGCGTAAAGAATTAATAAATGCCTGTAATTTATACCAGTTTGTTATAGTCAAACACTTAAAAACAAGCATGTTTTAATAAAGTATGGATATTTGAGGCGAGGGTAAATCATGATGATACGTGCAATTTAGAACGTACATAAAATGCCATATACGTACAATTTAGAACGTAAATATTTAAAAGCATTTGTTAATCAAGTCCCTCTAGAAAGTTCTGATATTTGATCATCCAAAATCCAACAGAAATGACTATAATTGAAACGCCTTTACGATATTCACTGGTATGTGAAGGGGGTGGGCCACATGCTGTTACCAAGATCCCGAACACTTAAACATTTGCCGAATTAATAGTTTTCCAATAAATCCTTTCGCACAATCAACACTGCGAATATTGCAAAACCTACACCGCTATTTGCTTATAATAATCATCAGGTTTAAATACAATGAAGTACTTGCAATGAGGTATTTATTTCAAGTATATCCTTTGATGTAATCTTTGGAGTACCTTCCAGGACTAAGTGTCATATTTCATTAACAATCTACATTTGGCATAATCACAAAGCTGAATTAAGAATAGCGAATAACCTTGTGCAGTTATAAGTGATTTCAAAATTACACCGACAGAATGCACTATATGCAATTAAGTGTAGATATTTTAATGCAGTAAGCCACGTGGTTTACACAATCAGGGTTCAATACATTTTGCAATTTGAAATTAATGAAAGTCAATGGGCTGTATTTTTAGTATTTTATTTTATTTAGCAATAAAAATAATGATAACTTTATGTAAGGATGCATATTCCAAAAATTTGTAATTTTTGAAATATTGGCAGTTGAATATTTTTCTACTGTAATAATACAGTCATAGCATTTTGTTGCTCTTGGTTGGCTGATACAGCAGCGATTTTTGAAATAAGTGATTTTCTTTTGCCGTGTAGTATAATTTTGGTATTAAGTTAGGCAATATTGTTTTCGCGACTTCGTAGTTTATAAGTAGAGCATAGCATGCTTAATAATTTTCTAAACCATGCATCTTCTACTAAACTAAATGTATGATATTCTTAACGATTTGTTGGTCATTTTTTTTTGTTTATTGACAGGGGCTTGTTACAGCATGCACAATCGGTAATTAATGCTCGGATCCTTTTTTACGATTGCATCTAACACTCTTGCTTCGTTTGTGGTTGTAATTCCATCGCTATCTATCACCCAACATGCATGAAGAAGTAGAATATCCTGCACTTGCAGTGTTATCCTTATCAATAGTTGTAGTGGAAGGGTAACGGGCAAAAATTAACATTTCTGGATTCAACAATTTTCACCGTGAAGTGCTTGGTTTTCATGTCTACTTAAATACCCAGTTGACCCACCTCTAGAACTATTTATTTGCGAGTAATGATCCCACTTAGTTTTTGATTCCGAATCCATAATTCACTTTTTTCTTCGTAAACTTGTTTTACTTTTAACGACTTGAAATTCCTGAACCGAAATGAATGCAAATACGTTAACGACGTAACTAATATATAAAAAGCAGGAATAAAAAAATTTATATTTTACACAAACTTTCGCAGTTGGCGGCATTATATAGTATATTCAAAAACCAAGGTCAATATTAAAATAATAAACCATTTTTGATTATTTACAATAGTTGCTATATAAGTAGCAAATGTTCTCTACATGGTTTCTACAAGGAAAAGGATCATAAACTAAAGGCGCCAGTCGATGAATCACCACATTGAACTTCAAAGTACAAAACCATAAACATCTGCTATATCAGCATCTTGTTCCTAATCATATTCTAGACAAGTTTGGCGCGACTCCTATTTATCGGTTTGTAAACGGCTCAAAAGAGATGGTTCACTGAACCGGCTCTTGTAAATGACCGAGACCCGCTGAGTCGATTCATTGAAGCGATTCGATCCGCTCATTTATATTGCGTTCCTCAGTGGCGTATTCAAACTAAATATGTAATACATAACCATCTAAAACCATCAAGTCTATAAATTGTTGTCCAACAAATATATCATACCTCTAAATAACTGGGTTACTATAATAGGGCAGTTTCAACATTAAAGAATATAAAATCCCATCAATTGTGATGTTAATCCAGGTCGCTGAGTCGCCCTTGAAGCGTGGTATTTCTATCTCTCTTTGACATACGTGGAACACGATACAAAGATTAGATGTAGTACAAACATCTGGCATTCATTTCCCAAAACTGATGGCAATCTTTGGAATCTTATATTCAGCCCCATATAGTATTCATTTTTGTGTCTGTGTTACAGCTGTTTTGATTTCTAAGGAAATGTATAGTAGCGGTTAAAAGCAAAGTGATTTTTATATGATCTTGATGATCACAATATCAGGAGATTTCCTTTTTCACCATTTATCAGCAGTAATATACAGGGTGCTTTAGAATAAAGTACCGTAAATTGGGGAATATATAGATCTTGACGAGTTATCAAGAAAAGTTTGATAACCGTTTCCTGTAAACCCACTCGTTTCCATTATACAGGGTGATGAAGTGATATTGAAGAATACATGTTTTTTAGAATATTTTTATTTAGGGTAGAGACTTTACGTAGAAAATTGGTACACATCAGTTGTTTACTGATACAAATTATTTCACTTCATTTCGACAAAATAGGATAATCCATTGGCGTAGAATAAGGGAGGTTATTAAACAATTTTGACCTATACTTTTGCACACCCTGTATTTCATAATAATTAAAACTCATAATTATTCCTCATACAATTTGCCACAAAAAGCTACTCTTGGTTAATCTCTGTAGAGCTTTCCATTTTCGAGATATTTTAAATTAAATCATATTCAACTCGTGCATGAAAACAACGTATTATTAATTCTTTCAAAAATGCAAAGGTTTATTTGATGAATTCGAAACTGGCATCTGAATTAAATCAAATACAAGAATATTTGACTCTACAAGCTACAATTTACTTACTGAGTTGATACAAACTACAAAATACAAATTAGCTCATATCGCACACTATCTTAGTAAATGTTCAAAGTGACGTCCTCCAACTTGGATACATTTTCGGGCTCGTTTCTTAATCTGGCGAGTAGTTTTCTGTAGAATCAACCTCGAATTGACTAAGTCCCTAAAATCATTTTCCATCCTCACTCTTAACTCCTGAACAGTATTAATAGTTCAGAATAAACTTTTTGCTTTAAAATATCCCAAATTCCATAGTTCATAGGATTTAACTCAAAGGACCGAGGTGGCCAATTAATCGCAGCATTTACTCCACGTTCAATCCACCTGCCAGGAAAATTGTTATTTAACCACTCCCTTGCAGTTAATGCAAAATGAGGTGTTGCCCAGTCATGCATGAACCACAAGTTAAGCCCTTGATAACAAGGAACATCTTCAAATAAACCTATTAAATGTTCTCTTAAAAAGCTGTATATTGCTTTCTAGTTAAATTTTCTTCCAAAATAAATGGTGCTATCAGATGAGTGTGTATTATTCCGGCACAAACATTTATTTTAAATTTATGCTGAAAACTGCCGGTTTTCGTGAAATGTGGATTTTCATCTAACCACACATGCTCATTATGCATGTTAAATATGCCATTTCTGATAAAGGTTGCTTCAGTAAAAAAGAATATTGTTAACAAATCCTTTATCTCTACTAGTTTGTCTTAGCAGACAGTCGTAAAACTCGACTCTAGGTTGGTAGTCGGTTTCTACAAGCTTCTGAACTTGTTGCAGGTAATAGGGATACAGCTGTTGATCTTTTTGAATTCTCCAATATGAAAATAAATGGCGTTGTATTTATAATACGCTTGAAAATGTTCGATTTGCATAAGCATGTAATGCGTTTTAAGGTACCTTAAACGTAATTATTTTTACATATACGGCTTAACTTTTGTACACATAGCCGTATAATATATTTAAAATTGGGGCTTTTAAATACACGGGAAGTGTGTTTTGCTTTTATGGTAACTTAAAATGTGTTTTTTATACACAAAATTATTTATTTTATGCAGAAAGTGCATTTATATAACAAACGAATGATTTTGTATCGATCTTAGAGTGATTATTTACAAGCACGGAATTGTGTTTTTTGCTTTGCACATTGATGGCTATGTATTTACAATACGCTTATATTATACAGGGTGAAACAATGAATCTTAGGAAATTTCTATTTTTTCAGGTTTTTTATGATTTTGGTGGGAATTATTTGTAGGCTTTGGGTTTCAATGACCTCTCGTGACCCCTTATCACGTCAATATATATAAAATATACAAGCTGATTCAAATCCAAGGGTCACCATGGAGATTTCGCTTATTAATGGAGATAGAGGGTATGTTTAAATTCGGCAAAGTTGCTAAATTTTACGCTAATTAATAATTTGCAAGGCAATTTAGCATATCCCATTTAGCGTCCGAGATATTTCCAAAAATGTAAAAACGGAATTTGTTTCTTACTTTTAGTGCCATTATTTCAAATAATATTCAAAAATTTAAAAACACTTTTTTATGCCCACTTTTCACCCCCTATCAATAGTCCGATTCAATTTCTTAAAAAATGTTTCGTCGTTATCTGACCATCATCCACTTTCTTATTTCTTATGGATGCTATTTTGGTTTTTTGTACATTCGAATTCACCAATATTTTCTAATTATAGTAGTGCAGGTAGCAAAAAGATTTTTTAACAATAACTTAATCGTAAATAATAGTTTTTTAATAGTTGAAATGGTAAACCTAAACCAATCTTTTATAACTTAAGTGATGTAGCAAATGAACAAAATAACTGACCATCATCAACCTTCTTATTTCTTATACGTGCCGTTTTGTGCATTGGTACATTCTCATACTCCTATTATTCTGATTACATGTGTTAAATAACAAAAAGCTTTTAAAACAATGGATTTCTCGTCAATATCGATATTTTAGAACTACTGTAAATGTTAGCAGGACATGAAACATTTTCTGACTAATGCTACCAACTCCTATCATTGCGCACTATCTAAATAACCCATTATTTCTATTAAGCGGTAAATATGTATTCTAGTCATATCGAGAAACGAGATATGTGCGTGTTTTTTATTCCTCTCGTCGAAATTCAACATTAAGTGCCGAAACGTGTTCAAGATTGTATCCAGAACGACAACAACCGAATCGTACTGCTTCTGAAGCGTTTACTAAGCCTGGTAACAGAAATTTGAATAATAACCAGCATGATATTTTAAAAATTGTAAACCATAACGCTAATATACCTTTTACTGATGTAACTAACAATTTTGTTGTTTAGATAAATAATATTCCTTCAACATCCTCACGTGAAGTAGCTTTTGAATTAAACATACTGCAGACACAAGTTTGGAAAACTTTACGTGCAAATAAGCATAAACCATACAGAATTCATGTAATCCGTACTAAAAGTTGCAGATAGTATCAGACGGCTAGAATAGTGCACTTGACTGTTAGGAATGTCTAATAATAATAATAATAACGATTTTCTGAAGAAAATCATTTGGTCTGACGAATCTAAATTCACAAACGCTGGTATTTTAAATCGGAATACTGAACATTACTGGGCAGTAAGAAATCCAAAACAAAATCGGGAAAGAAGACCCCAGCATTGTTTTGACATAAATTTTTGGATGGGTATCTCAAATGACCGTTTAATTGGACCATTCATGTATGAGGAATCATAAAATGGAGAAAGATATTTGAATATTCTTTGCGGTCAAATATTCGAATATTTGGATGACATTCCGTTAAATCAATATGGACATTTGTAGTGGCAACAGGACGGTGCACCAGTGCATAATGCAGTTATTGTCAAAGAGTATTTAAACCAACAATTTCCCAATCGTTGGATTGGAAATAGTGGAATAGTTGCATGGTCTGTAAGATACGCGGATCTAACACCATTAGACTACTTTTTAGGGAAAATCTCAAAAATCAAATTTATAAAGAAACCCCTAAAAACATGGAAAAACTTAGAACAAGACTTGACGCTATTCCTAGAAGGTTAATTCAAAGAGCTGTGCTAAATGCAAGAAAACGTGCACAATTATGCGTTAATGAATATGGTCAGCTGTTTGAGCATTTATTGAAATTATTGTTTGGTCAGTACATCATTTGCAACAGTGGTTTACGCTTATCATTTTTTAAATTTGGTACTAAAATACTATTATTTACGATTAAGACATTGTTTAAAAAGATTTTTGGTACCTGTCATACACTACTATAATCATAAAAAAATTGGTGAATCCGAATAGTAGACCATTTAGTGACAAATCAGGCCCACATTTCCACCAGCATCCTCATTTCCACCCGCATCTGGACCAAATTTACATGTAAATTCCCATAAGGAGGAAATGAGGAGATTCATCTCCACATTTCCACAAGCATCCACATTTCCACACACGAGATAAACCTATTTTTAAGATTTTTTTACCGCTAACATTCTGGACCAAATAGTTTTCTTTGACTAGCCAATGCATCTTTCGAGATAAACCTATCTTGTTTGGTATCAATTAATATTAGATTTTTCTCAGCTACTCGAATCTTTAGGAATTTTTCAGATAGCATCACCTCCCAGGGAGCTACCCTAATTTTAAGATTTCTTACCTGTAGCGACTTTTGAGCGTTCTTATAAATTTTTTTAGTCATGCAATACATTAAATTAGCCTAAAATTTTACGCACATCCCGAATCTGCAAACAGATTTAAAATCGGACCACGCCCTGCAAAGTTATACTTTAAGCTCTCAAACCTCTAAAATTTTTGCTCATTTATGACATATGCTTTAACCAATACAAAGAAATAAGCACGCAAAAGTTTAATAATTTATTTTATCCAATTTACAGTTTAATAATCTAATCATTCCAATGTAATGGGTTTTAAATATGTGAATGGGAAGGTCGACTTTTGAAATAATGATCGCGTGGTTAATAATTAAGAAAGCGCATTTTGCTGGTATAAAATCTATGGAATTTCTCCTGTAATGAAAAGAAGAATGCATTCGTAATTGAAAATGCGTGTCACTTACCTTCAGCCAAATTAAGTATTAATATAGCAAAATATTTAAATTCAATATTTTCGAAACTTCCAATGTAGCATTAATTTGTAATTATTTGTAATCCAACAAATATTCTAGATTCTTAACGAACATGTGAATCACATGTGAAAGCTGTATATAATTTCTTCTCCAAACAAATGCGGTTATTACAATAGGAAAGTACGCTAAATGCAAGTCAATTAATAGCAATTTAATAGTGTTTACTGACCTACCTTAATTGTTTGTACAAGGAAACACAATAAAATATATACAAATATAGTAACTACCTTATATATTTATGCCCCATGTGTAGGTTGCTGTACTATTAGGACCAGGGTATGCAGACTTTAACACCTCCATCTCGCACGCTTTACACGGATGTTGGTTGTTTCGTACAAGACCCTTTAACAGCTGGCGGAGCTGAACATTTACTGCTTAATGACATACCGTGCTGTTTTTCCTTGTGTCGCTGTGAGCTATTCTTGTAAAAGCGATACTGCAAGACCCAGAGTTTAAGTACTTTGCTGCCGACGGATGTATAAGCTTAACCGTGGACGATGTTACACCACGACATTAAATGGCAGGCTTGAATATTTTCTTTGGAAACAATCGAAGATTGCCGAAGACACTCGAAGAGTGCACAAACGCGGTCACTAAACCACAATTAATAATCGCCTTTATAGGTTTAACATTTCTACCATTACCCAATGACTGGTGCTACGTACATGGAAACTTTAATTTCTTATTGGAGAGAATCCTTATTCTCCCACGCACTGCTGCGTAGTTGCATACCCACCCCTTTTGGAGGTATATGCTCGTTATAGGTTGTAAGACCCTCGGTTTTACTTAACTACAATTCGTGAGACTCCTTTAATCTTTTTTAATCGTGTCCTTCTCGCGTACAATACAGTAGGACTTAGCCTTACTACCTACAAATTCTAACACCAAGTCACCGTTAAACTCGTCTTTAAATTTCCCCACAACTTTTTGTTAACATGCGGTAAATTGTTTTTATTATTTGCGGGGTACACCACTTTAAACCTAAAATTAAAAACAGGATAGTTTAATACGTCTATTAATAATTTATGGTAGTGTTGGCGATACAAATATGTAAAAACAAACTTTATCAAGAAAATATAATGTTTTAATAGAATACATACATGTATTGATAACATCTATAAACCGCTGTGGTAACCAGAGTCTGGCGAATCTGGGATAGCCAAATCTCTAAACATTTGCGCAAGCGATTGCCTTGCAGTTGCATCTTTTAAGTACTGAATGGGGAAACATTTAATGAGTTCCAACACTGTCAAGTAATTTAAATTGCTGCAATCATTAGACAGAGAAATACTGGCACTGCTCTCCCCCTCTAATAACGTTTGAACCCTTTCTTCCTCCGTCGTATTTCCACATACTTTTTTTATATCACCAACAAATTTTTCGTAAAATTGTGGAAAGTTTCTACACCTTAACTCAGCCATTTTAAAACAGATCAATTCTCGCAAATAGGTCGGCGCCGCGGCGTCGACCTAACCTATTAATTTTTCCTTTTATCTAACCTAGGTCCACATTTGGTTTTTAATGGAGAAACTCATTTAAAAGCAATTAGTGCTAATGGGTTTTTAATGAGAAAACTCATTAAAAAGCAATTAGGTCATATGGTCATGTGGTCATATGGTCATATGGTCATGTGGTCATATGGTCATGTGGTCATATGGTCATGTGGTAATATGGTCATGTGGTCATATGGTCATGTGGTCATGTGGTCATATGGTCATGTGATCATACGGTCATGTGGTTATGTGAGCAGGGAGATTAAATTTGGTACATAAGGAAGTAGTTTTGGGTTGAGCTTAGTTATAGTAAGACATTTTTCGAAAGATGTCGCATTCAAGCAATCAGTGGTGCTCCAAACAATCTATTACAAAAGCAGCAGAGGATATCCTGGATGGCTCGAGTTTCTACGCTGCTAGTAAAAAATATAATATACCTAGAACAACGTTATGCAGATATGTTAAAAGGTTGCAGAACGTGAAGAAATTACATAATTCCAACGATGCATCCAGAGATGTTATACCAGAAGTTAAAATACCTATACAGAATTATGATAACTTTGCTATTGCTAGTGCAAGAAAGGATGGTAAACATGGCCCATTGTTCCCGTCTAACATACGAGCTATATTCGTGGGACCATCGAGTTGTGGGAAGACCAACGCTTTAATATCTCTGATCCTGCACGAGAACGGCCTTAGATTCCAAAATGTCCATGTATTTTCGAAAAGTTTATATCAACCGAAATACGAATTGTTAAGAAACGTTTTTACACCATTAAAAGAAGAAATTGGATACCATGAGTTTGAAAATTACGACGATTTGATTAAACCCAAAGATACCAAAGAAGATTCAATTGCGGTTTTCGATGATATACCTGCAAACGAGCAAAGCAAAATCACTCAATTTTTCTCGTTCGGCCGACATAAAGCAATAGATTCGTTCTATCTATGTCAAACTTACGCTAGTGCCTTAAAACATAGACTCAGAGATAACGCCAATGTAATCGCATTATGGAAACAGGATGAAACCAATCTCAGACATATCTTTTCGGATCATATAAGTGGTGACATAACATATCCGAAATTTAAAGAAATGTGTTTACAGTGTTGGGGTGACTCAAAACATAATTTTATAACTGTTGTGAAAGATTTTGATTTGGATAATGGTCGATATAGGAAGAATTTCGACGAGTATATAAATATTTGACATTATTCAAAAAAAAAGTTAGTTCCCATCCTGAGTCCGATGATGACGAACTTAACAATTTTATTGTAAATAAACGTAAGCTTCATTTTATGCAGGATTCTGTACGAAAGAACTTTGCGGTATACAAAAAGGGAGACGCTACATCTCTACAAAAATTCAAAGAGGTGCACAAACAATTGATTGATCCAATGCAAAATCACCAATTCCTAGTCACAAGGAATAGCGGAAAGAATTTCCACACCTACACCAAGCGTTAAAGTTGAAAACAAAGGCTAGCTTTTAAAAAAGATTAAGTTACCAGTTGACGAGCCTGTACATCTTTATTATACGAACGTGTTAGCTAGAGACGAATACAAAAAAATATATACAAGTCGGTTATGGAGTAAAGTATAACCGTCAATTGATACGCATAGTTTAGGAAAAAGTATGTAGGAAATTGATTTAGAAAACAGTGACACAACCTAAAATAATAACGTTTATCTAGAGACTAGAGGTCTAACAAGAGTTATAATTATTTTTAAAGTCCTTAGCATTTTTCTTAAGAAATGTAATGATTTTGTTCATAGAATACATTTCATACCGGTTGTTTCGTGCGTGCACACAAATCGGGTGCAATCGGTACATATCCGAATAGGAGTAGCCCATATAAAAGGACTGTTCGCGTAGAAGTTATTATTTGTTGATTGTACGGTTTAAAGAGACAATATAACAAATATGTATAAAGACTTTGGGGAGGTTATTCGAAGATTTCGCAATGCTCTACGAGTAAAAAAAGCAAAATGTGGGCAACGCTTTTCGATAGAAGGAGAAAAATGTCTTACGTGTCAGTCATACGAGGAAGCAATACAGCACTGTACTGCAGTGTTATCAATGCCCGAGGATCTGGATGATTTTATGGAAATAGTCGAGGAGATGGGATTTATAAAACTGTTGGCAGACATTCAAATGGAATATATACTAAATTGTAAGTTTTAAAATAAAAATTTAACCACCACAACTGTTATCATAAGAAATGAATGATGTGAATTTAGAAATTATTTTTGTATATATTAGCTTGTTTATGTTTTAAAATATAAAGCATACATTGGTATTGTTTAATTTTCCAAATGTCCACGTAACTGAAATGGGTATCTAAGTAATTATGAAAAGAATTATAACAAAGATGTGTATTATTTTTTAAAAGGGTGTTATAAACGTTTTACAAAATTATTAATCAGAATCGTTTTATTTAAAACTATAACATAATTTTATTGACATCTATTAATATCTGTAGTTGAAATCCAACAATTTAGAAACGTATAAGAAAACAAAAGTGTAATTAATAGTGTTACAAAATTTTCAGTCTTCGGCTTAAAATTTAAACATCGCTCGTAAATGCGTGGAATGGAAACCTGTTGTATTCTTCCATATACTCAACTTGTTTACAAATACTGTTTTCAAACAATCTTGGGTAGGTTCTTATAAATTCGTATAATATGACCCCAATATCACTATTACTGTATTTGCTTTTAATTACATCATGTGCGAGATTCTGTAGGACATCATTCCTATTATACCTTTCCATTGCGACATCTAACAGAAACAGATCTATATTAGGAGTACCCTTTTCCGTTAGTTCTTTTAAAGTATTAGCATGGTTGAGAACGATCTGAGATACCCTAAAAGTGCTCTAAAGTTCCTTTGGTAAATATCATATAATTCCCATCAAATGTCATCATCTTCACTAAACAATTCTTATTTAAATAAAAACGCAAGTTGTCGAATTTGCATAATTGATTTTGCATGCCAACTTCCATAGTGCGTATAATGTGTGGAAGATTTGATATAAACTTTCTAAATACGTTGAGGGATACATCAAGTACGCTCTGCCAAATGGTGTCAACAAATCTAAAAATTATTTTGTAATCGTCGAACGGGTTCAGGCCTACAATTATGATTTTGGAAGAAGATTTTGTTATGGTGTATGGTTTTTCAAATAGTAACTTGGTTCGTTCTAACTGAATTGCGGCGTTTATACGTTCTATATGCGCTGCGGTCGATTGGTTTTCCAAATCCTTAAATTGTTCCCACTCATTGTCTGTAATTTTTAGTTCCTCCTGGAAATAAACCATCTCGATGTGCCTTTCGTTGTGTTTTGTTATGGCATCACATCCAGTAAAAACATTTTTGCACACACTGCACGCAATACTTAAGATGTTCATTCTAGAAAAAATTATTGATTAACAGTTTTGAATTATACATGTAAATATTAATTTCTTCTACGTTTTTCAAAATTCAAACTAAAACTTACTCTTCTTTGTCGATAGTCCTCACACGAAATTTTAAACCAAAGACTGAAAATTCAGTATTACTATTAATTACACTATAAACGACTTTACGCTTTTCAAAATAAACTTAAAATGAACTTTTGGCATAATTTGTCCTTACATTAACCCAATTTAAATCAAATTATAGAATGTGTATTCCCGTATATTAACTAGAATTGTGGAAAGTGCTTTTATTAAATTAATAGTCAGACGTCATCGACAAACAATGCAAGGCTAATGATCATACATTTCACTAAATTTATTTAGAATATACGTCTTATGTTGAACTACATTTAAAATAGATTATCGAACCACTTTCTAGGTTACCGTGCAGAATTAATATATGTATTATACCTTTTGGTTTAATCATTTGTATGTGGATTCACTAATTGAAAATTTTAACAATTCTAGCCACTAATAAATATTTTTGGAGTTTAACTCTATTATCGATCTAAATCTAAATAAAAATGCAAAGGTGTTTTGCTGATAGGTTTTTGAATATTAATACAATATATACAGGTCTTTGTTGGAACTAATTTTAAAAGACGTGATAATTAATTTCAATCCCCCAGGAAAATTCTATACTAATTTTATAAGTTACACCAGGGGTTTATCTCGAAAGACAGAGCGATACGGTTTAGAAATAGATTAAAGGTGAATTATATACGGTGCTTGCAAAAGGTTAATCTGCAAATCAGTAAGGGGTCATTCGATTTGAAAAAAATTCCGAGGGATTTGAGAACCTGAGGAAAAACACAATAATAATTAAAATCTTACGCGATGGTATATTAAAAATACTGCTAAGAGTAATTTTGTTTAATAACTCTAAAAATGGTGTTGGTGGTTAAATACATACAGGCAAAACCCACTATAAAACAATTATACGCGTCACTTTTCCAGTCAAGACTTGCATATAACGCCAACTAATATAATAAGGAGCTGCGCACGCTCGACCATCGGCATAAAAGGCGAGAGCCATGTTCCAGTGCATTAGTCGTCAAAGTATCGTCGAGTTAGATTAAAATTATAAATTAAACATGGATTTTTCTTGTGTTGACGTTACAAGTGATGTGCGAGTACCACAATTAAATATCAACCAACTAGTTGGTAAGTCAACCTATAGGTTAGGCGAATTTCCTCCAAATTATCACCACCATATATTAGAAGTTGGTTTTGATTTATATGGTGCTCTTCAACCTGCCATCCAAGTTATTTGCTGTAGTGGTATGTGTGCTGATTCTACGATAACATTCTCTTACTTCGATTGGAAGAAATTGTGTACTTTTCAAGTGGAATTTCTAATTCGCCAATTTGCTCAAGACTCAAAACAAGTCAGATTAAATGGTTTGACTACTGGAAACGATGTTGTTGACATACAATTGGATCAAGATTTCAAATTGCAGCTGAGCACAGCCTTTAATAGAAGTATATGGTTGTTGAACAATTTTGAAAAGAGAATTTATATAATATGGAGATTACGAAAGATGGGAATGTTATTGTGCTACCTGCGTACGAGTGCATCAAGCTATTAAATTTGTGAGAATTGATCTGTTTTAAAATGGCTGAGTTAAGGTGTAGAAACTTTCCACAATTTTACGAAAAATTTGTTGGTGATATAAAAAAAGTATGTGGAAATACGACGGAGGAAGAAAGGGTTCAAACGTTATTAGAGGGGGAGAGCAGTGCCAGTATTTCTCTGTCTAATGATTGCAGCAATTTAAATTACTTGACAGTGTTGGAACTTATTAAATGTTTCCCCATTCAGTACTTAAAAGATGCAACTGCAAGGTAATCGCTTGCGCAAATGTTTAGAGATTTAGCTATCCCAGATTCGCCAGACTCTGGTTACCACAGCGGTTTATAGATGTTATCAATACATGTATGTATTCTATTAAAACATTATATTTTCTTGATAAAGTTTGTTTTTACATATTTGTATCGCCAACATTACCATAAATTATTAATAGACGTATTAAACTATCCTGTTTTTATTTTTAGGTTTAAAGTGGTGTACCCCGCAAATAATAAAAACAATTTACCGCATGTTAACAAAAAGTTGTGGAGAAATTTAAAGACGAGTTTAACGGTGACTTGGTGTTAGAATTTGTAGGTAGTAAGGCTAAGTCCTACTGTATTGTACGCGAGAAGGCACGATTAAAAAAGATTAAAGGGGTCTCACGAATTGTAGTTAAGTAAAACCGAGGGTCTTACAACCTATAACGAGCATATATCCCCAAAAGGGGTGGGTATGCAACTACGCAGCAGTGCGTGGGAGAATAAGGATTCTCTCCAATAAGAAATTAAAGTTTCCATGTACGTACCACCAGTCATTGGGTAATGGTAGAAATGTTAAACCTATAAAGGCGATTATTAATTGTGGTTTAGTGACCGCGTTTGTGCACTCTTCGAGTGTCTTCGGCAATCTTTGATTGTTTCCAAAGAAAATATTCAAGCCTGCCATTTAATGTCGTGGTGTAACATCGTCCACGGTTAAGCTTATACATCCGTCGGCAGCAAAGTACTTAAACTCTGGGTCTTGCAGTATCGCTTTTACAAGAATAGCTCACAGCGACACAAGGAAAAACAGCACGGTATGTCATTAAGCAGTAAACGTTCAGCTCCGCCAGCTGTTAAAGGGTCTTGTACGAAACAACCAACATCCGTGTAAAGCGTGCGAGATGGAGGTGTTAAAGTCTGCATACCCTGGTTCTAATAGTACAGCAACCTACACATGGGGCATAAATATATAAGGTAGTTACTATATTTGTATATATTTTATTGTGTTTCCTTGTACAAACAATTAAGGTAGGTCAGTAAACACTATTAAATTGCTATTAATTGACTTGCATTTAGCGTACTTTCCTATTGTAATAACCGCATTTGTTTGGAGAAGAAATTATATACAGCTTTCACATGTGATTCACATGTTCGTTAAGAATCTAGAATATTTGCTGGATTACAAATAATTACAAATTAATGCTATAAAATTAATGCTACATTGGAAGTTTCGAAAATATTGAATTTAAATATTTTGCTATATTAATACTTAATTTGGCTGAAGGTAAGTGACACGCATTTTCAATTACGAATGCATTCTTCTTTTCATTACAGGAGAAATTCCATAGATTTCATACCAGCAAAATGCGCTTTCTTAATTATTAACCACGCGATCATTACACCAAAAGTCGACCTTCCCATTCACATATTTAAAACCCATTACATTGGAATGATTAGATTATTAAACTGTAAATTGGATAAAATAAATTATTAAACTTTTGCGTGCTTATTTCTTTGTATTGGTTAAAGCATATGTCATAAATGAGCAAAAATTTTAGAGGTTTGAGAGCTTAAAGTATAACTTTGCAGAGCGTGGTCCGATTTTAAATCTGTTTGCAGATTCGGGATGTGCGTAAAATTTTAGGCTAATTTAATGTATTGCATGACTAAAAAAATTTATAAGAACGCTCAAAAGTCGCTACAGGTAAGAAATCCTAAAATTAGGGTAGCTCCCTGGGGGGTGATGCTATCTGAAAAATTTCTAAAGATTCGGGTAGCTGAGAAAAATCTAATATTAATTGATACCAAACAAGATAGGTTTATCTCGAAAGATGCATTGGCTAGTCGAAGAAAACTATTTGGTCCAGAATGTTAGCGGTAAAAAAATCTTAAAAATAGGTTTATCTCGTGTGTGGAAATGTGGATGCTTGTGTAAATGTGGAGATGAATCTCCTCATTTCCTCCTTATGGGAATTTACATGTAAATTTGGTCCAGATGCGGGTGGAAATGTGGATGGTGGTGGAAATGTGGGCCTGATTCGTCACTCCGAATGCACAAAAACCAAAGTGGCGTCCATAAGAAATGAGAAAGTTGATGTTGTAACATGTCAATTCGCCGTCGCCTTGCTATGTTACATTGAACGTCCCACCTCCTTGCATATAAAAGTATTCTTTATTTTAACTTTATATTAATACCGTTTACAATCACATGCTAGTCTTGATTCATGTAACATTTCCCTTTAGTATTATAATATAATACATTAATTACGTTGATCTTTAGTTTTAATAATAATATTCCTCGTTTTGTATAAATAATATAAATAATTATGATCAGATGTAATTTTCTAATTGGTAAACCTCTGATTTATGTCCCTAAATACACAACTGGTGTATACATGAATCTATCATTTGGTTGGTTTTCTTGTTTGTCCCTCTCTCAAAATGTGTGGTTATCTTCGAACCAGAATAAACTTTCGTTCTTTTGATATCTGACTGCCTTTTCGTGCACATGCCCTTTCCCGAAAAAGAAGTTCCTTCTAACGCCAAGATGTCGTACCTGGTACGTAAAAGATGTATTTTCTTTTATTCTTGTTGAAATACAAAAATATCGTTTTACAATATTAGTATAATGTATACGAAGAAAGCTGACCTACCAATTCAAAATGTTTAAGAATGGTAAGTTGATTACAGATAAATTTTCTGAGTGTTTCTCGTGGCATATTACAATACTTCGTTCTTGTCACACGTTGATTTTCTAGGGTTCTCTGGTGGGTTGTTCTCTGGTGAGTTGTTCTCTGGAGGAGTGTTTAACTATACATGCTAGGCTATTTAAGCCTATGCATAATTTCTATCTACAAAATATTACCTATTATCGTACAAGAATTTTACGTCGCCGTTTAGTTACTTTCTAAAAAATTAATTAAGTGTCCGTTAACAAAACATATGGTTATGGAACAAAAGGATTGGCTCTTGCAAAGTTGAAGTTTGAAGTTAACAACCAAACTAAATATGGATGGTATTCATCTTCTTGGAACCGTAAGAAGAAACTGAAAACTTCTATATTTCTGAACTGAGCCGGAGCTCAATACTTAAGTATACGTTTCTTTCAAACTGCATAAATATAGGTAGGAGATTTATCTTACTTACTTTTGTGAAAGAACCATGTGCATGTGTTTTAGTTTTAATCTCAAATATCTAGAAGAATAATGCATTTAAAATTTAAAGTCAATACTTTTACTTACCTATTATCTTAACTAATTTAATATCACATTTAATTTCCTGGTATAACCTTATAAGTGTAAACATAAAAGCTTTCATTAAACTTTTTATGGATTAAGAGGTTATTTTCAATTTAAATGCTTATTACAAATTCTTTTAACTATGTTAAATACAACAAGGCGTATTTTTGATTTCTTTTTACTTAGAAAGTTAATTTGAAATTGTATCTAAGTACAATAATAATTTTAGATTTTCTAATATCCTATTTGGTAGAGTTTAAGACATTTTTAAAATTATGCGTGAGTAGATATCTATACTACACTTAGTGATTTTTTCACATTAAAACTAAGTTGTAAGAAAATAAGGAAATATATTTTGTTTTTCTAATGTTATTAACTAAACGTCAATATACAAGTTGTGTTAAGGTATTTTCTTTTGTCATGTTTTAAATTACACCCCTATAACTAGTCTAGGTAAAATTTAACTTTGTTCTCAAAACATCTAAGAATAAAAACCCCTGAGATATAGTCTTTTGCAATCCACCGCAGCCATAAAAGGTCGACGCTAGTCCCGCCAAATTTTGTTTCGACTCTGCTGTACACTCTTTCCTACCTGAAAAAAAAGAATGGTGCAAAGTAATGACGAAATGTTTTTTAACAGAATGAATCGGGCTATTCGATAGGGGATAAAAAGTAGTCATGAGAAAATGTTTATTTTGTATATTATTAAAATAACAGTACTACAAATAAAAAACAAAAATTTAACTTTTTACATTATTGGAAATATCTCGGACGCCAAATGAGATATTACAAATTGCTTTGCAGATTATTAATTAGTGTAAAATTTAGCAACTTTGCCAAACTTAAACATACCCTTTATCTCCATAGAGGTCCTCGAAATTGAATCAGCCTGTATATATATATATTATATATATTACTATGATAATGGGGTTACTTAAGGGTATACAAGGTCACAGGGGAGGTACACTTTACATGAACATCATAAAAATAGAGAAAACCAAACGTTTAAATCATAAAAAGTACATAATTTGGTTATTATGCAAAAAGTAAATTCCAATCATTTTGTATAAAATCGACAACCAGCCACAATTAATAAAAGGGGCTTATTCTGTAATAACTTAAATCAAAATTAATAACTTTGGAAGTTATTCAATACATTTCTAAACATTTAAAAACATACTCAAGCGCCAAAGCAAATATAAATCACCCAGTATAATATAAAAGGAAGCTCATTCTGTAATAGTTGCATCACATTTAGTAGAATAAATAATTCTGGGTGCAACCCAATTCATTTTAAGAACATTTAAAGCATTCATAAACTCCTAATAAATACAAATTAGGCATATTTTAAGGTGTAATATATCTTTTTAAAACTCAGCTCATTGCGTAAGGAATGGAAGGCAATAAAACGCATAAAACAAACTTTTGAAAAACGTGTATATTTTTTAACGCAATAAGATATAGATATTGAAGCAAAACGCGTATATGACATTAGAAATGTAGAAAACGCCACATTTTTGTAAAGCCCGACATGGGTAAACAAAATATGGAACCATAAGTTTTGGTATACGTGCAGAATTAAGCGGAAAATTCAATAAATTCCTGTGCAAAATTATGTCTACGTGATATTTCCAACATAAAATTTCAACACTTGTTAACAAATTCCAATACAAAATTAGGTCAACGTGCAGAGTTAAATGTGTCAAGTGGGCAATTTTGAATAAACCCAACAGATTAAGAGATAAGAGGGAACGAACTTGTTCCATATAAAGAACATAAGCTGAAAATGCATTCATTCCTTTAACGACACACGTCTGTACCTGTCTAAACGAATTTATTACGTGTATCTGAATCGAATACGTTTTCTGGGATCTTTATTCGAATACGTTTTTTTGGATCTTTATTCGAATACGTTTTCTTGGATCTTTATTCGAATACGTTTTGTTGGATCTTTATTCGAAGCCGTTTACTTGGATCTTTATTCGAATACGTATTCTTGGATCTTAATTCGAATACGTTTACTTGCATCTTTATTCAAAACCCTAAATTTGTTAAATATTTAAAATAAAATACAATTAATAGTTTATCTTATGTTTACGCGTAAAACGGCCTATTCTTCGTTGCACATTTTGGCACTTTCAATTTTCAGTTTGTAAACGTTTGTAATTTCCGCCTATCTCTGTAGAACCTTTGCATTTCTCAAATTCTTTGGTTTCAATTGTTGTACTTTCATTCAATCTCGCACGTCGACATTCAATATGTCATAGTATCTTCTTAGAATTTCCAAATATACATTGCAATTTTGTCACGTATTTCATATTTGTGTCGTTTATAGTCCAAAGCTTATCGTATAGCGAACCGTCTGTTATTTATTGTTTGTTATTTGAAATATGTTGAATTTTTCATGTAAATATAATATTCTTAGTCACGTATTCATTTTCTAATAATGACGTTTTAGAATGCGTTTACTTATTCATGCCTTACAAAGTTACACATAAAACGAAAAATTGATAGGTTAGGTCAGCACCGCCGCCCTGATTTTTCTTTTTATCTAACCTAAGTCCACACAAGTCCAACAACCTAACCTAACTCCGGACAACACTAGCTAACCTAATTCCTAACCTAGGTCGGAAGCAATTTCACCCTATGGGACAATTTCACCCTATGGGGACAATTTCGCCCTAAAATAACACCCTACATATATCCGACATATATTCGGATATATCTCGATACGCATCCCTGCCGACCTAGGTCGGATAACAAAACAGTTCCTAAGCAAGAGAATGTAAGCGATATAGCGGTGTCCGACATATTCGGCTATCTTCGGCAATATACGCCCCCACTCTGTAGGATACATAAGAGGGCAATTTTTTCGTATCCAATTTAGTATTTGACAGTAGCTAGAACGGTAAACATGAGCGTCTCCAAGGTGATTAACGTTTTTCAACTTCTTGGGAATAAAGTGAAACCGACAAATGAGCGATTTGGATTATGGCTGTTGGCAGAAAATATGTCCAACAATAATCTGGTGACAGATATTGGTAATATTTGTTATGTCGAAGGCGAACAGATGCTGACTGGCGGACTACACACGCCAATTACAGAACCATTTTGTGACAATATAATGTAGGTTAAAATTTGCGACCTTTATGACGCCGAACAAATATCTGCAAACAAAAGGATGTTTATCGTAAAAAAAAAAAGAAATTGTGATGCATTCAACAGCTATCTACGAAGAAAGTTCGACCGATTTGTTTCCGCTAGGCATGGTGTTAAAGCTAAGCTTCCGTTTTCTCTGGAAAGCACTAGCAAGATGGGCCAGAGAGTAAAAGAAATTATCGAAAAAGAAGACCTCGAATGAATTAATAAAAAATTTCAAAATCCTATATGTGTTCCATACAAAGTGGAACTAGCAGATGTTAAATTGGAAACTTTATTGGAGGAACTACCAGATATATTAGACGAACTCGAAAAAGATTATTATAATCTTTTTGACATGGATGTAACCCAAGATTTTGCTGGCATATTTAGCAAGATGGAGATGTGTAATTATTTAACTACAAACCATAACTTTTGCTATAAGAGCGAATACCAAGAAAAGTGTAATATTATAGTTGACAACGATAAAACTGTGGGAATTGATTGTTTAACATAGCTAACAACCAATGCTAGAATTAAGATATACAACAAATTTGTGTGTCAGATAACAAGTCCTGGTGTTAATAAACAACTTGGCAATGATATACTAGATTTTTTACGTTGTCCAGATGTACGTTTAAGGGAAACATTTGCGTCTCCTTTGGCCAAAGAACATGGTATTACGCGATTGGAAGCGACAATACACAACTGTACAATTGGAAGCTATGTCAGTGTGGAAAGGGTGTATAATCCCTTAAAAGACTGTTTAACCTTATTGGAAGATAGTAAGTTATACTTCCTAAAGCCGCCAATGTACTCGGTACCACTTGCCAAAATGTGGAGTAACCTATCGGACAAGCTACAAAATAGCTGCTGTTTAGTGTATAATAACCTACTACAGTACGTGTATTGGGGGAATGGCAATTCAAAGAAATTGACGGGTTTGCAAATTAAGTTGTTCGAAAAACCAGAGGAAAGAGAAAAATTGATAAAGTATGTGCTCTCGGCTTTTAGTTTTAACTATTTACCTGTAAATTATTTGGAGATAGTAGAGGAGGAAGATAGCCAAGATAAAATAAAAATCTTACACAAGTGCTACATTAAAGCAGGTAGTACATATTTTACACAATCTGCAACACCATATTCTACAATTCCAAAAGAAATAGTCATTTCGGAATTGGGGTTGATAGATACGCCTAACATTCGTCCAGAGGTTGTACAACAACGCGTAAATATTGGCAGTAAACTCTATCCGTTTACGCTAAAGGAAATTGCCCCATTATGCACGCCATACGCTGTAAGTGGAAGAAAAAGACAACTGGAATTAGAGGAAATGGATGCAAAAAAGCGAAAGTTGGACTACATGGAAAACACTGCGACAATACGCAAACAATACACAGATGTGTTAGACAAAGAACATCTTATTAGAGAAAATGAGGAAGAATTAAAAGATTATTTTATGTGCCGATGGAATGACTTAGATGCATCCGGTTTCTACGAGCTGTATGCATTTGTGGTTAGTATAAAAGACTCTTTTAGTTATGTAGGCGTCCTTGCGGAAAAGGATGGTACTAAATCCGTATACTTTTTAAAAGGTTATTTTAAAAACGTATTTATCGAAATGGTGGATAGCATAGACGAACTGAGGAATGCGGGTTTCGTAACCTTGGCGTACACCACACGCAAAGGGTTTCGTTAAACATTGTATATTTGCCTAGTAAGGAACCTTTCGGATCATTTAAAACCGAGGGTCTTACAACCTATAACAACCATATATTTCCAAAAGTGGTGGACATGCAACTACGCAACAGTGAGTGGGAGAATAAGGATTTCTTCCAATACCGACAAGAAGAAGTCGATCAAACTAACAAGATACGTATGCAGGATATAGTGGGAAAGCTGCGATTAAAAGATTGTCATAAGCTGCAAGAATTACACGAAGGAATGGATCTGGTTGTTGGTGGAATCAAAGACTTTATATATAGAGGCAAACTTCGGTACATTTTACAATTCGAAAACCTAGACGGTCTCCCTATGTATCAAGCTATTGGCCAGAAAAGGAGATAGAGGACTAGGGTGTCGGTTTAAATTTTAAAATGCGAATAAAATTAGATAAAATTAAAACCACTCCAAACAAACATAAACAAAAGACTGTTTTCTGTGTATAACTTTTTAATTAAAATTAAGTTTAAATGACTCCATGCTTGGTATTAAATATTTATAAATTTTGTTATGTATGTCAGAATAAAAATTTTTGAATAGTATTACATTGCTCTTTATTTACACAAGGCTGTGACGTTACCACGAAATAGCAGTCGCACAGAGAGGGGTGCGCATGGGCAGGGGGTGCGCACGTAGGGGGGCGCGCGCAGGGGTGCGCATGGGCAGGGGGTGGCGCGCGTAGGGGCGCGCAGGCGCAGGGGGTTCGCATGGTCAGGGGTGCGCATGGGCTGGGATGTGTCTGGGCGTACGCGAGGGAAGCGGATGTTAACAGTCACCAAGCATTTAATTTTTTATTTGGTATGGAGCACTTGCCGGCGTATGTATCCGGAGTAAAAAATACGATTTGTACACGCAGCTTATTAATAAAATCAGTTTACCGAGCGAAGATGACAAAAGGTACATCATTCCTAGTAGTACAGCAATGTACGCATGGGGTGCATAAAGATATAAATCTAAGATGGTTGTTTATATTTGTATAGATTTTGTAAATCATTGTATATATTAGTTTTAAGATGCCATAATTTTTAAGTTCTTCTCCCACCTTCTCTTTTTCCAAATCCTTCCTGCTTCTATCCTGGTTGACAGAGTATACGTGTTATCTCCACGTGGTGTTCGCGGAACACAGCGGTTTTAGATTTCTCGGGAAATGGATGGTTAAAGCATATGTCTTGGGTAGCAAAAAAAGGTTCTAAGGATATAGTTAAATAAAGATGGGCAAAAATTAGAGGTTTGGGTCTTTAAAAGGCGTAACTTTGTAAGTGGTGGATCTATTTAAAATCTATTTACGGGTTTGGGCTCCCTAGAAAAATCTAATATTAGTTGATACCAAACAAAATATAGTTATCTTAAAAGAGTGACTGCCCCGTGGATAATAAATACAATATACCGCTTGTCAACAAAAAAAAGTTTTATGGAAATTTAAAGACGAATTTAATGGGGTCTAGTATTAGAATTTGTTGGTAGTAGGGCTAAGTCCTACTGTATTGTAAGCGAGAAAGACACGATTAAAAAAAATAAAGGGGTCTCACGAAGTGTAGTTAAGTAAAACCGAGGGTGTTACAACCTATAACGAGTATATATTCCCAAAAGGGGTGAGTATGCAACTACGCAACAGTGCGTGGGAGAATAAGGATTCTCTCCAATAAAAAATTAAAGTTTCCATGTACGTAGCACCAGTCATTGGGAAATGGTAGAAATGTTAAACCTATAAAGGCTATTATTATCGTGGTTTAGAAAAATAGTAGTTCTCTTGGACTAAATAAAATAGCTTAGACCGATTAATGTATATGGTTACACATTCTCGTACAAATCCACAAACATCTGCTTACGTCCACATACGAACATAGCGATGCCGGTAGTTTTTGTTTAACAAATAGTAGGAAAGATACGTTAGGTGTTAGTGTGCGGAAGCCCATCGGATCGTGGATTCAAAAAGAAAGGTGCGGCGGAATGTATGGTAGTTCCCGTTAGAATAATCGAAAGTGGTTAATCGATCGTATTAGATGTTTAAATATGCGAAAGTGTAAAAGCCTACATAAGCAAAATTTAATTATCAGACAAAAAAAATGCGCGATGTGCTATACTTATAAAGAAAGTATAGAATGGTGCTTTGCAGCGGTCTTAGCAGTAATAAAGGCGACTGACTTTTTCAAGCAACTACAAGAATAGCAGTAGCGCAGAGAAGGGGTGTATGCATGTATTGTACAGCGCACTGTTACTATAAAATATGTTAGTTTACGGGTAGCTCGAACGTGTAATTGATCACGACTTATAGGTCCCTCGGAGGTTTAAAAATTCTGAGACCATTGTCGTTTGAAAAATGTTTGGAAATTATCAGAACGGGAGCGGGTCGAAGTATAAGTTAGATGGATGATTGACCAAGTTTTTTCTACCTTCTACGAGGGAATCGGAAGTTGACAGACATCGAGCATCTAATTCTGTATATGGGCGATATCGAGTACTAACCGGTTCTAGAAATAATTACGTGCTACCGACCGCTATGCGGAAGATTTAGTTCTAAGAAATGAGTATCCTACGAAAGTACGGAATACTTGGTATTAATGCTAACTGGTTTAGTGACCGCTTGTGCACTCTTCGAGTGTCTTCAGTAATCTTCGACTGTTTCCAAAGAAAATATTCAAGCCTGCCATTTCCGAAAATATGGCGTAGAAGTTATTTAAAATTAAATTGTTTTATTAGTAAGTATCCTGTAGACAACAAGTTTGGTATTCCCTTAGTAAAGGTTAAAAGTGTTTTATTAAGTTTTTGTTTATAGTAGCACTGCATCTTCTACCGCGCGACTTGCAGCCAATTTGTGTGCTACCACCCTTTTGGATTTTTAATATGCACGCGATGTGATTGCTGATCCGTATAACATGGAAGACGTTTCCGATGTTTCTACTAACTGCATTCGCGGCATGAACGATGTGAACCGGGCGCATGCATTGGTGCTAAATGTACTGGACGAGCAGCAAGGATTAGTAAAAGATGACGTCATTTAGTTCCCCGCTGAATCCTTAATATCGTTCGGCCGTCTTCGGAAACCTTCGGTATGCATTCTATAGGGTACATAAAGCAGGTACGCAAGAGTAAACTTTTTAGTTATAAGTTAGTTCGCTTGCAAGTTTTGTCAAAGTCTTATAGTGCGGATTTTGTTTTGTACTGAAATGGTACCTGCAAACGTTTTTAAATGCGAGTCCTGTCTCGTTTACTTTACCAGAAGGTATGCTCTCAAACGGCACCAGAACAAATGTCGTGGTGTAACATCGTCCACGGTTAAGCTTGTACATCCGTCAACAGCAAAGTACTTAAACTGTGGGTCTTGCGGTATCGCTTTTACGAGAATGTACAACTTACAGCGACACAAGGAAAAACAGCACGGTATGTCATTGTGCGGTATACAGCGCGTAAATAAATTAATATTAGCACTTACTGCTTTATCTGCTACCATGTCATTACCATAGGTCATGAACCATTCCAAAATGTTTATAGCGAACTGTATAATGAATGATTGATGATGTGCAATGCTTTGTTTTACACACGCACTCATGAAAACACCGCGAACGCGTGTCTGTTGATTACGGGTGCACTTGCGGCTTAACCAAAATCTGAACACCACTCTTGTGACTGTCACTGTTCAATACCGCTATATAGGAATCGAAGCGTACAGGTAGCGGAAATAAGGAATGCTGAAGGGTTAACTCTAAAAGCTGCTTTAAAACGCCTTAACATACCGCCCACCAAAATAAGATTGATTAACTTATTTTTAAACTATGTACTAATGAAAATAAAACTAATACTACCCTAGATTTAATATTCATCTTAAAACTATTGTTGTGCTGTCTACAGGTAGAGGACAACTTGACTAAAGTACTTTTAATCGTGCCATGCATAGTTTTTACCCTAGCCACTCGAATAACCCCATCGCTTCCAGATTATAAATAATCGACGCGGCTTAGTCGCCAGGACAGAGGAGGTGCTTGATCCTCTTTGATTAAAACCAAGGTCCCAATTTGGATTTGAGGAGATGAAGTGAACCATTTGGTCTTTTGTTGCAGGGTATGTAAATAACTTGTACGCCACTGTTTCCAGAAATCTTGTTGTATGCGCTAAATTAGCTGCCAGCGATCCAAATGAGAACTCTTCAACGCAGTAACATCAGGATCTAGTAGAACAGACAACGGTTCCAAACCAAGAAAAATGATTAGGTGTTAAATATAGAAAATCTTCGGGATTAGTACTCAACGGGCACAAAGGCCTTGAATTAAGTAGAGATTCAATTTGAACAAAAACAATTTTGAGTTCTTCATACGACAATATTTGATTGCCAATGATCTTTTTGAGATGAGATTTGATTGATTTAATCCAACCTTCCCATAAACCTTCGAAATGAGGAGCGGAAATGGGGTTGAATATAAATGTTATACATTCTGCACCCGCAGAATCTTTCATGTCAGATAATTCACGATACGCTCCAGTAAAATTGGTGCCACAATCACTATAAATAGTCATACACTTTCCACGACGAGCGATAAAACGACGTAAAGCAGCGATGAAGGCTTCTTTTGAAAGACTAGACACTAACTCCAAATGAACGGCTTTTGTGCTAAAACAAATGAACAAGCAAATATAAGCCTTTGATGACTTAGAACCTCGTTTTCTACTCATTGTAACGGCAAGAGGGCCACCATAATCCACACCAGTATGCAAGAATGCCTTTCCAGGAGTTACTCTCGAAGTTGGTAAATCACCCATGGGAGGGCAGTAAGTAATAGGGTTTATGCGAAAACAACGGATGCATGACTTCAAACATTTACGAACTGCTCTTTTAGCAGATAGAATCCAAAAATTGTGAGTCAACAAAAATTGAGTAGTACGAAGTCCAGGATGTAAGTGCTTGTTATGGCAATCCAGAATGATTAAGTTTGTTAACCGATGAGATGATGGGAGTAAAATTGGAAATTTCACCCCATAAGGTAGGTCTGAATTTCGAAAACCACCCATCCTGAGTAAACCATGTGAATCCAGAAAGGGAGTGAGAGGTCTGAGCGATTTGTTAACCGGTTTACCATTTGCTATATTACAAATATCTAGATGGAAGACTTCTTGTTGAACCTTTTTGATCAAAATATGAAGAGAACATTGCTGTTCAACCATAGAAGCATAATCGGGCGCGTCTCTGCGTGATTCCAATGATGTTCGAGTATTGGAAATGAAGTGACGAACACATGAAATAATTCTACATATTTTTGCCAAATTTGAAAAGCGAGTAGTCAATGAGTCTAAGAAATTGTATGAATTAACAACATTTAATGATAAAATTTGTCTTTCCGTTTCTACTGACAACGGATTTAATGAACGAGACACGTTAAGCAATGGCCATTCTTCTTCTGGAAGTTGAAGCCAATGAGGCCCTTTCCACCATAAATGATGTTGTACCAATTTTGAGGCTACCAGACCTCAAGAGGCACAATCAGCTGGGTTTTCTGAAGATTTAATATGAAACCATGATGCTGGAGGAATGCGGTCTTGGATATGGGAAATTCGATTGCTGACGAATGTTTTCCAATTATACGATGATGATTTAATCCAAGCGAGTGCAACGGTTGAATCGCACCAGGCATAAATACTATCGAATGACAATTGTGTTTTGTAAGTAGTCCGAACAAAATCTACCAAGTTTGACAATAGTAGTGCACCACATAACTCCAAACGAGGCAAAGAAATGCGATTAGTAGGATCAACCCTAGATTTGGCACACACCAATGATGTTTTAATGTTTCCAACTGTGTCGACGACTCGAAAATAAACAGCGGCTGCATAGCCTGCTTCCGAAGCATCACAGAAATCGTGAATCTGTATACGTTTGTAATTAACATATAAAATCCATCGAGGGATCTCGAGTTTCGATAATTCTGACAATTGTTCCAAATAATTTTTCCATTTTGATACAATATTTAATGGAGGACTTTCGTCCCAATCCAAACCCAATATCCACAAATATTGGATTAGATGTTTGGCAAAAAATACTAAAGGAGTAAGTAGTCTCAACGGATCGAAAATTCTGGCTACTTCAGACACCATACTGCGCTTTGTACAATCCTTTGAAATAGGATTAACGTGATAAAAGAAATAATCCCCTATGGGTTTCCACTGCAAACCTAAAATCTTTTGTGACAAATTATTTGAATCTTCAAAACTAAAAGTTGTCGTATAACAAGACGATTCTGGTAATCCTTCAAGAACCTTGCTGACGTTGCTGTTCCATTAACGCAACGTAAAATCTCCTGCTGCACAAATTTGACTTAATTCGAACATTAAACGTTTTGCTTCCTCCACTGAAGCACAACCACTCACAACATCGTCAACGTAAGTATCTGATGCCAACACCTCAGCAGCACGCGGAAATGTGGCTGACTCCACTTGAGCTAATTCCTGAATGACCCTCAATGCTAAGAATGGAGACGAGGTCATTCCGTAAGTGACGGTGTTCAACCGATAATCCCGGATAGGATCCGAAGAATTAAATCTCCGAATTATTTTTTGATATTGACGATGATCTGGCGCAACCAAAACTTGCCTGTACATCTGTTTGATGTCAGCAATGAATACCGCAGCATGTTGACGAAGGTGCAGCAACAAAACCATAATGTCTTTCTGCAACGGAGGACCAACTAACAAATGTTCATTTAACGAACCACCAATAGGCGCAGAAACCGAAGCATCAAAAACTACTCTGAGTTTGGTTGTTGTGCTCTCTGGTTTGACAACGGCATGATGAGGTATGTAGTATTCTGACAAACCATCTATTGAATTTTGACCCAATTTCGAACAAAGTGTCATATGACCACTCTCAATGTATCTTGCATAAAATCACGATATGAACTATATAAATCTTTTTCCAAACGTCGCTCCAATGAAAGAAATCTACGAATGGCGATCTCCCGAGAATCGACAAAAACAGGCTCTGGGCTTTTGAACGGCAATCGGACCACAAAACGACCACCCTTCTCTCTAGCACGAGTCTCAACGAAATGCCTTTCGCACGCTTCTTCCGCCGATCTCACCCTAGACGAGTCTGGAATGTTTTCTAGTTTCCAAAAGCGACGTATATTAGAATTCAATGGTTCCACTATTGCACATAACGATGTGCATGAAGAAACAGGAGAAACAAGTTTTCCTGTCAGTATCCAACCCAATGTTGTCTATATAGTGACAGGTTCATCCAGCGAACCCACACGAGATTCATTCATCAAAATATGAGCGAAAATATTTGCACCTAGCAACATATCTATTTTGCCGGGTTTATCAAAATCTTCGTCAGCTAAGTTTAAGTCAAACATATGCGACCAATTATTTGATGGTAACTGTACCGTAGGTAATTTTCCACAAATCTCCGGGAGAACAAAAACATCCGCATTATATTGAAGGTTTCTTTGTCCTCTAGGACGAATCTTACATGACAATGTACCTGAAACCTGAGCAGCCGATAGTCCCAGTCCTTCCACCTTTACTGAAACTTTTGATTTATTCAAAGCCAAACGTTGACGACATGAGTCAGTCATGAAACTCTCCATGCTGCCATTATCCAATAAAGCTCTTACAGTTTGAACTCTTCCAAACCCATCATAAACGGATACTTTAGCCGTAGCTAACAAAGTGACCTATTTGACGATCTTGCCGAAAATAAACTACTACTGGCAGTGTAGCTAGCTTCCAATTGAGGAGTTGATGAAGACGACAAAACTGCTGACGATGAAACCACAGGCACAGAAGAAGTAACATCCTCAGTCTGCACTGCTGAGTTTCTAAAATGCAGCAAAGTGTTGTGGGGTTTTGAACACCTTTTGCACAACTTCTTTGATTTACAATTGCTAGCATTATGTGAGTCCATACAACAATTAATGCACAACCCTTTTCCTTTAACAAAAGTATAACGTTCCTGCGGTGACTTTCTAAGAAATATTTTACACTGATATAAATAATGTGTCGCATCACACAACAAGCATTTATTTATCTTTGACGTAGTCATTAAAGACGTATGAGATTGTGATTTTGAATCCGCATTAGGGCGTTTTTCCCAGTCCACATTCTTACTTGACGATTTGAGATGTTTATCTGCTAGCACCATACTGCTGATTTCTAGCGCCTTACAGTGCTTTTCAACAAACGTTTTAAGCAAATCGACCTCCAATTTTTTTGATAACATATTGAAAAGAATCAAATCCAACAAATCAATTTTCATTTGACGCAAACCAGCCAAATTTTCTACAAAGCAATTCAGTAATTCTTTTAATTCTACATGTGAGTTAGATTGAGCTTTAGAAATCTTTTCTAACGCTGAAAGGTATGTTTTTGCCAATAACCGACGGCACTCGTAACGCTGAACGATAATTGAATAAGCAGTTTCAAAATTTTCATTTGTGACAGCCAGATGACGAATAAGATTTTTCGAATTTGAATCTAGAGAGTTCAGTAAGAAGAAATATTTTTCAATGGGTAGTAAATTCTGGTTATCATAAACTAAATTCTTAAACATGCTAGGATAAGCGTTAAAATTACAAAACTTTCCAGTGAATTTACTTATTGATACACGCGGTAATCTAATATTGGTAACACCACTAAGACCAGTAGGCGATCCAGACCTATTTCCAAATGAATTTTGAGGTTTAATGTCCGATGACTCAAACATGCTTTCAAACTGAGCATTACAAATTTTAATCGACAATAGCATTTTATCAAATTCGATACGAAGCGATCCTGTCTAAAATTAAACGATCCATAGAAATTCTAAATTGAGTCATTGTGTTGAATGACACGACCTCAATTAAAATACCAACAACCAAACTTTGTAAATCTGCTGACTAGAATTTCCTACAATACAATTTTAACTAAACTTTCTAATAAGGACCATACCTGAAAACCAAACCAACCAGTAAAAATATGTTCACTTCTTTAAAAGCTTTCAAACCCCAAGATAAGAATGTTTGCAACAGATGTGATTTGTTTGTCTGGTGCCGAAGCAATTATAAAGCCACCAACCCTTAAAAGCTACCTGCATAAGAATTCACCTCATGTATCCAACATTATTTCGAAACTGGTAAGATAAAAACTAGCATTAATATATGTCCCGTTATTTCCAAGGGGCAAACTGTGTACATATCAACGTTTTAAAGCTTTCCGTCTGTAATAAATACCTCAACTTTAATTGAATGAATATAATTATTGTGATTGAATGAATAAAATGATAGCTACACTAAACATTAGTAGTTATCAAAGGTAATCACGAAAATGTAATGAAACAATGAGGATTAAATACGATTAATGATTAGGATTAATTGTAAAGACACTTCAAGAATTGAACATTATGAAAGGATAAGATCTGAGCGCGAAGGATCAATTAATGTGCGATATACAGCGCGTAAATAAATTAATATAAGCACATACTGCTTTATCTGCTACTATGACATTACCATAGGTCATGAACCATTCCAAAATGTTTATAGCGGACTGTATAATGAATGATTGATGATGTGCAATGCTTTGTTTCACACACGCACTCATGAAAACACCGGGAACGCGCGTCCGTTGATTACGGGTGCACTTGCGGCTTGACCAAAGTCTGAACACCACTTTCGTGACTGTCACTGTTTAATACCGCTCCTTGTGCTATATAGGAATTGAAGGGTACAGGTAGCCGAAATAAGGAATGCTGAAGGGTTAACTCTAAAAGTTGCTTTAAAACGCCTTAACAGTCATTAAGCCGTAAACGTTCAGCTCCGCCAGCTGTTAAAGGGTCTTGTACGAAACAATCACGAATTATGTGTAAAGTATGCGATTTCGAAATGGAAAAGACTACCTATGCCGCACACTTGAGAATCAACAGACATAAAAATGCATCAGTTACCGCTACTAGCGACGATGGCGTAGAAATGGTTAGCACACCGTTTAACAACCGTATGGCTAGCTATCGCATAAAGAACGCTAGTGTCGACGATGGAGTGTCCGAGTTTCTTTGGAAGCAGAAATAGCGGTTTATTCAATTAATTAATGAGAAAAGAATACAACATACAGCAGTAAAAGTCTATTGCGAACTCTACGGCGTTTACACCAAAATGACAGAAGAGACTACCGATGTGAAATCCTTTAACACAAAATATATGGTTATAACATGTTCTAGTAATCTGGAAAATATGTACGAGGTCTTAAGCGAAACCATGAGAACAAAATCAGAGGAATTTAAAACACGTGGGTCCGGTTGGTCTTTGGGAAATGTGTTCTATTTAGAAATAAATATTAATAAGTATAAGCCGATATGAGAAGTTCTAGGTTAAGAATGAAAAATTGTGAATATGTATTTAGAAATGTGGTTTACAAAATTTAAACTGTATTAGTAAAATTGTCTATAAAAAAGTTGTTAGAATGGTTTTAGATTTTCTTTTAGGTATGAGCTGCAGGAAAGTTATAATTTAGAGGGTATATGTGTAACTTTGTAAGAAGTGGTCCTATATTAAATCTGTTTGCAGATTCGGATTCCGCGTAAAATTCTAGACTAATTTGATATGTCGCATGGCTAAAAATTTATAAGGACGGTCAGAAATCGCTGCTGGTAAAAATCTTAAAATGAGGGTAGCTCCCTAGGGATAATGCAATCTAAAAATTCCTAGAGCTTCGGGTAGCTGACAAAAATCTAATATTAATTTATACCAAACAAGGTACATTTATCTCGTGGGTGGAAATGTGAAGAAAGATTTATCTCGCATAGGGCATATGTGTAACTTTGTAAGGGGTGGTCCTATTTTAAATCTGTTTACAGATTCGGATTCTGCGTAAAAGTCTAGACTAATTGGATGTGTCGCGTGGTTAAAAAATTTATGCGGACGGTCAAAAATCGCTATCAGAAAAAAATCTTAAAATGAGGGTAGTTTCCTGGGAGATGGTGCTATCTAAAAAATTCCTAAAAATTCGGGTAGCTGAGAAAAATCTAATATTAATTGATACCAAACAAGATAGGTTTATCTCGAAAGATGCAATGGTTAGTCGAAGAAAACTATTTGGATCAGAATGTTAGCGTTAAAAAAGTCTTAAAATTGGAGTAGCTCCCTGGGGGGGGTTGATGCTATCTAAAAAATTTTTGGAAATTCAGGTAGCTGAGAAAAATTTAATATTGATACCAAACAATATAGATTTATCTCGTGGGTGCGATGCCAATACTCACCGAGAAGTATCGCGAAAATTTTAGGGGTTAGTTTTCGATTTTTTAGGGTAGGGATGGTTGGGGTAAAAATCCCACAAGGAGGTCCAGAGGGAGGGAGCAAAGGAGAAGATTCATCTCCCTCATTTCCTCCTTATGGGAATTTACAATGTAAATTTGGTCCAGATGAGTGAGGAAATGAGGGATTCTGGAGGAAATGAGGGCCCAAAACCCCTGTCCTACATCTACTATTAAAACACATCAAACTTATTTCAAATCACTTGGGGTATATTCAGAAGTTCGATTTAAGCTAAAATTTAAATAGTATATTAATTCCATTTTTGTTTCAGCTTGGAATTGCAGAAGTTTTTGGACCAAATGCAAATCTTAGTGGGATTATACCAAAAGGACAAATAAAAATAAACAATATAGTGCATAAAGCAAAAATAGAAGTAAATGAAAAAGGAACTGTAGCCGCCGGTGCAACTGGCGTTATAGTTATACCTTTAATGGGATCGTCCATGCCACGATTTATTGCTGACCATCCTTTCTTATTTTTCATTTATCACGTGGAGTCTAGAAATATTATTTTTGAAGGGCGATTAAATCAACCTCCAGAAGTGTTTGATCAAATATTCGAAGGACCATTGCAGTCCGTACAAAATGTTGAGCAACCTACAGCCCATAGACACGGTGCTCAAGGGTACATTCCTCAAGGAAGTCAAGATACAATACCGCTTCCACAAGGTACTAATAATCAACAATCATCCTCATCAACGTATCCGCAGAAACCATCTATACAAACGCACCCATTGTTTTTTCCTACAGATACAAAAGCAAGCACAAATACTTATACTCAGTTTGCAAACCGAAATTTTGAGACTACATTTCAGCAGCGACAGATAATTGAACGAACACGTTTTTGAAAATGATTTGCCAATGATCAAATGAGGAGTTGTCATCTAAAGACTTTTTTTATTACTTTCAATTTGATGAGACTAATTATGTTTCTATACGAAAAAAATCGGAAAGTGTGCAGTGAATTATACTAGATTTTACATTATTCTTTACTCTGTAGTTTTTAATAAATTTGTATAAATCCATTCAGTTTAATTATATTTTGAAGGTGGTTACGGTACAGTAGCTCCTCGGTATAATGAACACAAGATACTGAAGTCTTAGAAACTTTGTTAATAAAAGGGTTTTCTTAGTAGTGATATGTAGATACTTATATCAGAATAGCCACTAACTGAATTCTGAAGGGCGGCTCTTTTATTATTGCTATAGTAGGGGATAAAGAATACTACTATAGTAAGCCTGCTTATCGTAAAAGGCGATTAAAAGGCGCAGCAAGGGGGCAGCAGCCTTGCTGGATAAAAGATATTGGAGGAGGGTCGGTTGGTCTCGGGCGATCCTCAATAATTTACAAGCTTGTTGGGGGTTGGCCATGACGGATACGGCTTTTTTGCTAAAATCTTTTAAAACTGCGTTGTGGAAAGATATGGGAGCCTACCACAATATTTCCCAGGTGTGCGTGGCCTAAAACACGAAATACATATGATGGAGAGCTCACAAGTAAAATTCTTGTCCGGAGGTAAAATACTCCCTCATTCGGATCTCCGGGAGGGCGTACTTGGAGCTCGTCATCGTAAGAATATAAAACAACAGTTCGATTTAGTGATAGGGACTTGGAATGTAAGGTCATTACTTAGAGTAGATAAGTTAACGAATTTATTAGTCAAAATGAGAAAGGAAAAGCTGGACATTTTAGGTATTAGTGAGGTGAGATGGCCAGAAAGTAATGACTTTTGGAAAGATAATTATAGAATAATTACAACTTCTTCAACTAATGGACAGGCAGGCGTAGGAATAGTGTTAGGTAAAAGATTAGGGCATAAAGTTAAAGAGTACTTACAATTTAGTGATAGAATAATTATGGTTAGATTGAGTACAAAACCCACAGACACTGTTTTAGTTCAGGTTTACATGCCAACAACTCAGTAAGAGGATGAGGAAGTAGAAAAGGTATACGAGGATATAAATAGTATAGTGAGAAAAGTAAAAGGAGATGAGAATTTAATAGTTATGGGCGATTTTAATGCGGCAGTGGGAGAAGGTAGTGAGGGAAAAATGGTAGTAAAATTTGGGTATGGCAGACGAAATGATAGAGGAGAAAGATTAGTTGAGTTTTGCCAGGAACATAGATTAGTAACTGTAAACACCCTATTCGAACAACATGTTAGGAGAAAGCGCCAGGTGATAGGGCTAGATACCAAATAGACTATATTTTAGTTAAACAAAGATTTAGAAACCAAGTTAAAAACTGTCGTAGTTATTCAGGGGCTGACATAGATAGCGATCATAACTTAGTTAAAATGAAGTGTAAACTAAAATTCAAAAAATTGAGAAAGGTTAAAAGAGAGGGATGGGATCTAGGTAAGCTTAATGATAGTAGGGTAAAAGAGGAATATAAACAAGTATTAGATAATAAGAGCAAAGAGATAGCTGTAGGAGGGAACGTAGAAAATAGATGGAAAGAAATAAAACTGACTGTAAATGATACAGCAACACAGACTATAGGTAAGAAAAAATAGAAGCGAGAAAACCGTGGGTAACAAAGGAGATATTAGATTTAATAGAGAATAAAAGAAAGCTTAAACCTTTCAGAGAAGTGGATAGTGAAAGTAAGCAAAAATATAATACAGTTAGAAATAAGATAGTACACGAGTGTAGAAAAGATAGAAATAAATGGATGGAAGAGAATTGTAAGGGAATACAAGATGATTTGAGAGTAGGTAAGACAGACAGGGCTTACAGGGCAGTTAAAAAGTTTTTTGGGGAAGATAGGAAAAATATAATGGTATTAGAGACAAGAATAATGAGCTTCTAATAAATAAAGTTGAGGTAGAAGATAGATGGAAAAGATATTTAGAAGATTTATATAAGGGAGACGATATGTATGAGTTAGAAAACGACCAAGAAGAGGATGTAGAAATAGGGTTCTCAATATTAAGAGAGGAATTTGATACAGCTGTTCAGAATCTTAAAATAAATAAAGCACCAGGGATAGACGATATTCCCGCAGAATTAATAAAATATGCAAGTCAGAAAACTTTAGATAGATTATATGAACTAGTAAAAGTAATATATGACACAGGTGAGGTTCCAATAGATTTCGAAAAAAATATTATTATCCCAATCCCAAAAAAGTCAGGAGCTGATAGGTGTGAGAATTTTAGAACGGTTAGTTTAACTTCTCATGCTTCCAAAATACTAACAATAATAATTAAAAATAGAGTAGAAGCTTTGACTGAGAATTATTTAGGCGAAGACCAATATGGTTTTCGTAAAGACAGAGGGACTAGAGAACCGATACTAATGATTAGGGTAATTATCGAAAAAAGGTTACAAAAAAATAAAAAGACTCATTTTGCGTTTGTAGATTTAGAAAAAGCATTTGATAGGGTTAATTGGATTGTTATGTTCAGGGTTTTGCAAAAATAGGAATCTCTCATAGGGATGGAAAAATTATTTACAGTCTATATAAAACCAAAGCGTAGTAATTAGATTTGATGAAATAGAAATGGAAGCTAAGATTAAAAATGGTGTTAGACAGGGTTGTATACTGTCTCCCTTGATTTTAAATGTTTATATTGAGGAAGCATTAAACTTAGCTAGAGAGAGAGAGAGATAGGTTTGTTACAGGGACAGAAAATAGACATGTTACGTTTTGCAGATGATATAGCCATTATAGCAGAGTCTAGAAAAGAGTTAGGAAAGTTTTTAAATATATTAGATGAGATACTACGGAGTAACTATAGTATGAGAATTAACTCAGTAAAGACAAAGATAATGACAAGTGAGTTACAGCCTAGTTCTAAACCAAAATTAAAAATAGGTAATACCGAGTTAGAGGAGGTAGATGAATTTTGCTATTTAGGTAGTATAATTACAAAAGATGAACGTAGCAGAAGGGATATAGTAGCTAGAATAGCTCAAGCTAGAAAAATGTTTTTAAAAAAGAAAAACTTACTAATAGCTAATAGTATTAGTTTAGATAATAGAAAAAGTTTCTTAAATTCGTACGTATGGAGCGTTCTACTATACGGTAGTGAGACTTAGACAATTAAAGAAGTAGATAAGAAAAAGATAGAAGCTTTTGAAACTTGGTGTTATAGGAGAATGTTAAAGATTAGTTGGACAGATAGAGTAACAAACGAGGAAGTTTATAGAAGGATAGGTGAGGATCCCTGTATGTGGAAACAATTGAAGGTCAGGAGAGATAGAATGATAGGGCACCAGTTAAGACATGAGGGACTATTTAGTAAAGTCTTAGATTATAGACTACCAAATAAAAATAGAGTAGGAAGGCCTAGACAAAGCTATATTAGTCAAATTATTAGAGATGTAGGTTGTGAAGGGTATGTAGACCTTTTTAGACTAGCTCAGAATAGAAAAGAACTTAGAGCTGCGTCAAACCGACTTTAAGTAAGTTCGAAAACAAAACAAAAACAAAAAGAAAAATCAGTTAACTAAATGTCACCAGGACATGACTCACAATTGGTTAGCGGTCTGGCATGTTGGTAGCGTTTCGTTGCTTAAGCCTTACCATAACATAATTTAATAAACGTCACCATGGCATAACTCACAATTAGGTAGCGGTCTGGCATGTTGGCAGCGATTCGTTGCTTAAGCCTTACCATAACATATAATTTAACACTTTTCCTTTTGAAGCGGATAACCAGGTTATATTTCATTTCCTTATAAATGGTAATCATGTAACCATGTTAGAGTTCTTTAACAACCATCAGGTTGCTAATATCTATGTAGAGCCAGCTAGATAGGAAAAAGATAGAAGGATATAGGAAGACCGAGACCAAACTATATTAGTCAAATTATTAGAAATTTAGGTTGTGAAGGGTATGTAGAGCTTTTTAGATTAGCACAGAATAGAAAAGAAGTTAGAGCTGCGTCAAACCGACCTTAAGTAAGGTCGATAACAAAATGATGATGAAAAGCATAATAAAACTTTGACACTATAAATTTATAAGTTTTATGTTTAGAAACGTGACAGTTCGCTTTGCAGTATTATCCTCTACACATGCAACTAGATCATTTCTGTAAATTGCATGTAGGGTCGTTCCTGGATCTTATGCCGCTCCGTGCAAAAACTAAGTGCCATCGTACCATTTGATCAAATCTTGAAATAAAAATTGACACCTCCGTCATTTTATGATGTTTGATAAAAAATATTTTATGAAACAAAATTATTTTAAAAAAAAAGAACCTTATTATATTTAGATTCATATTTATTTACATGTGATAAAAGAACAAACTTAAAAATAAATACACAACAACTGAAGTATCACAAAGAAAAATAAGTCTGATTTGCTATCCTAACATAGGTTATATATGTATACTGTATGCTAGTATACTTAGAAAATATAAATACATTAAAAATAAAATTAATGTAAAACCTTTAGATGCAAAATTGTTTATTATATTTGATATGTCTAAGTTTTCACAAATGTCGTGTTCACGTGAAATAGTGGTAAGGTTTGTCAATCTTTGTTGGTACGTTGTAGACCTTAACAAATTTTTAACGAGTCTTAATTTACTAAAACTTCTTTTCCCAGAGGCTACGATCACTGATAATGTAAGAAATATTCTTAAGAGCTATGTCTGAATTAGGAAAACAAGAGGTAAGATCATTAGTGATTATATAATTTAATATAAAATAAGGTTTGGATACTTCAAGCGATGCAACAATGGCTTTAAAATATAGAACTTCATTATAGAGTTAATTTCCATTGATATCTCGTTGAAGGAAGTCCCCATCCCCTTGTAGCAAATAAGAATCTAGATCCAAACCCTGATTTTCTCAAAATAGTGGTTTTAATTTACGAAACTCGTATAAACACTTAAATAAATTATTAGATTCTTCTATTAAAGAAATTTTTCTTGTAGTGAATTTTGCGGTATCTAATACTACTAAAAATTAACATTGAAATTTTGTTTTGATCAACGATGTCTATCTAGTATCTTCACTCGCACGAAAATGACTTAGAACTTCTTTTGGCAAACACGAGGAAATTCTGACAAAATATTAACTTTTGCAGCTATTAAAACTTAAATCTTTCATCAGTCATTTTTTTTACTAAGATAGTTAATTAAAATTTTGAAGCAGTTACACATTCGGAAAAATTAAATTTATTATTTTGGGACATACATTTTATTAACAACATTAATTTTTGATAAATCGTTCCAAATTTTCAATGAACAGATAAATTTAAATGAAATAAATTTCTTCCCTAGTGTCTGTGCTGTAATTCTAGTTTTTAAATCTCTTTTTTTCGTTTTCGATGATTTCATTAACGCCTTTCTAAACGTTCTTATAGTTTAAAATTAAAGGTCTAATTGCATTTATTCTACTTTCCCAACAAGTTTTGCTTAAAGATTTTAAAGTTAATACATGTATATTTTGTTTCAAAACATCACACTTTACAGTTGATGCTGAAAGAAATACATATAATTCTTGAACAATGTCGAAAAATAACACAATCTTATTGTTTATCTTTGCACTAAATTTAGTGAATGAGCCAAGCATGGCACAAACATAGCCCTTGCAATTAATATTTAATATTCGTTTTTATAAACCAGAATTTTGCCTTTCATATTGGCGCCGTTGTCATAGTTTGACCATGTAAATCTTGAATATTTAGCCTATTTGATAGAAATTGTTATGAACAAAGTCACATTAACCTGCACCAGTACCATCATTGCATGGGTAAAACCCCAAAAAATGTTTCTGAATTTCAACCTTGCCCTGGAAGTCGTCCATCTTACAATTGAACTAAAATAGAACTATATAATTTGTTCCACATGACTCACATCAGGAGTGCAATCTAGTAATATTAACAAATAATTTGATTTATTTAAACTATCAATTATTTTACATCTTCGCCCAGTAAAGTAATTATTTCATTGTGGAAGTGTGCCCTTAAATATTGAGGCATGTAACTTTTAATATCTTTTTACTTTTCAATGCTTTTCAAAAGTTTTATATAACTGGATCAAACAGCCACAATTCCAATAGTTATTAAAAAATTTTATTATCAGGAACAAATAATTCTGAACTAGCCCTCCTAAAGTCCAGACACTTACCAGCCAAAACCTGGACAATTGTCACGAGCCGTTCTAAAATAGCTTTCCATCGTTTTTGTTTTCACGATCAAAATCATCTGTTGTTCCTTATCTGTATTGCAGTTTTTGGTTAAACTCTGCTTGTGTTCTAAAAAGTATACAGGAGCATGGCGTCAGTCTGAATATTCACACTGTATTAATTTAATGTTCCTACTTTGTTTGTTAAATAGCTTACAACAAAATAAGAAGCCAAATTTAATTTGATAGAATAAACTAACCAAATTCTCTTCACTCGTTCGCCATTAGATAAAATTATAATAAATAAGTTTGCAGTGAATTTTATTTTGTTTCATCCACAGAAAAGTTGTAGTCCTGCATTTGAGTTGGTTCCTTTGTAACCAATATTTCAACTATATTATGTGTTAACTTACTTGACCATGCACACGAATCAGATATGTCAAAATTTTCAGTAGCATTTGTAGATGTTTCATAAGTCAACTCTTTCTCAGCGTCACTTTTTCTCCTGCTTCATTTAATTCGTTTCTCATTTTCTTAATTTCTGTGCCGTTTTCATCGTTGCTGTCATTAGTTGTGGTTTGAATTTCATTGTTTTTCTCTACAGCCATAGTTGATATTCCCGGTCCATGTTATGTGACTGTCTAAAACCGGAAGAACCTTCGAACATTTTTTCTATGGATCCACATATTTTTGCTTTTTTAAGCCCGGGAGCTTTATATCTTAACTAAAAGCCTTAACAGCTTTTATTTATGATCAAAAACTTCCGATTCTCTTTTTGCTTTGCTGCCCGTCATCCTATTCTGCAAAAACAGAACGAGATTAAATTAGAAAAAGTTTATTAATATACATAATACTTGAAAGGTGTTTAATACAATAGTAGAATAACATTAGGCACTATTTTATACTCTATTTTTAGAGTTATAGGTGAGCAACTTGCATAAAAAGTTTCAAGGATAACCTAGTTACAATATTTTTTTATTTATGTTTCTGGTGTTATATCTGGTCTCCATTGGAATTAACTGCATTCAAAAGCTTCTGATTCTATTTCTAATTTCCATTTTCAGGTCTAGAAGCATCAGTTAGTTTGCAAAGTACATTTATTTTTAATAGATTAAAATTAGCGGGTAACATGGATTTATTTTGAAGTAATGAATTTTGTCTTGCATCCAAAGTTCTTTGTTACGTGTGAAACGCGGACAGAATGAATCAGCTTTTGAAATTACTCGTTCTAAGTCGAAGAAATGAATGACCGCGCCTCATTCAAGTTCCGTTTATATAATAAATAATCTTAATTCGTCATCGTTCGATTTCCTTCTATATTATTTTTCCAAAGATTAATCACCCGCATGATGCAATATTCCACCGCTATTTCGTTTCCTTATCTGTTTAATTGCGGTCGTAGAAAGTCTTACATTCTTTGTTTTTTCTTGTTAACTATTAGAAAACCCCAAAATATTTTTAATGTAAGTCACAAAAACTTCTCTAAAATCTTCGTGGATAATTTAAATATTCTTTACCCCGTTTCAATGTTTTGATCTACGACCTCGAGTCGAATTTTTTATGAGGTCAAAACTCCTTTAGCTTTGACCTCAAAATTGTTAAAATGAAACTATCTATCTACAAATAATTTTTATACGAAAATAAGAATTTATCCTAAATCTACCTAATAATACGCAAATGGTCCTTTATGGTTTAAAACAAATTTATACTTGCGCTTTGGGCCGTCAAATTCGTGCTGATATTCTTATCTTTATGATAACCTGTCTTTCGCTATTTAACAAATCGTTTCCATTGGACTTAACTGAGAAACTTTTCTGGTTCCAAATTTGTAGGTTTTTATTTTTAATTAATGTACGTCAAAATATCTTGCATCAGTTTTGGAAAGTACTTTATACAGATTAAAGTAGCGGTGACTTTGCACCAAGATACCTTATTATTTATATTGAAGTAATAAATGAGTCGTCGTAACACTCTGTAAGCCAGTTATTAAAATATACAATTGACCGCATAGGAAAATTATCTTTATGAATTTTTGGTAAATTTTTGTAAAGGAACTGTACTACTATAATTATTTAATGCCTGGGCTTCTTTGGTTACGTATTATATATTTTCTAAGATTTGATTAAATTTTAAGTTTTGTTCTGAATGTTAGTTGTTGGATCTTTATCTAATTGGTGATAAGTATTAGAATCACTTAGTAACGTTTTCATTTTGTTTATGTACTCGGGTTTTGACATAGCTACAGTAATATTATCTTTGTCCGATTTATTCACTACCATGTTTTCATTTTCTTTTAAAAATTTTTAACATTGAATGTAGTCATTCCACAGTTTATGTTTGGGTTTAGAATATCCATATATAAAGTTAGTTAGGGTATTCGTAATGTATGTTCTATATAGGTCTTTTTTATCTGTGTTAATATTTAGGAGTATGTTTTCAATATCTGCTAAAATATTTATAACCGCAACTGGCGAAATGCTAAACTTAGGTCCTATTGACAGCATGTGCTTAATTTGATTTGGTATATTTAGATTACTGATATCTTTAAACCACTTGTTATTATTATGTGGGATTTTATTACTTAAAGACAAAATCTCATTAAATTTTTTCTTAATCTGATAAAAATTTTATTCAAAGCAATTTTAAGTCTTCTGCTATATTCTGCATAGACATAATTCGGACTAATATCGGTAATCTGCGTTTTTAAATCTGAGACTTGGTTTTGAATTGGCATATGGTACGATGAGTCATTTGCTATGTACCTAGACGTAGCCGGAGGAAAAGTAAATACCATGTTAACTATCAAACGCGGACAGTGGGGATTCACTTAAATACACATAATTAGTAGGGAAGAATTAACATGTGGGAGCTTTTGTCAGACATTTTTAAATCGTACCTAGTACCGTTTGTAAACAAAAAATAATTTAAAGGAATAAGCGTGTTTCTGTCCAACATTTTTAACAAAGGTACATCACACCTGTAGAGCGATAATATCGATTCGCAGCAAAAAACAATAGTCCTATAGTGTCACGTTTCTTTCACGTAACTACACCAAACGTTGATACGGAATATACCATTGACACACACAAAAGAAAACAAGTTGCATACCTGTAGGTGTCCGGATACTTAGCTCGCAAACCGTCGGGGATGAGTCAACACAGAAACGCTATGATCGTCAGGATCTGTTTACCCTGCTACCATAACTGCAGCAGCGGTCTATAGACAAAAGCAGTTGGTCTACATAAAGAAAGAACCCATTTGGCCTCCAGCTAAAAAAAGCAATCCACACAAAACACCTTCTAGTTGTTGAACAGAAAAAAACAAACGTGCATTGCTTTTGAAATACGGTGACGAATAATGTGGAAAATATTTCGACGCACAAGCTGCAGAATCAAATTCAACAATGGTTCAACTAACAGGAATTCGAACTGCAAACCCTCGCTTATCGAAGCGCGATCAAACTGGAAAACCCAGATTTTATCAAATAGTGCGCGACCTTATTTCAACCAGTTTTTACATCGGAACAATAGAGAAAACTATTATATGCGGTCGTAATGTATACCAAGATAACAGGTACCTAAAACACGATACAAACTATTTAATTGTAGTATAAACTTGTCGTTTCGTAATAAATAAGTTCAAAATGAAAATTTGTAGCAAGCGTACTTATTGTAAACAGGATGTTGTTGAAGAATTTAAGAGATTACCGGATACCTAAAAGAAGGCCTAGACTATTTAATTTATCGAATAAATTTTCGTGTTAAAACATAAAGGAATTTGAGTTGAGGAATTTATTTGAGAGCGTGTTTATTATTAATTATGTTGAAAATAAACGTAACAAATTCCCCTCCCAGCAAAATTAACAGGTCGGGGTAAGAAAACAAAAGTAATGGGAGTGGGCAGGACAAAAAAACCCAAACAAAACAAAGAAAAATTCGCTTATAGGAAAAAACAAAGGAAAACACTCCAAAAGCAGCAAAAAAATCTTATCCGGCTCGAAGTTTCAATAATAGAAGAGAGAAAAAAGGAAGGAAGGAAGGGAAACAAGCCACGAGGACTAAGATGGAACGGCATTGACACTGAAAAAGTCGTCGGAGGACGAATGTTTCTTGTAAAGAAACAGGAAAGTCTTTGACCTCAAAAGAAGAAAAGGAACGAGGAAGAAAACCAACAGTGCCAACTCAAACAGGACCCAAAGGTCAAGCCTCAAGTAAACAAAGGGACAACAAGGGAGAACGAGAGGAAGAGCGCTGGTAAAAGGAAACGATGTACTACTAACTGTGGTAATCAAGAATCCCAACAAACGAAGGACCAAAGAAAAGAATATCTACCTAGACCTAAAGTCGACTAAGTCGTGGTTTCCGAAGAAAGAAAAACGGACTAGAAAGCACCTACAGGAGCGGATGGACGAAACACAATCAGTATAGGGACCGTCAGCAAAGAAGACCAGCAAAAGGATAGGAAAGGAAAGTGGAACGAAAGGAACGAGGAATAAAAAGAAAAAATCAAAAGAATGTGTATTGTATGTATTGGGGGAGATGAAGCGCGTACGTATGTGTTATACGTGTATAAAGTGTGCGGTGTGTGTGTTGTGTTGGACCGCTGTAGTCGCCTCTTACGACAGGTAGGTCGTACCATGGGCTATTCTATTCCCTGGACCCACATGGGTTCAAGGAGTACAAGAAGAAAACGAAAAAAAGAAGAACCAAGTAGAACTGTGTGTTTATAAAGTGTGTGGGTATGGATTGAACGTTTAAATGTGGTGTGTGTACGTGTTGGACCCGTAGTCGCCTCGTACGACAGGCAGGTCGTACCGTGAGACTATTCTATTCCTGGACCCACACGGGATAAAAAAAAGCAAGAAAACGAAAGAAAACCTAGCAAAACAGGCAAGTAAAGCGAAATTGTAACGTTCAAAAATCAAAACCTAAGGAGAGCAGTCGGCATAAGGATCTGGGGCGCGAGGACTAGATATTGGACTTAAGGCGTTTACGCCGCCAGAAGGAGAACGAAACGAGATCAAGGACATTAGGGTTTCGTCGACCAACATCTTCAGGTTCTGCATCAGTATAAACAAATTTCTGCTTCTTATGGGCAGTTTTCCGCAAGACAAGAACAGCAGGGGGGTGTAGCAGTTGTAGCACGCGATATAGGAGGTGGTGAGGGTGGTTTAGAAAACTTGAAACGAGTTAAGGAAACAAGTTGGTCGTTGATAGGATTGGAGGTAAGAAAGTTAACGGTAGAAAAGGAAACATCAAGGGTTGTCAGAATATCCACGGTAGAAAGAGGAAAAGTATTGGCTGTACGAGAATCAACCTTACGAATCGAAACACAAGCGGAGCACACTTCAGTTACGTTAACTAGAGGGACAGACGTAGATAAAATTTCAACGACGTTAGATAAAGAACTAGAAGTATCACAGTTAGGACAGAAAACAGCATTGGCTGTAGGAATATCAACCTTAGGAAAAGGAGCAGAATCCGCTAACACTTCAGTAACATGACATAAAGGAACAGAATGAGGTAGAACTTCACATCTACCAAAAACAAACAGCATCAGGAAGAACTTCAACAGCGCTAGATAAAGGAAGATCAGCTAGAAGTTCATTAACCTTAGCTAAAAGAACAGAAGCAAGTAGAAGTTTGTCAGCACTAGATAAAGGAACACAATCAGAAAGAATTTGGCAACATCAGAAAAATGAGTAAGAGCAGGTAAAGTTTCATCAACGTCTGATGAAGGAGTATAATCAAGTAAGCTTTCATCACTGATAGACAACGGAGTAGGAACAGACAAAACTTCAGCCACAATAGGAACTGATTCCTTAACAATAGTAGATAACGAAACAGGATCAGATAAAACTTTGACGATGACAGCAACAGGCGTCACAGCTACGGGTTTTGAATCAGTAAATTAGACGACTTCCAGTCAGAAAACATATGCCTGTTACCACGATATCAAAGTAACGCTTTTGCCTCGAACAAGCCCACTGCAGACTCAAATAATTGCAATTCTGACACATGGTGAGTTCATCGGAGTTTTTCGACCCGTCTCAAAAAATCATGTACAGTAAGAGTGTTCGGGACACCAGAAAATTTCAAGTTCCACTCCCACACAGGAAGACCTTGGTAGGAAGCCGATAAAAAAATCATTTTGAATACGAACAAGAAAGAAATTGGTAGAAAGTAACTAAATAAAGGCAAACTGTAACTCGATAGAAGTCAAAAAACAAAGTATTGCGAATACAAGACAATCTAAAACATATCCGACAGATAAACTTCAAGAACACGAATAGGAGCTAAGCAACAAATTAGAATAGGGCTATAGAATAAAAGAAAAAAATCGGAGGAAAAAAGCCAACTCTAAACTTCACGGGGAAACAAAATGTACCGAGAGGAAGGAAGAAAAAGAAAATCTTGGGCGCCAGCGTTTTCAATGGGTTAGGATTATTGGCGAAAACACAAGTCCAATAATCTGAAACGAGCCATCCAAGGATATTTAGCAATCACGGAAGAGGAACAAAATCAAAATTCAAGAAGATCGAACCCACACAAGAAATAAAGAAAACCGATCCTCATATGAAGAACACCAAAGAGCCAAAGAAAGGAAAAAACACTTCGAACGTAAAGGAAGGAAAACACCTAGAATCAGACCGAGAAATGCGGGTAATGTCGGAAATTAGGCAGTAACAACAAAAAAAATCAGCAAAATTTAACTAAAACAAACTCGGAGCAGAAATTAATCAAAACCAAATCGAAGTAACCGTTAACTAAAACAAAATCGGGGCCAAAGTTACACGAAACAAAATCGGAGCACAAAAATTAACTAAAACAAACTCGCAGCCCCACGCCAGAGCGTCAGAAATTATGCTACGTACCAGACGTAGCCGGAAGAAAAGTAAATACCAGGCTAACTATCAAACGCGGAGAGTGGGGATTTACCTAAATACAAAAAAAAAAAAACTCATCGCCCACGAATATCTACTAACACATAGAAATAAATAAAGGATTCTGTACAAACAAGCAAAAAGAAAATAAATTAAGTGCCATTTTTACAGCAAACAATTATATTGTACGGACAATTTAGGAATTTAGATACAAGTGCGCATCTCGTATTTCACACAAAATAAAATTAATCAGTAGTAAATAAACTTGTGAGAGCTTTTGTCGAGCGTTTTTAAAATTTCACCTAGTACTTTTGTCAAATAACTAATTAGTAGGGAAGAATTAACGTGTGGGAGCTTTTGTCAGACATCATTTAAATCGTACATAGTACCGTTTGTAAAATAAACCAATCAGTATAAAGGAATAAGCGCATTTCTGACCAACATTTTTAACAAAGGTACATCACACCTGTAGAGCGATAATATCGATTCGCAGCAAAAACAATAGTCCTATAGTGTCACGTTTCTTATCACGTAACTACACCAAACGTTGATACGGAATATGCCATTGACACACAAAAAGAAAACAAGTTGCATACCTGTGGGTGTCCGGATACTTAGCTCGCACACCGTCGGGGATGAGTCGACACAGAAACGCCATGGTCGTCAGGATCTGTTTACCCTTCTACCATAACTGCAGCAGCGGTCTACGGACAAAAGTAGTTGGTCTACAGACAAAAACAGTTGGTCTACATAAAGAAAGAACCCATTTGGCCTCCATAAAAAGCAATCCACGCAAGACACATTCTTATTTTTAAATATAAAATTTTGTCTGTTAGTTTATCATTAAATCTTTTAATTTGTTTGCCATAGTTTTTGCATTGTTATTTAATAGATTATACATGTTCTTAATAGCATGTGGTATGTGATTAGCTAATACTTCGTGCTTCCTGCATTGAAAAGGATACCTTTCTGTTTAGTAATGATGCCAGTTTATGTTGATATTTTCCCAACGTTTGAGAAGTTCAGCGGTATTGGCTTCATATTTTAACGTGATATTGTGATTGGAACCAATTATATTATAGTTAGACTTGACGACTTCTGGTTTAATAGTATTCAGGTTTTTTTATGGGTTATAGGTCCTGTTTAAAAAAATAATAAAAGGCGCACCCTTTTTATTTCATTTGTATTTTCGAGTATATTTTTACACTTGGTCACAAATTACTAAAAGTTACACGTTGTACAAACACAGTTTCTGCATATGAATATATACTTACAGTAGTCGAGATAGTGTAATTACTGGCATGTGTAAAAAGAAACATATTTTAAACAACTATTTTGAACAATTATACAATTGACAGTTTCTGACAAATGACATATAAATTAAAACGTTTGTATATAAACATGCAAACTAAACTAGAGTAGAACTACATTTAAATTATGAATATGCTTCGTGGTAAATGATTATGAATGGGATGCACTAGTAAATGATATTTGGTCTGTAGGTGAACGTGTTTGTCTATGTGAAATGTCTCATATATTGTATATTTATGTATGTTGTGTGTGTGTCAGGTATGCTTTGTTTTGTGGTGTAGAGTTGTGTGTGTGTGTGTTTGCATGCGTGCGTGCGTGCCTGTGTGCGTGTGTATGAGTGGGTGCGTGTAAGTGTACGCGTATCTGTACGTGTACCTGCACCTGCACATGTACGTGTACGTGTACGCATGTGCGTGTGTGTATGCGTGTTTGTCGAATGTAACTACACTATTTGTCAAAAGAACCTAAGTTTTTTTAATATATTTTTTATATTTGGGTAACTTGAAATTGGAAGTAAGTGTATATCGAATTTAGATTGGCGATATCTATTTTTTTATTTATACTGTTTGGGCAGTTATATAATTGGCATATTTCTTTAAAATGCGTTTATATTTCACTTTTCGGTTTCTTATGTACACTTCTTATAAAACATTACCTTTTATTGAACATTTAACACCGAAATTAATCCAAGTATTTAAAAACAAAAATTTAAAAATCATGGAATAGAACTTAATTTCAATAAAAAATTTATTTTTCAAACTAAAAGATAAAACTCCCTTTTTAAATCAACGGAATGCCATATGTAAAATAAACTGCTCAGATTGAGATGCATCTTATATAGGTCAAACTGCTCAAAATTTAGGACAGCGAATAACGCAACACAAGAGCGATATTGAAATAAAACCATAAGCATGTGCTTTGTCTACACATGCCTTAACAAACGGTCATAATATGGATTTTAATGACACTAGAATATTAGAAACCAAAAAAGTGACTTCTAAACTCATTTTTAAAAAAATGTGTCGCATATATTACTGCTCAAATATTATTGTAACATGTGAAAATTCCTAGCTAAATTATTTGTCGACATTACTGCTACAAACCCGTTAATTTAGTATTTATTCAATAACGTTTTACACATTATGGATTCTAGTACTCTTGTATATTTAGCAAACCAATAAAATTTAAAGCACACTACAACTTCAATTGGAATTACAATCTATAACGTGTTATATGACCCCAGCTGATCACATAATTACAAACCATTTCGCGTGTTCCTTACTCGTATGTTACGATATCTAAGATTTTCAAGTTGTTCGTCGACTCGTGCCAGATGGTCACTTTTTGCCTTCTTGTCAAGCTGAAAAGTCACTTGTGCTGTTATCATACAGGCAATATGAAGCAGGAAATCAAGTTTTCCTGGCAAAAACGCCGACTTAAAAACGGGCAGTTTTAGTTAAAAGTTGTCTAATACAACTCATGGATAAGTAATTCGACCTTCGCAACGGTTTGTTTGAATAGGTAATTAATTACAATTTACAATGAAGTATATTACAGTGCAACTTCCACTACGTGCAAGAATTTTAATGAAATAACATGGTTATGTTCAACTTGGTTCATATTTAAATTAAAATTTATCATCATGGAACCTATTTGGTACTTAAATTGTAAGTGGATCTGTTAGACAAAGTATTGGACTTCCTGTTCGTGCTTACATATGCTAAATTGTTGGTTTGCATCATGTGCTTAGAGGTTAAGAAGTCGTTGGCGCCGATTGGTAAGACAATTTAATTTCCTGAGATTTTTGCTACATGTGCAGTGTTTTTTTTTTATTATATATATATATATATATATATATATATATATATGCATATACGTAGTGTTTAATTGTTGAGTGGTTGTAGATTACATTATGTTCTGTTATATGCAAGTACTTAGCCACCGTTTACGAATAATTAGTAACATACTTGATAAAAAGAGGCTTACTTTTTAAGAGTATAATATTTATGATATATAGAATGACTTTATTTCATTAATCACGTGCTCAAATTTATAAATTATTCCTTGCCGACTATGTATGAAAAGATAAAAGATATAGATAAAACATTGTTACCTGTTGTTTGCAAAATTTAATGTTAATACTAAATGACATTGCTTATCTTGTTTACTACAAACTTTATCTCAAGATGTTCAATTCACGTAGTCTTATTCCAGAAAAATGAAATTTTAAGTTAAGATTAACTAACTAATAATTTTTTGCATGTTGAGAAATTTAAATGACATGTACAGTCTTACGTAGCGCTACACCGGACTATTAAGTCTAAATTAAATATTGTTAATAAAATTTAGAATCCAAATTAAGATTCAGTAGAATTAAAACTTAAAATTTAGCTTTACATCTTCTGAGTAATGCAGTAATTACATTCATAGGAATTTAACTTTTATTGAATTTCATTTATAATGAACATAATTGTTTAAATGAGAATATAGAATTAATTTTTACTTCAGTTCATTATTTCATAAATATTTAATTTCTCCAAAGATTTTAAGGCGGTTGAAAGAATTAATATACTATAAATGCATATAACGATTCAGTCATAACTATTTGAAACAAAAATAGAGACTTCGTGTAGATACAGGATTATTAGATAAATGATAGCTTTGTTAGTAGTAATTATGTTTCAGATCCATCCTAGAACTTCGTTAGTGCAGTAAAGAAGTAAGTAGCGTATAGATGGTAATCAAACTTAATTCTTAAGGAGGTTAAGAAAATTTAGGTTTTCAAATTTTCCCTTTAGGTGAATTGACTTAGTCAGTTGCTTTATAAAAAATTTAGGTGGCGTCCATTATCTTATTTTTCCAGCTTTAATTAACCCACTGACCCAATCTCATGCGACCGTGAGTCAAACACTCAGTTAGCTAAAAGCCTCAAGAGTTTTCTTTTTCTAAAAGCCGTTTTTCATCCAACCTTACCCTGGGCTTGTTACAATTATATAAGAATTCTCGATAGGTTAAGTAAAACTCCATAGAAGGAATCTATCACGATTTTTTTACGCTTACATTATAAATAATAGAACAGACATCTCCAATCTAACTTCGATATACAAGTACTTGCTCAATTTCAAATATGAAAATGTATAAAAACACTTAGGTTCTATTGACAAATAGTACAGTTACACTCAACCTACACGCATATACACGTGCGTATTCTACACACACACAGATGCACACATACACGCGCGCGCACACACACACGCATACATACATACACACACGCACGTACCCACGCACGCACGCACACACACGCACACTGAGAAAAGAAAATTACTGCTTCAACTTAAAATTAGTTGATTCAATTAGAATTTTGATTTGTATATAAACAATAACCTACGTGCATTAAATAGAACATAATATAATGTTGAAAAACTGATTTTGAATCAACCAAACCTAAATTTGTAACACGGTAATTATGGCATTTATTTAAATGCTAGGTAACATTCCTTCAATTGCTATACTTATAAAGAAAGTATAGAATGGTGCTTTGCAGCGGTCTTAGCAGTAATAAAGGCGACTGACTTTTTCAAGCAACTACAAGAATAGCAGTAGCGCAGAGAAGGGGTGTATGCATGTATTGTACAGCGCACTGTTACTATAAAATATGTTAGTTTACGGGTAGCTCGAACGTGTAATTGATCACGACTTATAGGTCCCTCGGAGGTTTAAAAATTCTGAGACCATTGTCGTTTGAAAAATGTTTGGAAATTATCAGAACGGGAGCGGGTCGAAGTATAAGTTAGATGGATGATTGACCAAGTTTTTTCTACCTTCTACGAGGGAATCGGAAGTTGACAGACATCGAGCATCTAATTCTGTATATGGGCGATATCGAGTACTTGCCGGTTCTAGAAATAATTACGTGCTACCGACCGCTATGCGGAAGATTTAGTTCTAAGAAATGAGTATCCTACGAAAGTACGGAATACTTGGTATTAATGCTAACTGGTTTAGTGACCGCTTGTGCACTCTTCGAGTGTCTTCAGTAATCTTCGACTGTTTCCAAAGAAAATATTCAAGCCTGCCATTTCCGAAAATTTGGCGTAGAAGTTATTTAAAATTAAATTGTTTTATTAGTAAGTATCCTGTAGACAACAAGTTTGGTATTCCCTTAGTAAAGGTTAAAAGTGTTTTATTAAGTTTTTGTTTATAGTAGCACTGCATCTTCTACCGCGCGACTTGCAGCCAATTTGTGTGCTACCACCCTTTTGGATTTTAATATGCACGCGATGTGATTGCTGATCCGTATAACATGGAAGACGTTTCCGATGTTTCTACTAACTGCATTCGCGGCATGAACGATGTGAACCGGGCGCATGCATTGGTGCTAAATGTACTGGACGAGCAGCAAGGATTAGTAAAAGATGACGTCATTTAGTTCCCCGCTGAATCCTTAATATCGTTCGGCCGTCTTCGGAAACCTTCGGTATGCATTCTATAGGGTACATAAAGCAGGTACGCAAGAGTAAACTTTTTAGTTATAAGTTAGTTCGCTTGCAAGTTTTGTCAAAGTCTTATAGTGCGGATTTTGTTTTGTACTGAAATGGTACCTGCAAACGTTTTTAAATGCGAGTCCTGTCTCGTTTACTTTACCAGAAGGTATGCTCTCAAACGGCACCAGAACAAATGTCGTGGTGTAACATCGTCCACGGTTAAGCTTGTACATCCGTCAACAGCAAAGTACTTAAACTGTGGGTCTTGCGGTATCGCTTTTACGAGAATGTACAACTTACAGCGACACAAGGAAAAACAGCACGGTATGTCATTGTGCGGTATACAGCGCGTAAAAAATTAATATTAGCACTTACTGCTTTATCTGCTACCATGTCATTACCATAGGTCATGAACCATTCCAAAATGTTTATAGCGAACTGTATAATGAATGATTGATGATGTGCAATGCTTTGTTTTACACACGCACTCATGAAAACACCGCGAACGCGTGTCTGTTGATTACGGTGCACTTGCGGCTTAACCAAAATCTGAACACCACTCTTGTGACTGTCACTGTTCAATACCGCTATATAGGAATCGAAGCGTACAGGTAGCGGAAATAAGGAATGCTGAAGGGTTAACTCTAAAAGCTGCTTTAAAACGCCTTAACATACCGCCCACCAAAATAAGATTGATTAACTTATTTTTAAACTATGTACTAATGAAAATAAAACTAATACTACCCTAGATTTAATATTCATCTTAAAACTATTGTTGTGCTGTCTACAGGTAGAGGACAACTTGACTAAAGTACTTTTAATCGTGCCATGCATAGTTTTTACCCTAGCCACTCGAATAACCCCATCGCTTTCAGAGTATAAGTAATCGATGCGGCCTAGTCGCCAGGACAGAGGAGGAGCTTGATCCTCTTTGATTAACACCAAGGTCCCAATTTGGATTTGAGGAGATGAAGTGAACCACTTAGTCTTTTGTTGCAGGGTATGCAAATAACTTGTACGCCACTGTTTCCAGAAATCTTGTTGTATGCGCTGAATTAGTTGCCAGCGATCCAAATGAGAAATCTTCAACGCCGTAACATCAGGATCTAGTAGAACAGACACAGGTTCCAAACCAAGAAAATGATTCGGTGTTAAATATGAAAAATCTTCGAGATTAGTACTTAACGGGCACAAAGGCCTTGAATTAAGTAGCGATTCAATTTGAACAAGAACAGTAATGAGTTCTTCATATGACAATATTTGATTGCCAATGATCTTTTTGAGATGAGATTTGATTGATTTAATCCAACCTTCCCATAAACCTTCGAAATGAGGAGCGGAAATGGGGTTGAATATAAATGTTATACATTCTGCACCCGCAGAATCTTTCATGTCAGATAATTCACGATACGCTCCAGTAAAATTGGTACCACAATCACTATAAATAGTCATACACTTTCCACGACGAGCGATAAAACGACGTAAAGCAGCGATGAAGGCTTTTTTTGAAAGACTAGACACTAACTCCAAATGAACGGCTTTTGTGCTAAAACAAATGAACAAGCAAATATAAGCCTTTGATGACTTAGAACCTCGTTTTCTACTCATTGTAACGGCAAGAGGGCCACCATAATCCACACCAGTATGCAAGAATGCCTTTCCAGGAGTTACTCTCGAAGTTGGTAAATCACCCATGGGAGGGCAGTAAGTAATAGGGTTTATGCGAAAACAACGGATGCATGACTTCAAACATTTACGAACTGCTCTTTAGCAGATAGAATCCAAAAATTGTGAGTCAACAAAATTGAGTAGTACGAAGTCCAGGATGTAAGTGCTTGTTATGGCAATCCAGAATGATTAAGTTTGTTAACCGATGAGATGATGGGAGTAAAATTGGAAATTTCACCCCATAAGGTAGGTCTGAATTTCGAAAACCACCCATCCTGAGTAAACCATGTGAATCCAGAAAGGGAGTGAGAGGTCTGAGCGATTTGTTAACCGGTTTACCATTTGCTATATTACAAATATCTAGATGGAAGACTTCTTGTTGAACCTTTTTGATCAAAATATGAAGAGAACATTGCTGTTCAACCATAGAAGCATAATCGGGCGCGTCTCTGCGTGATTCCAATGATGTTCGAGTATTGGAAATGAAGTGACGAACACATGAAATAATTCTACATATTTTTGCCAAATTTGAAAAGCGAGTAGTCAATGAGTCTAAGAAATTGTATGAATTAACAACATTTAATGATAAAATTTGTCTTTCCGTTTCTACTGACAACGGATTTAATGAACGAGACACGTTAAGCAATGGCCATTCTTCTTCTGGAAGTTGAAGCCAATGAGGCCCTTTCCACCATAAATGATGTTGTACCAATTTTGAGGCTACCAGACCTCAAGAGGCACAATCAGCTGGGTTTTCTGAAGATTTAATATGAAACCATGATGCTGGAGGAATGCGGTCTTGGATATGGGAAATTCGATTGCTGACGAATGTTTTCCAATTATACGATGATGATTTAATCCAAGCGAGTGCAACGGTTGAATCGCACCAGGCATAAATACTATCGAATGACAATTGTGTTTTGTAAGTAGTCCGAACAAAATCTACCAAGTTTGACAATAGTAGTGCACCACATAACTCCAAACGAGGCAAAGAAATGCGATTAGTAGGATCAACCCTAGATTTGGCACACACCAATAATGTTTTAATGTTTCCAACTGTGTCGACGACTCGAAAATAAACAGCGGCTGCATAGCCTGCTTCCGAAGCATCACAGAAATCGTGAATCTGTATACGTTTGTAATTAACATATAAAATCCATCGAGGGATCTCGAGTTTCGATAATTCTGACAATTATTCCAAATAATTTTTCCATTTTGATACAATATTTAATGGAGGACTTTCGTCCCAATCCAAACCCAATATTCACAAATATTGGATTAGATGTTTGGCAAAAAATACTAAAGGAGTAAATAGTCTCAACGGATCGTAAATTCTGGCTACTTCAGACACCATACTGCGCTTTGTACAATCCTTTGAAATAGGATTAACGTGATAAAAGAAATAATCCCCTATGGGTTTCCACTGCAAACCTAAAATCTTTTGTGACAAATTATTTGAATCTTCAAAACTAAAAGTTGTCGTATAACAAGACGATTCTGGTAATCCTTCAAGAACCTTGCTGACGTTGCTGTTCCATTAACGCAACGTAAAATCTCCTGCTGCACAAATTTGACTTAATTCGAAAATTAAACGTTTTGCTTCCTCCACTGAAGCACAACCACTCACAACATCGTCAACGTAAGTATCTGATGCCAACACCTCAGCAGCACGCGGAAATGTGGCTGACTCCACTTGAGCTAATTCCTGAATGACCCTCAATGCTAAGAATGGAGACGAGGTCATTCCGTAAGTGACGGTGTTCAACCGATAATCCCGGATAGGATCCGAAGAATTAAATCTCCGAATTATTTTTTGATATTGACGATGATCTGGCGCAACCAAAACTTGCCTGTACATCTGTTTGATGTCAGCAATGAATACCGCAGCATGTTGACGAAGGTGCAGCAACAAAACCATAATGTCTTTCTGCAACGGAGGACCAACTAACAAATGTTCATTTAACGAACCACCAATAGGCGCAGAAACCGAAGCATCAAAACTACTCTGAGTTTGGTTGTTGTGCTCTCTGGTTTGACAACGGCATGATGAGGTATGTAGTATTCTGACAAACCATCTATTGAATTTTGACCCAATTTCGAACAAAGTGTCATATGACCACTCTCAATGTATCTTGCATAAAATCACGATATGAACTATATAAATCTTTTTCCAAACGTCGCTCCAATGAAAGAAATCTACGAATGGCGATCTCCGAGAATCGACAAAACAGGCTCTGGGCTTTTGAACGGCAATCGGACCACAAAACGACCACCCTCCTCTAGCATGAGTCTCAACGAAATGCCTTTCGCACGCTTCTTCCGCCGATCTCACCCTAGACGAGTCTGGAATGTTTTCTAGTTTCCAAAAGCGACGTATATTAGAATTCAATGGTTCCACTATTGCACATAACGATGTGCATGAAGAAACAGGAGAAACAAGTTTTCCTGTCAGTATCCAACCCAATGTTGTCTATATAGTGACAGGTTCATCCAGCGAACCCACACGAGATTTATTCATCAAAATATGAGCGAAAATATTTGCACCTAGCAACATATCTATTTTGCCGGGTTTATCAAAATCTTCGTCAGCTAAGTTTAAGTCAAACATATGCGACCAATTATTTGATGGTAACTGTACCGGGTAATTTTCCACAAATCTCCGGGAGAACAAAACATCCGCATTATATTGAAGGTTTCTTTGTCCTCTAGGACGAATCTTACATGACAATGTACCTGAAACCTGAGCAGCCGATAGTCCCAGTCCTTCCACCTTTACTGAAACTTTTGATTTATTCAAAGCCAAACGTTGACGACATGAGCCAGTCATGAAACTCTCCATGCTGCCATTATCCAATAAAGCTCTTACAGTTTGAACTCTTCCAAACCCATCATAAACGGATACTTTAGCCGTAGCTAACAAAGTGACCTATTTGACGATCTTGCCGAAAATAAACTACTACTGGCAGTGTAGCTAGCTTCCAATTGAGGAGTTGATGAAGACGACAAAACTGCTGACGATGAAACCACAGGCACAGAAGAAGTAACATCCTCAGTCTGCACTGCTGAGTTTCTAAAATGCAGCAAAGTGTTGTGGGGTTTTGAACACCTTTTGCACAACTTCTTTGATTTACAATTGCTAGCATTATGTGAGTCCATACAACAATTAATGCACAACCCTTTTCCTTTAACAAAAGTATAACGTTCCTGCGGTGACTTTCTAAGAAATATTTTACACTGATATAAATAATGTGTCGCATCACACAACAAGCATTTATTTATCTTTGACGTAGTCATTAAAGACGTATGAGATTGTGATTTTGAATCCGCATTAGGGCGTTTTTCCCAGTCCACATTCTTACTTGACGATTTGAGATGTTTATCTGCTAGCACCATACTGCTGATTTCTAGCGCCTTACAGTGCTTTTCAACAAACGTTTTAAGCAAATCGACCTCCAATTTTTTTGATAACATATTGAAAAGAATCAAATCCAACAAATCAATTTTCATTTGACGCAAACCAGCCAAATTTTCTACAAAGCAATTCAGTAATTCTTTTAATTCTACATGTGAGTTAGATTGAGCTTTAGAAATCTTTTCTAACGCTGAAAGGTATGTTTTTGCCAATAACCGACGACACTCGTAACGCTGAACGATAATTGAATAAGCAGTTTCAAAATTTTCATTTGTGACAGCCAGATGACGAATAAGATTTTTCGAATTTGAATCTAGAGAGTTCAGTAAGAAGAAATATTTTTCAATGGGTAGTAAATTCTGGTTATCATAAACTAAATTCTTAAACATGCTAGGATAAGCGTTAAAATTACAAAACTTTCCAGTGAATTTACTTATTGATACACGCGGTAATCTAATATTGGTAACACCACTAAGACCAGTAGGCGATCCAGACCTATTTCCAAATGAATTTTGAGGTTTAATGTCCGATGACTCAAACATGCTTTCAAACTGAGCATTACAAATTTTAATCGACAATAGCATTTTATCAAATTCGATACGAAGCGATCCTGTCTAAAATTAAACGATCCATAGAAATTCTAAATTGAGTCATTGTGTTGAATGACACGACCTCAATTAAAATACCAACAACCAAACTTTGTAAATCTGCTGACTAGAATTTCCTACAATACAATTTTAACTAAACTTTCTAATAAGGACCATACCTGAAAACCAAACCAACCAGTAAAAATATGTTCACTTCTTTAAAAGCTTTCAAACCCCAAGATAAGAATGTTTGCAACAGATGTGATTTGTTTGTCTGGTGCCGAAGCAATTATAAAGCCACCAACCCTTAAAAGCTACCTGCATAAGAATTCACCTCATGTATCCAACATTATTTCGAAACTGGTAAGATAAAAACTAGCATTAATATATGTCCCGTTATTTCCAAGGGGCAAACTGTGTACATATCAACGTTTTAAAGCTTTCCGTCTGTAATAAATACCTCAACTTTAATTGAATGAATATAATTATTGTGATTGAATGAATAAAATGATAGCTACACTAAACATTAGTAGTTATCAAAGGTAATCACGAAAATGTAATGAAACAATGAGGATTAAATACGATTAATGATTAGGATTAATTGTAAAGACACTTCAAAAATTGAACATTATGAAAGGATAAGATCTGAGCGCGAAGGATCAATTAATGTGCGATATACAGCGCGTAAATAAATTAATATAAGCACATACTGCTTTATCTGCTACTATGACATTACCATAGGTCATGAACCATTCCAAAATGTTTATAGCGGACTGTATAATGAATGATTGATGATGTGCAATGCTTTGTTTCACACACGCACTCATGAAAACACCGGGAACGCGCGTCCGTTGATTACGGGTGCACTTGCGGCTTGACCAAAGTCTGAACACCACTTTCGTGACTGTCACTGTTTAATACCGCTCCTTGTGCTATATAGGAATTGAAGGGTACAGGTAGCGGAAATAAGGAATGCTGAAGGGTTAACTCTAAAAGTTGCTTTAAAACGCCTTAACAGTCATTAAGCCGTAAACGTTCAGCTCCGCCAGCTGTTAAAGGGTCTTGTACGAAACAATCACGAATTATGTGTAAAGTATGCGATTTCGAAATGGAAAAGACTACCTATGCCGCACACTTGAGAATCAACAGACATAAAAATGCATCAGTTACCGCTACTAGCGACGATGGCGTAGAAATGGTTAGCACACCGTTTAACAACCGTATGGCTAGCTATCGCATAAAGAACGCTAGTGTCGACGATGGAGTGTCCGAGTTTCTTTGGAAGCAGAAATAGCGGTTTATTCAATTAATTAATGAGAAAAGAATACAACATACAGCAGTAAAAGTCTATTGCGAACTCTACGGCGTTTACACCAAAATGACAGAAGAGACTACCGATGTGAAATCCTTTAACACAAAATATATGGTTATAACATGTTCTAGTAATCTGGAAAATATGTACGAGGTCTTAAGCGAAACCATGAGAACAAAATCAGAGGAATTTAAAACACGTGGGTCCGGTTGGTCTTTGGGAAATGTGTTCTATTTAGAAATAAATATTAATAAGTATAAGCCGATATGAGAAGTTCTAGGTTAAGAATGAAAAATTGTGAATATGTATTTAGAAATGTGGTTTACAAAATTTAAACTGTATTAGTAAAAATTGTCTATAAAAAAAGTTGTTAGAATGGTTTTTAGATTTTCTTTTAGGTATGAGCTGCAGGAAAGTTATAATTTAGAAGGTATATGTGTAACTTTGTAAGAAGTGGTCCTATATTAAATCTGTTTGCAGATTCGGATTCCGCGTAAAATTCTAGACTAATTTGATATGTCGCATGGCTAAAAAATTTATAAGGACGGTCAGAAATCGCTGCTGGTAAAAAATCTTAAAATGAGGGTAGCTCCCTAGGGGATGATGCAATCTAAAAAATTCCTAGAGCTTCGGGTAGCTGACAAAAATCTAATATTAATTTATACCAAACAAGGTACATTTATCTCGTGGGTGGAAATGTGAAGAAAGATTTATCTCGCATAGGGCATATTTGTAACTTTGTAAGGGGTGGTCCTATTTTAAATCTGTTTACAGATTCGGATTCTGCGTAAAAGTCTAGACTAATTGGATGTGTCGCGTGGTTAAAAAATTTATGCGGACGGTCAAAAATCGCTATCAGAAAAAATCTTAAAATGAGGGTAGTTTCCTGGGAGATGGTGCTATCTAGAAAATTCCTAAAAATTCGGGTAGCTGAGAAAAATCTAATATTAATTGATACCAAACAAGATAGGTTTATCTCGAAAGATGCAATGGTTAGTCGAAGAAAACTATTTGGATCAGAATGCTAGCGTTAAAAAAGTCTTAAAATTGGAGTAGCTCCCTGGGGGGGTTGATGCTATCTAAAAATTTTTTGGAAATTCAGGTAGCTGAGAAAAATTTAATATTGATACCAAACAATATAGATTTATCTCGTGGGTGCGATGCCAATACTCACCGAGAAGTATCGCGAAAATTTTAGGGGTTAGGTTTCGATTTTTTAGGGTAGGGATGGTTGGGGTAAAAATCCCACAAGGAGGTCCAGAGGGAGGGAGCAAAGGAGAAGATTCATCTCCCTCATTTCCTCCTTATGGGAATTTACAATGTAAATTTGGTCCAGATGAGTGAGGAAATGAGGGCCCAAAACCCCTGTCCTACATCTACTATTAAAACACATCAAACTTATTTCAAATCACTTGGGGTATATTCAGAAGTTCGATTTAAGCTAAAATTTAAATAGTATATTAATTCCATTTTTGTTTCAGCTTGGAATTGCAGAAGTTTTTGGACCAAATGCAAATCTTAGTGGGATTATACCAAAAGGACAAATAAAAATAAACAATATAGTGCATAAAGCAAAAATAGAAGTAAATGAAAAAGGAACTGTAGCCGCCGGTGCAACTGGCGTTATAGTTATACCTTTAATGGGATCGTCCATGCCACGATTTATTGCTGACCATCCTTTCTTATTTTTCATTTATCACGTGGAGTCTAGAAATATTATTTTTGAAGGGCGATTAAATCAACCTCCAGAAGTGTTTGATCAAATATTCGAAGGACCATTGCAGTCCGTGCAAAATGTTGAGCAACCTACAGCCCATAGACACGGTGCTCAAGGGTACATTCCTCAAGGAAGTCAAGATACAATACCGCTTCCACAAGGTACTAATAATCAACAATCATCCTCATCAACGTATCCGCAGAAACCATCTATACAAACGCACCCATTGTTTTTTCCTACAGATACAAAAGCAAGCACAAATACTTATACTCAGTTTGCAAACCGAAATTTTGAGACTACATTTCAGCAGCGACAGATAATTGAACGAACACGTTTTTGAAAATGATTTGCCAATGATCAAATGAGGAGTTGTCATCTAAAGACTTTTTTTATTACTTTCAATTTGATGAGACTAATTATGTTTCTATACGAAAAAAATCGGAAAGTGTGCAGTGAATTATACTAGATTTTACATTATTCTTTACTCTGTAGTTTTTAATAAATTTGTATAAATCCATTCAGTTTAATTATATTTTGAAGGTGGTTACGGTACAGTAGCTCCTCGGTATAATGAACACAAGATACTGAAGTCTTAGAAACTTTGTTAATAAAAGGGTTTTCTTAGTAGTGATATGTAGATACTTATATCAGAATAGCCACTAACTGAATTCTGAAGGGCGGCTCTTTTATTATTGCTATAGTAGGGGATAAAGAATACTACTATAGTAAGCCTGCTTATCGTAAAAGGCGATTAAAAGGCGCAGCAAGGGGCAGCAGCCTTGCTGGATAAAAGATATTGGAGGAGGGTCGGTTGGTCTCGGGCGATCCTCAATAATTTACAAGCTTGTTGGGGGTTGGCCATGACGGATACGGCTTTTTGCTAAAATCTTTTAAAACTGCGTTGTGGAAAGATATGGGAGCCTACCACAATATTTCCCAGGTGTGCGTGACCTAAAACACGAAATACATATGATGGAGAGCTCACAAGTAAAATTCTTGTCCGGAGGTAAAATACTCCCTCATTCGGATCTCCGGGAGGGCGTACTTGGAGCTCGTCATCGTAAGAATATAAAACAACAGTTCGATTTAGTGATAGGGACTTGGAATGTAAGGTCATTACTTAGAGTAGATAAGTTAACGAATTTATTAGTCAAAATGAGAAAGGAAAAGCTGGACATTTTAGGTATTAGTGAGGTGAGATGGCCAGATAGTAATGACTTTTGGAAAGATAATTATAGAATAATTACAACTTCTTCAACTAATGGACAGGCAGGCGTAGGAATAGTGTTAGGTAAAGATTAGGGCATAAAGTTAAAGAGTACTTACAATTTAGTGATAGAATAATTATGGTTAGATTGAGTACAAAACCCACAGACACTGTTTTAGTTCAGGTTTACATGCCAACAACTCAGTAAGAGGATGAGGAAGTAGAAAAGGTATACGAGGATATAAATAGTATAGTAAGAAAAGTAAAAGGAGATGAGAATTTAATAGTTATGGGCGATTTTAATGCGGCAGTGGGAGAAGGTAGTGAGGGAAAAATGGTAGTAAAATTTGGGTATGGCAGACGAAATGATAGAGGAGAAAGATTAGTTGAGTTTTGCCAGGAACATAGATTAGTAACTGTAAACACCCTATTCGAACAACATGTTAGGAGAAGATATACCTGGAAAGCGCCAGGTGATAGGGCTAGATACCAAATAGACTATATTTTAGTTAAACAAAGATTTAGAAACCAAGTTAAAAACTGTCGTAGTTATCCAGGGGCTGACATAGATAGCGATCATAACTTAGTTAAAATGAAGTGTAAACTAAAATTCAAAAAATTGAGAAAGGTTAAAAGAGAGGGATGGGATCTAGGTAAGCTTAATGATAGTAGGGTAAAAGAGGAATATAAACAAGTATTAGATAATAAGAGCAAAGAGATAGCTGTAGGAGGGAACGTAGAAAATAGATGGAAAGAAATAAAACTGACTGTAAATGATACAGCAACACAGACTATAGGTAAGAAAAAAATAGAAGCGAGAAAACCGTGGGTAACAAAGGAGATATTAGATTTAATAGAGAATAAAAGAAAGCTTAAACCTTTCAGAGAAGTGGATAGTGAAAGTAAGCAAAAATATAATACAGTTAGAAATAAGATAGTACACGAGTGTAGAAAAGATAGAAATAAATGGATGGAAGAGAATTGTAAGGGAATACAAGATGATTTGAGAGTAGGTAAGACAGACAGGGCTTACAGGGCAGTTAAAAAGTTTTTTGGGGAAGATAGGAAAAATATAATGGTATTAGAGACGAGAATAATGAGCTTCTAATAAATAAAGTTGAGGTAGCAAATAGATGGAAAAGATATTTAGAAGATTTATATAAGGGAGACGATATGTATGAGTTAGAAAACGACCAAGAAGAGGATGTAGAAATAGGGTTCTCAATATTAAGAGAGGAATTTGATACAGCTGTTCAGAATCTTAAAATAAATAAAGCACCAGGGATAGACGATATTCCCGCAGAATTAATAAAATATGCAAGTCAGAAAACTTTAGATAGATTATATGAACTAGTAAAAGTAATATATGACACAGGTGAGGTTCCAATAAATTTCGAAAAAAATATTATTATCCCAATCCCAAAAAAGTCAGGAGCTGATAGGTGTGAGAATTTTAGAACGGTTAGTTTAACTTCTCATGCTTCCAAAATACTAACAATAATAATTAAAAATAGAGTAGAAGCTTTGACTGAGAATTATTTAGGCGAAGACCAATATGGTTTTCGTAAAGACAGAGGGACTAGAGAACCGATACTAATGATTAGGGTAATTATCGAAAAAAGGTTACAAAAAAATAAAAAGACTCATTTTGCGTTTGTAGATTTAGAAAAAGCATTTGATAGGGTTAATTGGATTGTTATGTTCAGGGTTTTGCAAAAAATAGGAATCTCTCATAGGGATGGAAAAATTATTTACAGTCTATATAAAAACCAAAGCGTAGTAATTAGATTTGATGAAATAGAAAAGGAAGCTAAGATTAGAAATGGTGTTAGACAGGGTTGTATACTGTCTCCTTTGATTTTTAATGTTTATATTGAGGAAGCTTTAAACTTAGCTAGAGAGAGAAAAGAGATAGGTATTAGTGTACAGGGACAGAAAATAGACATGTTACGTTTTGCAGATGATATAGCCATTATAGCAGAGTCTAGAAAAGAGTTAGGAAAGTTTTTAAATATTTTAGATGAGATACTACGGAGTAACTATAGTATGAGAATTAACTCAGTAAAGACAAAGATAATGACAAGTGAGTTACAGCCTAGTTCTAAACCAAAATTAAAAATAGGTAATACCGAGTTAGAGGAGGTAGATGAATTTTGCTATTTAGGTAGTATAATTACAAAAGATGAACGTAGCAGAAGGGATATAGTAGCTAGAATAGCTCAAGCTAGAAAAATGTTTTTAAAAAAGAAAAACTTACTAATAGCTAATAGTATTAGTTTAGATAATAGAAAAAGTTTCTTAAATTCGTACGTATGGAGCGTTCTACTATACGGTAGTGAGACTTAGACAATTAAAGAAGTAGATAAGAAAAAGATAGAAGCTTTTGAAACTTGGTGTTATAGGAGAATGTTAAAGATTAGTTGGACAGATAGAGTAACAAACGAGGAAGTTTATAGAAGGATAGGTGAGGATCCCTGTATGTGGAAACAATTGAAGGTCAGGAGAGATAGAATGATAGGGCACCAGTTAAGACATGAGGGACTATTTAGTAAAGTCTTAGATTATAGACTACCAAATAAAAATAGAGTAGGAAGGCCTAGACAAAGCTATATTAGTCAAATTATTAGAGATGTAGGTTGTGAAGGGTATGTAGACCTTTTTTAGACTAGCTCAGAATAGAAAAGAACTTAGAGCTGCGTCAAACCGACTTTAAGTAAGTTCGAAAACAAAACAAAAAACAAAAAGAAAAATCAGTTAACTAAATGTCACCAGGACATGACTCACAATTGGTTAGCGGTCTGGCATGTTGGTAGCGTTTCGTTGCTTAAGCCTTACCATAACATAATTTAATAAACGTCACCATGGCATAACTCACAATTAGGTAGCGGTCTGGCATGTTGGCAGCGATTCGTTGCTTAAGCCTTACCATAACATATAATTTAACACTTTTCCTTTTTGAAGCGGATAACCAGGTTATATTTCATTTCCTTATAAATGGTAATCATGTAACCATGTTAGAGTTCTTTAACAACCATCAGGTTGCTAATATCTATGTAGAGCCAGCTAGATAGGAAAAAGATAGAAGGATATAGGAAGACCGAGACCAAACTATATTAGTCAAATTATTAGAAATTTAGGTTGTGAAGGGTATGTAGAGCTTTTTAGATTAGCACAGAATAGAAAAGAAGTTAGAGCTGCGTCAAACCGACCTTAAGTAAGGTCGATAACAAAATGATGATGAAAAGCATAATAAAACTTTGACACTATAAATTTATAAGTTTTATGTTTAGAAACGTGACAGTTCGCTTTGCAGTATTATCCTCTACACATGCAACTAGATCATTTCTGTAAATTGCATGTAGGGTCGTTCCTGGATCTTATGCCGCTCCGTGCAAAAACTAAGTGCCATCGTACCATTTGATCAAATCTTGAAATAAAAATTGACACCTCCGTCATTTTATGATGTTTGATAAAAAAATATTTTATGAAACAAAATTATTTTAAAAAAAAAAGAACCTTATTATATTTAGATTCATATTTATTTACATGTGATAAAAGAACAAACTTAAAAATAAATACACAACAACTGAAGTATCACAAAGAAAAATAAGTCTGATTTGCTATCCCCTAACATAGGTTATATATGTATACTGTATGCTAGTATACTTAGAAAATATAAATACATTAAAAATAAAATTAATGTAAAACCTTTTAGATGCAAAATTGTTTATTATATTTGATATGTCTAAGTTTTCACAAATGTCGTGTTCACGTGAAATAGTGGTAAGGTTTGTCAATCTTTGTTGGTACGTTGTAGACCTTAACAAATTTTTAACGAGTCTTAATTTACTAAAACTTCTTTTCCCAGAGGCTACGATCACTGATAATGTAAGAAATATTCTTAAGAGCTATGTCTGAATTAGGAAAACAAGAGGTAAGATCATTAGTGATTATATAATTTAATATAAAATAAGGTTTGGATACTTCAAGCGATGCAACAATGGCTTTAAAATATAGAACTTCATTATAGAGTTAATTTCCATTGATATCTCGTTGAAGGAAGTCCCCATCCCCTTGTAGCAAATAAGAATCTAGATCCAAACCCTGATTTTCTCAAAAATAGTGGTTTTAATTTACGAAACTCGTATAAACACTTAAATAAATTATTAGATTCTTCTATTAAAGAAATTTTTCTTGTAGTGAATTTTTGCGGTATCTAATACTACTAAAAAATTAACATTGAAATTTTGTTTTTGATCAACGATGTCTATCTAGTATCTTCACTCGCACGAAAAATGACTTAGAACTTCTTTTGGCAAACACGAGGAAATTCTGACAAAATATTAACTTTTGCAGCTATTAAAACTTAAATCTTTCATCAGTCATTTTTTTTTACTAAGATAGTTAATTAAAATTTTTGAAGCAGTTACACATTCGGAAAAATTAAATTTATTATTTTGGGACATACATTTTATTAACAACATTAATTTTTGATAAATCGTTCCAAATTTTCAATGAACAGATAAATTTAAATGAAATAAATTTCTTCCCTAGTGTCTGTGCTGTAATTCTAGTTTTTAAATCTCTTTTTTTCGTTTTCGATGATTTCATTAACGCCTTTCTAAACGTTCTTATAGTTTAAAATTAAAGGTCTAATTGCATTTATTCTACTTTCCCAACAAGTTTTGCTTAAAGATTTTAAAGTTAATACATGTATATTTTGTTTCAAAACATCACACTTTACAGTTGATGCTGAAAGAAATACATATAATTCTTGAACAATGTCGAAAAATAACACAATCTTATTGTTTATCTTTGCACTAAATTTAGTGAATGAGCCAAGCATGGCACAAACATAGCCCTTGCAATTAATATTTAATATTCGTTTTTATAAACCAGAATTTTTGCCTTTCATATTGGCGCCGTTGTCATAGTTTGACCATGTAAATCTTGAATATTTAGCCTATTTGATAGAAATTGTTATGAACAAAGTCACATTAACCTGCACCAGTACCATCATTGCATGGGTAAAACCCCAAAAAATGTTTCTGAATTTCAACCTTGCCCTGGAAGTCGTCCATCTTACAATTGAACTAAAATAGAACTATATAATTTGTTCCACATGACTCACATCAGGAGTGCAATCTAGTAATATTAACAAATAATTTGATTTATTTAAACTATCAATTATTTTACATCTTCGCCCAGTAAAGTAATTATTTCATTGTGGAAGTGTGCCCTTAAATATTGAGGCATGTAACTTTTAATATCTTTTTACTTTTCAATGCTTTTCAAAAGTTTTATATAACTGGATCAAACAGCCACAATTCCAATAGTTATTAAAAAATTTTATTATCAGGAACAAATAATTCTGAACTAGCCCTCCTAAAGTCCAGACACTTACCAGCCAAAACCTGGACAATTGTCACGAGCCGTTCTAAAATAGCTTTCCATCGTTTTTGTTTTCACGATCAAAAATCATCTGTTGTTCCTTATCTGTATTGCAGTTTTTGGTTAAACTCTGCTTGTGTTCTAAAAAGTATACAGGAGCATGGCGTCAGTCTGAATATTCACACTGTATTAATTTAATGTTCCTACTTTGTTTGTTAAATAGCTTACAACAAAAATAAGAAGCCAAATTTAATTTGATAGAATAAACTAACCAAATTCTCTTCACTCGTTCGCCATTAGATAAAATTATAATAAATAAGTTTGCAGTGAATTTTATTTTTGTTTCATCCACAGAAAAGTTGTAGTCCTGCATTTGAGTTGGTTCCTTTGTAACCAATATTTCAACTATATTATGTGTTAACTTACTTGACCATGCACACGAATCAGATATGTCAAAATTTTCAGTAGCATTTGTAGATGTTTCATAAGTCAACTCTTTCTCAGCGTCACTTTTTCTCCTGCTTCATTTAATTCGTTTCTCATTTTCTTAATTTCTGTGCCGTTTTCATCGTTGCTGTCATTAGTTGTGGTTTGAATTTCATTGTTTTTCTCTACAGCCATAGTTGATATTCCCGCGTCCATGTTATGTGACTGTCTAAAACCGGAAGAACCTTCGAACATTTTTTCTATGGATCCACATATTTTTGCTTTTTTTCAAGCCCGGGAGCTTTATATCTTAACTAAAAGCCTTAACAGCTTTTATTTATGATCAAAAAACTTCCGATTCTCTTTTTGCTTTGCTGCCCGTCATCCTATTCTGCAAAAACAGAACGAGATTAAATTAGAATAAGTTTATTAATATACATAATACTTGAAAGGTGTTTAATACAATAGTAGAATAACATTAGGCACTATTTTATACTCTATTTTTAGAGTTATAGGTGAGCAACTTGCATAAAAAGTTTCAAGGATAACCTAGTTACAATATTTTTTTATTTATGTTTCTGGTGTTATATCTGGTCTCCATTGGAATTAACTGCATTCAAAAGCTTCTGATTCTATTTCTAATTTCCATTTTCAGGTCTAGAAGCATCAGTTAGTTTGCAAAGTACATTTATTTTAATAGATTAAAATTAGCGGGTAACATGGATTTATTTTGAAGTAATGAATTTTGCCTTGCATCCAAAGTTCTTTGTTACGTGTGAAACGCGGACAGAATGAATCAGCTTTTGAAATTACTCGTTCTAAGTCGAAGAAATGAATGACCGCGCCTCATTCAAGTTCCGTTTATATAATAAATAATCTTAATTCGTCATCGTTCGATTTCCTTCTATATTATTTTTCCAAAGATTAATCACCCGCATGATGCAATATTCCACCGCTATTTTGTTTCCTTATCTGTTTAATTGCGGTCGTAGAAAGTCTTACATTTTTTGTTTTTTCTTGTTAACTATTAGAAAACCCCAAAATATTTTTAATGTAAGTCACAAAAACTTCTCTAAAATCTTCGTGGATAATTTAAATATTCTTTACCCCGTTTCAATGTTTTGATCTACGACCTCGAGTCGAATTTTTTATGAGGTCAAAACTCCTTTAGCTTTGACCTCAAAATTGTTAAAATGAAACTATCTATCTACAAATAATTTTTATACGAAAAATAAGAATTTATCCTAGCTTAATCTACCTAATAATACGCAAATGGTCCTTTATGGTTTAAAACAAATTTATACTTGCGCTTTGGGCCGTCAAATTCGTGCTGATATTCTTATCTTTATGATAACCTGTCTTTCGCTATTTAACAAATCGTTTCCATTGGACTTAACTGAGAAACTTTTCTGGTTCCAAATTTGTAGGTTTTTATTTTTAATTAATGTACGTCAAAATATCTTGCATCAGTTTTGGAAAGTACTTTATACAGATTAAAGTAGCGGTGACTTTGCACCAAGATACCTTATTATTTATATTGAAGTAATAAATGAGTCGTCGTAACACTCTGTAAGCCAGTTATTAAAATATACAATTGACCGCATAGGAAAATTATCTTTATGAATTTTTGGTAAATTTTTGTAAAGGAACTGTACTACTATAATTATTTAATGCCTGGGCTTCTTTGGTTACGTATTATATATTTTCTAAGATTTGATTAAATTTTAAGTTTTGTTCTGAATGTTAGTTGTTGGATCTTTATCTAATTGGTGATAAGTATTAGAATCACTTAGTAACGTTTTCATTTTGTTTATGTACTCGGGTTTTGACATAGCTACAGTAATATTATCTTTGTCCGATTTATTCACTACCATGTTTTCATTTTCTTTTAAAATTTTTAACATTGAATGTAGTCATTCCACAGTTTATGTTTGGGTTTAGAATATCCATATATAAAGTTAGTTAGGGTATTCGTAATGTATGTTCTATATAGGTCTTTTTTATCTGTGTTAATATTTAGGAGTATGTTTTCAATATCTGCTAAAATATTTATAACCGCAACTGGCGAAATGCTAAACTTAGGTCCTATTGACAGCATGTGCTTAATTTGATTTGGTATATTTAGATTACTGATATCTTTAAACCACTTGTTATTATTATGTGGGATTTTATTACTTAAAGACAAAATCTCATTAAATTTTTTTCTTAATCTGATAAAAAATTTTATTCAAAGCAATTTTAAGTCTTCTGCTATATTCTGCATAGACATAATTCGGACTAATATCGGTAATCTGCGTTTTTAAATCTGAGACTTGGTTTTTGAATTGGCATATGGTACGATGAGTCATTTGCTATGTACCTAGACGTAGCCGGAGGAAAAGTAAATACCATGTTAACTATCAAACGCGGACAGTGGGGGGATTCACTTAAATACACATAATTAGTAGGGAAGAATTAACATGTGGGAGCTTTTGTCAGACATTTTTTAAATCGTACCTAGTACCGTTTGTAAACTAAAACAAATAATTTAAAGGAATAAGCGTGTTTCTGTCCAACATTTTTAACAAAGGTACATCACACCTGTAGAGCGATAATATCGATTCGCAGCAAAAAACAATAGTCCTATAGTGTCACGTTTCTTTCACGTAACTACACCAAACGTTGATACGGAATATACCATTGACACACACAAAAGAAAACAAGTTGCATACCTGTAGGTGTCCGGATACTTAGCTCGCAAACCGTCGGGGATGAGTCAACACAGAAACGCTATGATCGTCAGGATCTGTTTACCCTGCTACCATAACTGCAGCAGCGGTCTATAGACAAAAGCAGTTGGTCTACATAAAGAAAGAACCCATTTGGCCTCCAGCTAAAAAAGCAATCCACACAAAACACCTTCTAGTTGTTGAACAGAAAAACAAACGTGCATTGCTTTTGAAATACGGTGACGAATAATGTGGAAAATATTTCGACGCACAAGCTGCAGAATCAAATTCAACAATGGTTCAACTAACAGGAATTCGAACTGCAAACCCTCGCTTATCGAAGCGCGATCAAACTGGAAAACCCAGATTTTATCAAATAGTGCGCGACCTTATTTCAACCAGTTTTTACATCGGAACAATAGAGAAAACTATTATATGCGGTCGTAATGTATACCAAGATAACAGGTACCTAAAACACGATACAAACTATTTAATTGTAGTATAAACTTGTCGTTTCGTAATAAATAAGTTCAAAATGAAAATTTGTAGCAAGCGTACTTATTGTAAACAGGATGTTGTTGAAGAATTTAAGAGATTACCGGATACCTAAAAGAAGGCCTAGACTATTTAATTTATCGAATAAATTTTCGTGTTAAAACATAAAGGAATTTGAGTTGAGGAATTTATTTGAGAGCGTGTTTATTATTAATTATGTTGAAAATAAACGTAACAAATTCCCCTCCCAGCAAAATTAACAGGTCGGGGTAAGAAAACAAAAGTAATGGGAGTGGGCAGGACAAAAAAACCCAAACAAAACAAAGAAAAATTCGCTTATAGGAAAAAACAAAGGAAAACACTCCAAAAGCAGCAAAAAAATTCTTATCCGGCTCGAAGTTTCAATAATAGAAGAGAGAAAAAAGGAAGGAAGGAAGGGAAACAAGCCACGAGGACTAAGATGGAACGGCATTGACACTGAAAAAGTCGTCGGAGGACGAATGTTTCTTGTAAAGAAACAGGAAAGTCTTTGACCTCAACAGAAGAAAAGGAACGAGGAAGAAAACCAACAGTGCCAACTCAAACAGGACCCAAAGGTCAAGCCTCAAGTAAACAAAGGGACAACAAGGGAGAACGAGAGGAAGAGCGCTGGTAAAAGGAAACGATGTACTACTAACTGTGGTAATCAAGAATCCCAACAAACGAAGGACCAAAGAAAAGAATATCTACCTAGACCTAAAGTCGACTAAGTCGTGGTTTCCGAAGAAAGAAAAACGGACTAGAAAGCACCTACAGGAGCGGATGGACGAAACACAATCAGTATAGGGACCGTCAGCAAAGAAGACCAGCAAAAGGATAGGGAAAGGAAAGTGGAACGAAAGGAACGAGGAATAAAAAAGAAAAAAAATCAAAAAGAATGTGTATGTGTATGTATTGGGGGGGGGGGGAGATGAAGCGCGTACGTATGTGTTATACGTGTATAAAGTGTGCGTGTGTGTGTGTTATGTTGGACCGCTGTAGTCGCCTCTTACGACAGGTAGGTCGTACCATGGGCTATTCTATTCCCTGGACCCACATGGGTTCAAGGAGTACAAGAAGAAAACGAAAAAAAGAAGAACCAAGTAGAACTGTGTGTTTATAAAGTGTGTGGGTATGGATTGAACGTATATAAAGTGTGCGTGTGTGTACGTGTTGGACCGCTGTAGTCGCCTCGTACGACAGGCAGGTCGTACCGTGAGACTATTCTATTCCTGGACCCACACGGGATAAAAAAAAGCAAGAAAACGAAAGAAAACCTAGCAAAACAGGCAAGTAAAGCGAAATTGTAACGTTCAAAAATCAAAACCTAAGGAGAGCAGTCGGCATAAGGATCTGGGGCGCGAGGACTAGATATTGGACTTAAGGCGTTTACGCCGCCAGAAGGAGAACGAAACGAGATCAAGGACATTAGGGTTTCGTCGACCAACATCTTCAGGTTCTGCATCAGTATAAACAAATTTCTGCTTCTTATGGGCAGTTTTCCGCAAGACAAGAACAGCAGGGGGGTGTAGCAGTTGTAGCACGCGATATAGGAGGTGGTGAGGGTGGTTTAGAAAACTTGAAACGAGTTAAGGAAACAAGTTGGTCGTTGATAGGATTGGAGGTAAGAAAGTTAACGGTAGAAAAGGAATCATCAAGGGTTGTCAGAATATCCACGGTAGAAAGAGGAAAAGTATTGGCTGTACGAGAATCAACCTTACGAATCGAAACACAAGCGGAGCACACTTCAGTTACGTTAACTAGAGGGACAGACGTAGATAAAATTTCAACGACGTTAGATAAAGAACTAGAAGTATCACAGTTAGGACAGAAAACAGCATTGGCTGTAGGAATATCAACCTTAGGAAAAGGAGCAGAATCCGCTAACACTTCAGTAACATGACATAAAGGAACAGAATGAGGTAGAACTTCACATCTACCTTACAAAAACAAACAGCATCAGGAAGAACTTCAACAGCGCTAGATAAAGGAAGATCAGCTAGAAGTTCATTAACCTTAGCTAAAAGAACAGAAGCAAGTAGAAGTTTGTCAGCACTAGATAAAGGAACACAATCAGAAAGAATTTTGTCAACATCAGAAAAATGAGTAAGAGCAGGTAAAGTTTCATCAACGTCTGATGAAGGAGTATAATCAAGTAAGCTTTCATCACTGATAGACAACGGAGTAGGAACAGACAAAACTTCAGCCACAATAGGAACTGATTCCTTAACAATAGTAGATAACGAAACAGGATCAGGTAAAACTTTGACGATGACAGCAACAGGCGTCACAGCTACGGGTTTTGAATCAGTAAATTAGACGACTTCCAGTCAGAAAACATATGCCTGTTACCACGATATCAAAGTAACGCTTTTGCCTCGAACAAGCCCACTGCAGACTCAAATAATTGCAATTCTGACACATGGTGAGTTCATCGGAGTTTTTCGACCCGTCTCAAAAAATCATGTACAGTAAGAGTGTTCGGGACACCAGAAAATTTCAAGTTCCACTCCCACACAGGAAGACCTTGGTAGGAAGCCGATAAAAAAGTCATTTTGAATACGAACAAGAAAGAAATTGGTAGAAAGTAACTAAATAAAGGCAAACTGTAACTCGATAGAAGTCAAAAAACAAAGTATTGCGAATACAAGACAATCTAAAACATATCCGACAGATAAACTTCAAGAACACGAATAGGAGCTAAGCAACAAATTAGAATAGGGCTATAGAATAAAAGAAAAAAATCGGAGGAAAAAAGCCAACTCTAAACTTCACGGGGAAACAAAATGTACCGAGAGGGAAGGAAGAAAAAAGAAAAATCTTGGGCGCCAGCGTTTTCAATGGGTTAGGATTATTGGCGAAAACACAAGTCCAATAATCTGACATGAGCTAGCCAAGGATATTTAGCAATCACGGAAGGGAACAAAATCAAAATTCAAGAAGATCGAACCCACACAAGAAATAAAGAAAACCGATCCTCATATGAAGAACACCAAAGAGCCAAAGAAAGGAAAAAACACTTCGAACGTAAAGGAAGGAAAAACACCTAGAATCAGACCGAGAAATGCGGGTAATGTCGGAAATTAGGCAGTAACAACAAAAAAAAATCGGAGCAAAATTTAACTAAAACAAACTCGGAGCAGAAATTAATCAAAACCAAATCGAAGTAACCGTTAACTAAAACAAAATCGGGGCCAAAGTTACACGAAACAAAATCGGAGCACAAAAAAATTAACTAAAACAAACTCGCAGCCCCACGCCAGAGCGTCAGAAATTATGCTACGTACCTAGACGTAGCCGGAAGAAAAGTAAATACCAGGCTAACTATCAAACGCGGAGAGTGGGGGATTTACCTAAATACAAAAAAAAAACAAAAAAAACTCATCGCCCACGAATATCTACTAACACATAGAAATAAATAAAGGATTCTGTACAAACAAGCAAAAAGAAAATAAATTAAGTGCCATTTTTTTACAGCAAACAATTATATTGTACGGACAATTTAGGAATTTAGATACGAAGTGCGCATCTCGTATTTCACACAAAATAAAATTAATCAGTAGTAAATAAACTTGTGAGAGCTTTTGTCGAGCGTTTTTAAAATTTCACCTAGTACTTTTTGTCAAATAACTAATTAGTAGGGAAGAATTAACGTGTGGGAGCTTTTGTCAGACATCATTTAAATCGTACATAGTACCGTTTGTAAAATAAACCAATCAGTATAAAGGAATAAGCGCATTTCTGACCAACATTTTTAACAAAGGTACATCACACCTGTAGAGCGATAATATCGATTCGCAGCAAAAAACAATAGTCCTATAGTGTCACGTTTCTTATCACGTAACTACACCAAACGTTGATACGGAATATGCCATTGACACACACAAAAGAAAACAAGTTGCATACCTGTGGGTGTCCGGATACTTAGCTCGCACACCGTCGGGGATGAGTCGACACAGAAACGCCATGGTCGTCAGGATCTGTTTACCCTTCTACCATAACTGCAGCAGCGGTCTACGGACAAAAGTAGTTGGTCTACAGACAAAAACAGTTGGTCTACATAAAGAAAGAACCCATTTGGCCTCCATAAAAAAAGCAATCCACGCAAGACACATTCTTATTTTTAAATATAAAATTTTGTCTGTTAGTTTATCATTAAATCTTTTTAATTTGTTTGCCATAGTTTTTGCATTGTTATTTAATAGATTATACATGTTCTTAATAGCATGTGGTATGTGATTAGCTAATACTTCGTGCTTCCTGCATTGAAAAGGATACCTTTCTGTTTAGTAATGATGCCAGTTTATGTTGATATTTTCCCAACGTTTGAGAAGTTCAGCGGTATTGGCTTCATATTTTAACGTGATATTGTGATTGGAACCAATTATATTATAGTTAGACTTGACGACTTCTGGTTTAATAGTATTCAGGTTTTTTTATGGGTTATAGGTCCTGTTTAAAAAAATAATAAAAGGCGCACCCTTTTTATTTCATTTGTATTTTCAGTATATTTTACACTTGGTCACAAATTACTAAAAGTTACACGTTGTACAAACACAGTTTCTGCATATGAATATATACTTACAGTAGTCGAGATAGTGTAATTACTGGCATGTGTAAAAAGAAACATATTTTAAACAACTATTTTGAACAATTATACAATTGACAGTTTCTGACAAATGACATATAAATTAAAACGTTTGTATATAAACATGCAAACTAAACTAGAGTAGAACTACATTTAAATTATGAATATGCTTCGTGGTAAATGATTATGAATGGGATGCACTAGTAAATGATATTTGGTCTGTAGGTGAACGTGTTTGTCTATGTGAAATGTCTCATATATTGTATATTTATGTATGTTGTGTATGTGTGTCAGGTATGCTTTGTTTTGTGGTGTAGAGTTGTGTGTGTGTGTGTGTTTGCATGCGTGCGTGCGTGCCTGTGTGCGTGTGTATGAGTGGGTGCGTGTAAGTGTACGCGTATCTGTACGTGTACCTGCACCTGCACATGTACGTGTACGTGTACGCATGTGCGTGTGTGTATGCGTGTTTGTCGAATGTAACTACACTATTTGTCAAAAGAACCTAAGTTTTTTTAATATATTTTTTATATTTGGGTAACTTGAAATTGAGTAAGTAAGTGTATATCGAATTTAGATTGGCGATATCTATTTTTTTATTTATACTGTTTGGGCAGTTATATAATTGGCATATTTCTTTAAAATGCGTTTATATTTCACTTTTCGGTTTCTTATGTACACTTCTTATAAAACATTACCTTTTATTGAACATTTAACACCGAAATTAATCCAAGTATTTAAAAACAAAAATTTAAAAATCATGGAATAGAACTTAATTTCAATAAAAAATTTATTTTTCAAACTAAAAGATAAAACTCCCTTTTTAAATCAACGGAATGCCATATGTAAAATAAACTGCTCAGATTGAGATGCATCTTATATAGGTCAAACTGCTCAAAATTTAGGACAGCGAATAACGCAACACAAGAGCGATATTGAAATAAAACCATAAGCATGTGCTTTGTCTACACATGCCTTAACAAACGGTCATAATATGGATTTTAATGACACTAGAATATTAGAAACCAAAAAAGTGACTTCTAAACTCATTTTTAAAAAAATGTGTCGCATATATTACTGCTCAAATATTATTGTAACATGTGAAAATTCCTAGCTAAATTATTTGTCGACATTACTGCTACAAACCCGTTAATTTAGTATTTATTCAATAACGTTTTACACATTATGGATTCTAGTACTCTTGTATATTTAGCAAACCAATAAAATTTAAAGCACACTACAACTTCAATTGGAATTACAATCTATAACGTGTTATATGACCCCAGCTGATCACATAATTACAAACCATTTCGCGTGTTCCTTACTCGTATGTTACGATATCTAAGATTTTCAAGTTGTTCGTCGACTCGTGCCAGATGGTCACTTTTTGCCTTCTTGTCAAGCTGAAAAGTCACTTGTGCTGTTATCATACAGGCAATATGAAGCAGGAAATCAAGTTTTCCTGGCAAAAACGCCGACTTAAAAACGGGCAGTTTTAGTTAAAAGTTGTCTAATACAACTCATGGATAAGTAATTCGACCTTCGCAACGGTTTGTTTGAATAGGTAATTAATTACAATTTACAATGAAGTATATTACAGTGCAACTTCCACTACGTGCAAGAATTTTAATGAAATAACATGGTTATGTTCAACTTGGTTCATATTTAAATTAAAATTTATCATCATGGAACCTATTTGGTACTTAAATTGTAAGTGGATCTGTTAGACAAAGTATTGGACTTCCCGTTCGTGCTTACATATGCTAAATTGTTGGTTTGCATCATGTGCTTAGAGGTTAAGAAGTCGTTGGCGCCGATTGGTAAGACAATTTAATTTCCTGAGATTTTTGCTACATGTGCAGTGTTTTATTCCGTATATATATATATATATATATATATATATATATGCATATACGTAGTGTTTAATTGTTGAGTGGTTGTAGATTACATTGTAGGTTAAGAAGTCGTTGGCGCCGATTGGTAAGGCAATTTAATTTCCTGAGATTTTTGCTACATGTGCAGTGTTTTATTCCGTGTTATATATATATATATATATATATATATATATATATATATGCATATACGTAGTGTTTAATTGTTGAGTGGTTGTAGATTACATTATGTTCTGTTATATGCAAGTACTTAGCCACCGTTTACGAATAATTAGTAACATACTTGATAAAAAAAGAGGCTTACTCTTTTTAAGAGTATAATATTTATGATATATAGAATGACTTTATTTCATTAATCACGTGCTCAAATTTATAAATTATTCCTTGCCGACTATGTATGAAAAGATAAAAGATATAGATAAAACATTGTTACCTGTTGTTTGCAAAATTTAATGTTAATACTAAATGACATTGCTTATCTTGTTTACTACAAACTTTATCTCAAGATGTTCAATTCACGTAGTCTTATTCCAGAAAAATGAAATTTTAAGTTAAGATTAACCAACTAATAATTTTTTGCATGTTGAGAAATTTAAATGACATGTACAGTTTTACGTAGCGCTACACCGGACTATTAAGTCTAAATTAAATATTGTTAATAAAATTTAGAATCCAAATTAAGATTCAGTAGAATTAAAACTTAAAATTTAGCTTTACATCTTCTGAGTAATGCAGTAATTACATTCATAGGAATTTAACTTTTATTGAATTTCATTTATAATGAACATAATTGTTTAAATGAGAATATAGAATTAATTTTTACTTCAGTTCATTATTTCATAAATATTTAATTTCTCCAAAGATTTTAAGGCGGTTGAAAGAATTAATATACTATAAATGCATATAACGATTCAGTCATAACTATTTGAAACAAAAATAGAGACTTCGTGTAGATACAGGATTATTAGATAAATGATAGCTTTGTTAGTAGTAATTATGTTTCAGATCCATCCTAGAACTTCGTTAGTGCAGTAAAGAAGTAAGTAGCGTATAGATGGTAATCAAACTTAATTCTTAAGGAGGTTAGAGAAAATTTAGGTTTTCAAATTTTCCCTTTAGGTGAATTGACTTAGTCAGTTGCTTTATAAAAAATTTAGGTGGCGTCCATTATCTTATTTTTCCAGCTTTAATTAACCCACTGACCCAATCTCATGCGACCGTGAGTCAAACACTCAGTTAGCTAAAAGCCTCAAGAGTTTTCTTTTTCTAAAAGCCGTTTTTCATCCAACCTTACCCTGGGCTTGTTACAATTATATAAGAATTCTCGATAGGTTAAGTAAAATTCCATAGAAGGAATCTATCACGATTTTTTTACGCTTACATTATAAATAATAGAACAGACATCTCCAATCTAACTTCGATATACAAGTACTTGCTCAATTTCAAATATGAAAAATGTATAAAAAACACTTAGGTTCTATTGACAAATAGTACAGTTACACTCAACCTACACGCATATACACGTGCGTATTCTACACACACACAGATGCACACATACACGCGCGCGCACACACACACGCATACATACATACACACACGCACGTACCCACGCACGCACGCACACACACGCACACTGAGAAAAGAAAATTACTGCTTCAACTTAAAATTAGTTGATTCAATTAGAATTTTGATTTGTATATAAACAATAACCTACGTGCATTAAATAGAACATAATATAATGTTGAAAAACTGATTTTGAATCAACCAAACCTAAATTTGTAACACGGTAATTATGGCATTTATTTAAATGCTAGGTAACATTCCTTCAATTGCTTGTGGGTTTGAATTGAATTATTGAATACTTTTATCAAATTTACCGTTAGGTTAAATCAAAAAGTTGAATATCCCACTTATAAATAAAGATCATTGAAGGAAATAAACATTAATTTTATCAAACCAGGAGTTTAGTACTTGAAAAAGATTGCAGTATGGAAACAAACTATTATAATTTTTCCACTAACCAAAATGTGGCATTTGTTTAAATTCGGTAAACATTGATTTAACTAACCCATATGTTGAGCACAGTTAATAACTGTTGACTAAGTGGCTAATAAGTATTGAAGTAATAAAATTTTTGGTTTAATGGAACTTTTGTGTTCAATTGAAACATTTAGCTGTCAAATTTCGTTGTGTTCTACATTGTTTAGAAATAGAACTAGATGGTTTTATTCAATATCCAGCTTGATTGATTCCGACTCAATAAAATTATTTTAATCAATTGTTTTAATTCAATCATAGTAATCAACAAATGAGTTCGTCGAACTGCAACAGATTTTAAAAAACTGACTTAAAATAACTTCATTCAGTCACATTATCAAGTTAGGAATTGAATCAAATCACCTTGAATGTTCCATTAACTCTACTTCATTCTGTATAATTTGTAGTTTAACCTTCACTGATAAATAATGTTCTATTGCAAAATGTTATTTTTATAATCTCATAAAACCAACATTAATATAAGCAACTTTCACTTGTATTCTACAAAACTGATACTGGTTATTGAAAAGTTTATTCCTTGAATTTGCAATGGACCTTTGAAGTTCCGAGTTTCGACATTCGCTTTTGTATAGGTGAATGCTAAAACAACGACCTTTAGTTATGGAAAATGAAATCAATTTATAGGAAGGTACTTACGTTTTTTTAGTCGAAAAGATTTTGTTTGAACACAGCAAGCATACTAAATTTATCTTCTATAAACAATGCGAAGTAATGCTTGACGACATGTTAACATTAGTTACTAGGATGCTTAAGGGCGCGATCGGATGTATGGTTGGCTGCCTAAAATCCATCAAAAAACAGGTTATTCTGTTTGGTAAATAACTTTTGTTGGATTAAAAATATGCAAAATGTAACCTCACCATTAGACTCACAAAACTTTGTACTTTCTAACGAAGGTTTGCTTTTTTTCTAAAGCGCAGTAATAAGCAAGAAATAGCTGTTAAAAGTAATGGTAAAAATTCACTTACTTTATATTAGTTACTACATCTAACATAATCAATTTGTATATAAAGAAAGCATTCGTTGGATAGCAGAATACATATATAATCGTTCTATTAAAAAAAATTTCAAAAATATTGATCATGATAGCCGTAGTGTACTGAATGGATTTTATTGAATTATTACATTAATTGTACGCCATTTTAATAGAAATTGTTCACGACTTCCTCCGAAGATGGCACTGTTAATGATGTGTAGAATAAGGTTTAAAACCAGAATATTTCAAATTGAATAATTTTGGACTTTGTTTTTGTCGCATTGAAATGAAGTAAACTAATAATATATGGTGAATTACCTTTTGATAAGTGTAATATAATAATGATTGGATTAATTGCGAATATTTATGAAGCCAAAAATGACATAACCTCAACATCCATGGTTGTTTGTAAACTTTCATGTTTATGTTTACAAGCGATAAGTAAATTATTACAGCAGTGTTACTTTGGGAAGCTTATACATGTTATAATAGTTTTTAAAAAAAGGGTAGTGTGCCGTATCCCAAAACGTAACTAGATACTCTACAATATTCAATATAAGCAAAATATTGCATCATGTTAGCAAGAGTAATGTTTATTTTGTTACATTAAATTGACTCTGTCAAAAACGACTAAACGTTTATTTCAATAAATATTTCAAACTAATAGAATATTTGGGGTCTTCGGTTTAATATTTTTCATCAAATGCTAATATCGAAAAAAGTATTTCCAATACAAAAAAACTTTGAGTTGTTACCTGTTAAGTGTGCTTTATTAAAACAAAATTATTACAAATGTTTTATTTTTAATGAATAACTAAGAAAATAAAAATAGGTTCAATTGTTGTAACATTTACAATGTGTATATAGGTATTTTTGAACAGTAAGTCATTACCAACCAAAAACTTAAAAGGAACACTGTTTTACACAATACGTAGCAATGTAAATAATATAAAACTATTGGTGAAAAGAAGTGAATAACAGGCATTTGTAAATAATATTTTTTAAACCCCACATTTTAAGGTCAATAGATAAACGTTTAGTAATAAATATACGAACAGCTTTCGAATTGAAATTGACTTTATTGTTGTTAATATTACATTAAATATTAGTATATAAGGCATATTTGTAGGTCCATATAGGCAAAGTTTAGTCATAGACTATCTTACACTTAACCTGCATAAACCACTACATATCTCTACAAGGAAAATTAGTGAAGCAAATGAATAATTACACAATAATTGAAAAATATACAATTAGGATATGTTACTACTTATCCAAAATATGCGTCCTGATTTGAACCTTGAATGCAGTAAAAGTAAAAAAGATTTTTATATCCATCTGGAATTGCATTATAAGTAGAAACAGCATTATAGATGAATCTTCTCTGAAACATAGCAGTCAGTAGTTTGGGAATTGTTAAAGTTTTAGTGTGTATAATATTGATGCAATGCACTTTGGAGCGTGTCATTAATATTTTAGCAATATCCTCTGAAGTCATTTATAATTATTTTATGAACAAAACATAACAAATGATGTTTCCTGCAGTTATCCATATTTAACCAGTGCAACGCTTTTATCTTATGCGATACATGATCAAATTTTTTTAATCCAAAACTAAACGACAACAAGTATTTTGAATCCTTTGTATTTGTGTCATAGAAGTGCTATCAAGGTTTGGACCATATGTAAAATCACAATAGTTAAATAATGACAAAACTAGCTTCCGACAACAGCTTTTTCAATTGTAAGGTTAGTATAGACCGACAAGCATATAGTTGTTTAAGTGCTATATACGACCTTTTTATTAACCTTGCAACATGTGACTTAAAGCGTAGATCATCGTCAAGTATTAAACAGAAATTTCTTGAAGAACTAACTAATGGAAGAGGCATTGTTAATTATGACTTTTATCTTATCCTTAACACAATCTCTAATTTTCTATGTGATCCGAAACAATATCAGCATCAATAGTACCTGCACGAACAAATAATTCATCACTTGATAAATATATGGAATCAATAAAGAGTACTGCTGTTATTTACTATGCGCGTAGGTTCGTTTATTACTTGGATGAATCCATAACAATCAATGCAGTGTGTGATAATATTACTTAAATTGAAAAGACTCACATTGACATCGCCTAAACATATTATATTATCCATCATTGGTGCTAAATAAGATAATATATTGTCTAGTTCATCAACACAACTAAGCAGATTAGAGTTTGGGGATCTGTATACTGTGCCTACAGTAAAAGTTTTGGGATTTAATTTAAACATTATCCAAAATATGTTCAAGTATACGAGTCAATTGCAAACCAAACAAAATAACCTGACATTTAAGTTCCTTCCTTACGTACACACCAACCCACCCCCTGGACCCACTCTATCATTATGAAAAAAATTATACCCATTTATATTGACAGAGGTATTGGGGACGTATGAAGTAAGCCATGTTTCAGAGACACCAACCAAATCAAAACGGTTTTCATCTATTAAATTGATGAAATCATTGAATCTAGGCAACATAAAATGCACATTTAAATGAGCAATTTTCATTTATAAAAAACTATACTAGCCTAATAGAACTATTTAATTTACTTTAATTTAATTTAAACAAAACAAATACAAAAAATTAAAGCACTCGTAGCTAAATAAAAATGGAGCAAAAAAGAAAAAATGCAAAAGAGGCTATCTCCAACGTAACAAATTATCGTATTCTAACAATCAGCAACTTAAGTATAATGTGCTGCATGCTTAGTAAACTATAACTACTATATACCTGTTACTTATTACCAACTATGCTACAGGAATTTAAATTACTAGAGGTTACAATGCTGTACGAATGTAAATTAAATTTTTTTTCAGTAAATAAAGACAGTGTGGTATTTACATTTGCACTAACTGTATGGTATCGTTGTTGATGATGTTCTAGAAGTTGTATTAATATTCAGCATCTGTCTCGTACATACATCGTTTCACAGGATGTAGTATCCAAGTGGATTCATTATATTCCTTAGCGTCTTTCAACGTTTGATCATATTTGGTTTGCTCCTTGTAAAGGGGCCAATATACCTTCTTTTTCATAGGCGTGATCCAATTTCGAAGTACAATAGACACCCCACCTGATCGCTACTCCACAAGTACCAATTTTTCCAATCTAGAAATATATCATGAAAAAATTATGTTCAGATAGAAAATTGTACCAAACCTACTTTGTGAATGAAGTTTCTCTGTATTTAACACTAATAAGTAACCCAGCGACTTTCTCATCAACAAAAGTCGCCAACCGCAATGAATAATTAAAGTTACATGTCCGTTTAACATCTAATCTATCTATCGCTAACAGGATTTGACAGGATTTCCATTTGCATCAACATCAAGGTTTTGTCTCAACTCTAACTCTACTTTTCCATTTTCTTGCAAATCTTTCATAAGATTGTCCTTCCATACCCAAACAAACTGTCAAGTAAGATATTAAACAATTAGATTTTCTTACAGCGCCTAATTCAGCTTCAATTTTTTTAAATTGGTAGAGTGTCATGGGAGGTATATCCATAACTGAAAATAGTTCCTGAGAATAGCCATGTGTACTGCCAGTTGCCAGAGTACCCCAAACAAATCCATAATTAATTTTTGATTTTTGCGAAATATCTTCAGTGTAATGCTTGTATATCTTATCACACATTGTACGTGCAAACATAAGGCAGCTTACTAGACATAATCCTCTGTTACATTCCTCTTTCAGATATAGTTTTCCACCAGAACAAAATTTGGGAATGTCAGTATTGCAGATCTATGGACCAACTTAATACATATTGCAAATTCACAATGTGGTTTCCACTAACAGTTAGTTCTTTATAAGAGTGATTTATCTCGAAATATAATTCACGAGCCTCTATTCTGAAAAACAAAACAAAATATTATATTTTTTAGGAACCCAAAATTTAGCATATATACAGGACAACACATTAGTGTGACAAAGTTTAATATATCGATTATTTATTGTAGAAATTATAAAAAAAAAGCAATTTACACAAGTTTTAGGCTGTATTATTTTAAAAATTGTTTCATATCTATAGGGTGTTCATAATTATATATATATATATATATATATATATATATATATGCTGTGAATCCTCTCATATCTCTAGGTACTGGCCCTTAAAAAAAAAAAAACATTCGAGCCCCACAGTTTGGGCGTCAAGACTGCTGTGAAACCTTATAAATCACCTGGTCCGTTGATTCCTTCTGTTAATCGCCTCGGCTGCTCTTCTAGATAACTTCCATTCTCAATCATAAAAATTAAACAACACATTCCTACCACAAACATCAACGTTAACTCTATTTACATCAATATTCAGAATACATTAAATTTTCAAATTAAATTTGAACATAAAATTCAGTTTTAAAAAGAATTTCCGGATTAATTTTATTATCATTTTACTGTGCATCCAAAATTAAAGTCCTTGTTGGATGCCTACTAATTAATATAACAATATAAGCAGACCGGAGTCTGAGTATAAAGGAGCATCTACCACCCTTTACGTTAATTAACCAGGTTTGTCTAATTGAGCTCAAAGACCTACCCAAAGTTTCATCCTATTCCCGAACATCAAAACAAAATACCCCTTTTACTTAAACAAGCAAATTTCATCTTAAAATTAAATTTTTATGGTTAGAAAATTCCACTAATGTCCATTTAAAGTAAATCAATTATAAAGTCATTCAATACACACAAAAATGTCAAACAAAATAGTACAATTTACCTGAAGGTTATTGTCCTCGTAGCTTCAGTGTAATCGTCCCTTTGTAAATCACACCATTCCAACCGGATTCTATTTACAGCTTCAAGTTGTCAACGCTTTAAAATGTTCTTCATCACCATTAATTTAAAGTTGTTTCTAGGCTTTTCCGGAACTCATCTGTGTATATCTGCCTCTGGTTCAGTGGATGCAGACACATTTACGAACCATTTAGTCATTAACACCCCGAAAAATAGCAAAGAAATTCATACTTCCTTTTACCAATATTACCAATATACGCCAAAACTGCCTACTTTTGGGTATACATTTGTCGTTGTAAATTTTACTAATTGGTACCGTGATAATAAACTTTTATTACCTTGTATCTAAGTGCACTGAAGTACATTCATGTTAGCACGTAAAATAACCAACTATTTTGAGTCACTAAAATATACTAGCACACTTTAAATTATTTAATCAAACTAAAATGCACTGTTTAATATGAAGTCGCGGATGCACGAGCTTTTAACGCATCGAATCGTCGAAAGTCTAAGAGTCTAAGAGAGAAACACATATTCCCGCCTGTATATATAGCGAATAGCCGACACGTCGCTTTGTTCCCTAAAACGGGTAATTCCAACGAATTCCTCATTCTACGTTCCCAGTCTGTAGCCTGCACGTCGATTTTTATGAATTTAGTCCTCACCCATTGAGATCTCAGAAAATTTCAACACGGCCCGCAAAGTTGTCCGAGAAAACTAATTACTTTTATACAGAAATTGTTGTTCTACCTCTGATATATGCATCCTATTTTTAACCAATCGCAACCCCTTGACGTTGCTTAAATCCCGCCCTTTACAATATGTGTCTTTGCTTGACGCATTTTCTCTTCCTTCTCTAACCTGTTCGTATTGGTGCTACTTGACACTCTTCATTATCGATTATATTTTAGTCCACGCGGACTGTTATCTTGGTTTAATAACCCCGTATCGCACATTCTCGTGAATATTAAGCCCCGGTTTCTCCAAGATTCTTTGAAACATTAATTATTTGCCAAATTTACGCAGAATGAGCTTTTTAAAAATACGCAGGTGTTCTGTATTTCCTGCTAAAGCATCTGATCGTTTCCAATATCCTTAGAATCAACATGTTTATCCAAACAAATTAACTTGAAATTGCCTTTTAAAAACACGCAGGGGTGTTCAAACGTAACATTTTAAATAACCTTCCTACGATTTGACTATTATTGGGTTTTACAAGTTTTATGCTTATTATTAATAATGGTTCAATTAACTCCAATTAAAATTGATTTCCATCCTTTCATTTTAGCGAATACAAATTATTATCCGTACGTTTTGTTTAATACCAGTTATTTAAAATAGAGTTCATTAATATAAATTTTGCACGTAATTTCCATTTGTTTAGGAATAATTAAATTATCCACTGCGCTTTTCAATACTGCTTCTTTTGATGTAAAGCGTCTTATAGATAATTTAAATTTCTTATTTTTACTGAAACGACCGAGTTTATTTATGCTTCAAGGTTTTAATAAAGCGTATTATTTAATGAAATTCCTTATACACGGTAATTAAAATTATTTGATTTGATTATTTAATTTTCTACCCTGGTCTAAATATGAGTAATATATATATATATATATATATATATATATATATATATATATATATATATACAGTGTGTACAGTATAAAATGCAGTACATGAGGATCTTGGAAACTGTAGGAGATACGATCTTGGTTAAATGGGACAAAAGTTGCATAATCATAGGGAATCTCAGAACGGTTTTCAAATTTTAAAAAATTTTCATAGGTTACTAGATAGAGGCAAAAAACACAAAATTGACGATTTCTTTATTTGCTCGTAGTTAGTCTACTAATTGAAATAGAATGTTCAAATTTGGTATATCGGTAATTCCCCATCGCGCTTCACATTTTCAACTTAGATTTTATCTAGGGCATCTAGATTTTGCGTGACGATGTTCAACTTTTTATTTTTAAATAGCCGCCATATTGGATTTCTACATTTTTGAAATGCTGATAAAAAACCCTTTCCAAAGAGGTATAACATGGCTATGTTTGATTGAATGAAAACACTAAAAATCACATAATTATGTTTTGGTCGTAGTAGGCTTTAATTTCCAATATGACAAAGAGAAACAATTGCTCTAAAAATTTTAAACTCAATTTTCAGTGGTAATAAAAACAGTAAAAAACGTAGAAAATTGAAAATAAATCTGTATTAATCAGAACTTACTTAACTATGCATTAACAAAGAATAAATACAAACTAGCATCTATTCAATACAAAATATTATTTAAGCTGTTTTTAGTTGTCATTCATGTTCAGACAATTGCAAATTAACAGTCAAGGAAAAAAAATATAACAATAGTCAGCCACATGAATTCATTATTTATTTTAAATGTTCAAATAACCCCCCATTTTGTTGAACACACAACCGACACCTTTTATAAACATCTTTACAAGATCGTCTTATCATAGTTGGAGTGATTTTATTTATGGCTTCTTGGACTGCTTGTTGTAATTGGCCTACATTATCATACGTTTTTGAGTACATACAACTTTTTAAATGGCCCCATATAAAGAAATCTAGAGGAGTTAAATCCGGTGATCTCGCCGGCCATTTAATTGTTCCCCGATTTTCAATCCAGTTTTCATTATACTCAGAATTAAAAAAATTTCTAATAATCAAAGCATTGTGGGGTGGAGCGCCATCATTTTGAAAAATCATATTTTGCAAAGTAGCGAGTGGAAGCTCCATTAGTCTATCTGCCACATTTCCCTGCAATAAATCTAAGTATCTTGCAGAGTTTAAATTTGCATCATAAAAAAACGGACCTATAATGTACCTTCCAATAATACCAATCCAGACGTTGAATCCCCATTTAAGTTGATGTCTCTATTTATTTAAATATAATTCAGCTGCTTTAACATCATTCTTTCCAGAAAGAATAAAACATTCTAGCATTTGATATTTATCACAGTTAGTAAAGCGATCCATTTCAAGCGCAAATGCTTTGCTTAAATTTCTATGTAAATTAATTAACCGTTTTTTTTAAACTGCACTACTTGAAACATAAAATAAAGGACAAACTTTGATGTTTCTCAGATGTTGAGCAATTGTTTCTCTTTGTCATAATGGAAATTAAAGCCTACTACGACCAAAACATAATTATGTGATTTTTAGTGTTTTGATTCAATCAAACATAGCCATGTTATACCTCTTTGGAAAGGGTTTTTTATCAGCATTTCAAAAATGTAGAAATCCAATATGGCGGCTATTTAAAAATAAAAAGTTGAACATCGTCACGCAAAATCTAGATGCCCTAGATAAAATCTAAGTTGAAAATGTGAAGCGCGATGGGGAATTACCGGGATATACCAAATTTGAACATTCTATTTCAATTAGTAGACTAACTACGAGCAAATAAAGAAATCGTCAATTTTGTGTTTTTTGCCTCTATCTAGTAACCTATGAAAATTTTTTAAAATTTGAAAACCGTTCTGAGATTCCCTATGATTATGCAACTTTTGTCCCATTTAACCAAGATCGTATCTCCTACAGTTTCCAAGATCCTCATGTACTGCATTTTATACTGTACACACTGTATATATATATATATATAATATATATATATATATATTACTCATATTTAGACCAGGGTAGAAAATTAAATAATCAAATCAAATAATTTTAATTACCGTGTATAAGGAATTTCATTAAATAATACGCTTTATTAAAACCTTGAAGCATAAATAAACTCGGTCGTTTCAGTAAAATAAGAAATTTAAATTATCTATAAGACGCTTTACATCAAAAGAAGCAGTATTGAAAAGCGCAGTGGATAATTTAATTATTCCTAAACAAATGGAAATTACGTGCAAAATTTATATTAATGAACTCTATTTTAAATAACTGGTATTAAACAAAACGTACGGATAATAATTTGTATTCGCTAAAAATGAAAGGATGGAAATCAATTTTAATTGGAGTTAATTGAACCATTATTAATAATAAGCATAAAACTTGTAAAAACCCAATAATAGTCAAATCGTAGGAAGGTTATTTAAAATGTTACGTTTGAACACCCCTACTTGAAACATAAAATAAAGGACAAACTTTGATGTTTCTCAGATGTTGAGCAATTGTTTCTCTTTGTCATAATGGAAATTAAAGCCTACTACGACCAAAACATAATTATGTGATTTTTAGTGTTTTGATTCAATCAAACATAGCCATGTTATACCTCTTTGGAAAGGGTTTTTTGTCAGCATTTCAAAAATGTAAAAATCCAATATGGCGGCTATTTAAAAATAAAAAGTTGAACATCGTCACGCAAAATCTAGATGCCCTAGACAAAATCTAAGTTGAAAATGTGAAGCGCAATGGGGAATTACCATGATGTACCAAATTTGAACATTCTATTTCAATTAGTAGACTAACTACGAGCAAATAAACAAATCGTCAATTTTGTGTTTTTTGCCTCTATCTAGTAACCTATGAAAAATTTTTGAAATTTGAAAACCGTTCTGAGATACCCTCATGATTATGCAACTTTTGTCCCATTTAACCAAGATAGAATTTCCTACAGTTTCCAAGATCCCATGTACTGCATTTTATACTGTACACACTGTATATATAGCTAATTTTGACATACTAAATGTATCACCCTGTAGATAAATTTCCAACCTATACATTGTTTCCGACATGGATATGAAATACAAATAACAATGTATTACCTATTATAGTCTGCTTCTGGTATAAATGACCAATTATCAGAAAGTGTATGTGACCTTTCCTCGGTTGATTTTTCACAGTTCTCTAAATATGAAATACAATGATATAATAATATAGATTATTTATACAAATTAGCATACTCTGTCTCAGTCTGCGACTTCATTGTTTCTGGCTCGGAAGTTTCTTCAGATAAAGTACTTGGATTACTAACTACCTCAGGTAATCTTTGCAAACCTGATGGGCCAGGCTTGTCTAAATTATCTGATGTGGATTTCACACTGAAAAAGTTAGGGTTTTATTATGACATCTAATTAATATGTGTATTTGTGAAATTATAATGTAACGGGCATAACCAGTGTAGTTAGAAGGCTTGAACCATTGTTTGCAGGTGAGGCAAAATTACTCATTTTTAGTGTCGGTACTTAATAATTATATAAAAATCATATGACACATCCGAGAGCTTACTTCGTTCAAAATAGCACAAAAATTCTTCGCATTGTTGTCAAAAACAATCTAAAGCTTATGAAATCTTATAGAATTTTAGAAAAAAATTAATATTATTTTGTAAAACACAGCTATCAAAATTCAACGAGGTAAAAACGTAAATGTTATTGTTATGTATGTACCCTACAAATTTAATGAGTATTTCTAATACAGTACAGATGTGCTATTCTGACGTACATTTAAAACTATTCATTGAGAAAATACTAAGTAATTTTTTTCTACGTCATAATTTCAGGGTAATCACACTAACTTAGTTCTATGAAGAATGTGAAAACACATATTTTTAGTTTGCATTATCATATTTATAAATTCCAAATAGTCATAAGTGGAGAGTCGGGTAATTTGTGGTTTTCTATTCTCAAGGCATCTGAAGAATGTATAATTCTTGTGGGTGGATATGCGACATTTAAATAGATAAACTTTCATTGTTTTTGGATTTTATATTCCAAAATAAACAGCCACATAAAGATATCCTAGCTACACTACTGAATGTATTATAACTTACAGCGGTAATTGTTGCATTTTCAGCCATCTTAAGCGGGCTGCTTTAGACTTGGACATCATTTTCTGGTACCACCTGGATTTTGGTTATACACCTTCTTATATTTACCCATCTGAAAAATGTAAATACGTAAATAAAAGAAACTTTACACCAGGCGACAACAGGAAGTAAGTATACTGTAACTTTTTTCGTATTTCAGATAAATATTTGAGATTTGAAAGGCTTGTACAAGACAAAGCGGGAGTACAAATTTTTTGAAATAATTGTGAATTTCAAGTTATTTACGGTCTGACTAGAAGTGAAAAGTACTGTATAAACTACACGCCCTATAGTTTTGTACATTTTTAGAATCGGTTGAACATTTTGTCCTAGGACATTATTTTAAATTTTTTAGAAATAGGTGTTTTCTTATTTAAGTTTTGAAAAGAAAAGTAAGCGACTGTAATTCTCCTAAATTGGTGTATAATTGTGAGAAAAATTTGAAATCTAACGACTTTTCATGTTATTAGTAATAGTTATATTTTCGCCAGAAATTTCAAAACATTGTTTTTTCTTAAAAGTAAGATTTTGCAAAATCTTTTAGTCTGGATCTCAATAAATTTTAAAAGGATCTTTAAAGTTTTGGTACCCTAAATAATCACAACATGATAGGACATTTTTAGGGGACTGCTTAAATTATAAATAGGGTTTATGTCGTTTTTAAACTGATTTATATAGGACAAAAAAAGTTAGTGTACTCAGTTCTGTCATTTTCACCATTCGGTGTCATAAATTAAATAATGAATATTTTTGATAAAATAGTGTATGCAAAACAAATAATTTATTTATTCAAGAAGACAGTAGTTGCTCGACTAAATCAAATCTACAAAAATTAATGTCAATATTTGAACACGCATTTTCAAAATCGAATGAAATATATAATTAATTTTGTCCATTACTTATCTGTCTATCCACAAAGTATAAGAATTTTAGAATATACTTACCCCCAAGCGCAAATACACCCACACTAAATGAAGCATTAAATGTTTGTTTATAATAATAACGAAATGTCACTCTATGAACAATAAACTACACATTCAAAAATAAAAATTAGCGAATACCATATGCACATAAATGAAATAATACAATACAATACAAATTTGTTTCGGCAAACGACCTTGGCTATTATTAGAATGCACTATGTATCTAACCCTTTGCTTGCTGTTCAACAACTTCGAAATCGCTGAACGTCATTTACGACGAATTGTTACAGGAATGGAGAAAATAAACCAGCATCCTACCGTATCCTAGCAACCGTTATTTGCCTAACTTGGAAACGAACCACTAAACTACTAAAGTTAAAATAAAGTAGTTCCCTCTATCATGCGAAAGTTATACCATAAAGGCGGCTATTTTAAAATTAGTTCGTGTTATGAAAATAGAGGGATGCTATCGCGCCCTTAAACGTGAACAGTCGAGGAGTAGTAGTATATTGAAGGTAATAGTGTGCGCCGTACATCTAATATGCAGTTGCCCGAGAGCATCGGACACACCAAAAACAATTGGGTTTAACAAATAATCGTGAAGATTCCAATATCGTAGTTTATTTAAATCGACAACCTACAGTACGTTTGTTTGAAAGTTAAATTTGTTACAAAACATGTTGATTTGACACTTATTTCACCATTCATTTAAGTTAAATTCATTATATTCAACATTAAAGTGGTATTGGACTAAAGTATGAAAATTGTAGACAATATTAGTTTGTATTAAATACGATTTTTGTTCGATGTAATTGACTTTTGCATTCCTCTATTAACCACTGTTTTAATGCGTTCAAGCAAACAAATTTAAAACAACTAGTTTAACAATTTTCAAGCGGTTCAGTGAACATAGCTTCGTTTAGAACGACTAAAAATACTTTATTAAATGCTTTACTAGTAGATGGAAACTGGGAATACTGCCCACCTCATTTCCACCAGAATCCCTCATTTCCACACACATCTGGACCAAATTTACATATAAAAACCCACTATAAAGTCCTATCTTTTAAGAATCTCCTCCTGCTCTCTCCTTGCTCTCCTCCTTGCTCGGACACCCCCACAAACATTTTGATTACGTCACACCCGCATTCTTTCCACCCGCGAGATAAATCTTTCTCCACATTTCCACCCACGAGATAAATATATGTTGTTTGGTATCAATTAATATTAGATTTTTCTCAGCTACCCGAATTTCTAGGAATTTTTTAGATAGCATCACCCCCCAGGGAGCTACCCTCATTTTAAGATTTTTTACCAGTAGCGATTTTTGACCGTCGGCATAAACTTTTTTTAAACATGCAATACATCAAATTAGTCTAGAATTTTACGCAGAATTCAAATCTGTAAATAGATTTGCAATAGGACCACGCCTTACAAAATTACACACATACCTTCTAGCGAGCATACCGCGACCGTACCACTACTCGCTTTTAATGTCATACCATACTTTCTATCTTGTTTAGCTCATCTTTCGAGATAAATGTACCTTGTTTGGTATCAATTAATATTAGAATTTTCTTAGCTACCCGAATCTCTAGGAATTTTTTAGATAGCATCACACCCCCGGGAGCTACCTTCATTTTAAAAATTTTTACCAGTAGCAATTTCTCACCATCCTATTATTTTTTAGTCATGCAATACATAAAACTAACCTAGAATTTTATATAGAATCCAAATCTGTAAATAGATTTAAAATAGGACCACCCCATACCATTTTACGTACACCCTCTAAATTATAACTTTCCTGCAGCTCATATCTAAAAGAAAATCTAAAATCCATTCTTAAAACTTTTTATTACAGACAATTTTTACTAATACAGTTTAAATTTGTAAACCACATTTCTAAATACTGAAGCAGGCTACTGCTACCGCGTTTCTTTAATTCAAAACAAGTAATAACAAAGGTCTCCATTACTCACTGTTCACAAGTCTAATTAACAGTATATGCTTTATTTATAGATGTTTCCAGTCCAATTAACAATGAAGCACTATCACACTAATGAATTTACAAGCACTAATATCTTCTTAAACTAAATTCTTAACCATAGGTCCATTAACAACACTAACACAACTATTTATTTATTACACTTTTGTCTATTTATGTATTCTACAAGCTGCATGTACATTAGACACATAATATAACATTTATGTATACTTTTGGACTTCCAAAAGTTCAACTATTTAACTTTACACAATATAAATTATATTCGACATTCTGATATAGACTAATCCTGTACTTCATCATCGGTCTTATTTATAACGTGAATTAAAAAGAATGACTCATCCTCCAGTAATTGCTATATATTGCATGGAGAATATACAGTGCTTGCGACGTTTGTGTGTTTGACGGGATGCCTAATAGTAGCTCGCAACACTGCCCTCTTTAAAACCGTTACGTCTCGTAACTGTAAATACATTTTGACGCCAATTCGATGACTGATGACGGCATCGGCAGCTATCTCCTCTGGTGCATCCACCACGTCGTTGGAAATAACAATCAACACTCTTTTCTTGGTATTGGTTGGCAACCGGTTGATAACAACAAACAAGGACCTGGACGTTGGTTCCCTGGAAAACTACTTCTAGCATATTTCGGACTATCCTCCAATCTAAGTGATCCAGTCCACAGCCCAACTTGGGCACCGCTAGTCTCGTTACTCCATTTTCCATCATCTGCGCCTTAAGATTTAGCAAAGCCTCCCATAGATGTCCATAACTAGGTCTTTGCCATGAAGAATTTTTGGTAACCAGATAGTAAACATAACGATTTTTATCTTGAAGAACCAAAGCTTCTCCTACAGTTGGCTGCTGTTGTACTAATTCATCCACACAGCCAAACTTTTTCTTGAAAACAACAGCTATTCCCCTTGACATTGCCAAATCTTGAGCTACGCAATGTGCAAGGGAATACTCTTCTGGTGGTCTAAACAGATCTTGCTGTTTTTCAACAACAACGCCAAATCTCGCCTTAGCGGAACCACCATACGCCGCCATAAAACTCTCAAAATCTACATTTGGTTCATGATTAATAACTTGTCGAACACCCTTCTCATTATTCGAGCTTTCTTGGTTGTTGCCAGCGTCGGATGTTAAACGGTCAAAGTGTACCACTTTCGGTTTACCACGGGGAAATCTTCTGATCCGGTATACTACATCATTAATCCTTTTCATCACTTCGTACGGGCCTTCCCATTGTCTTTGTAATTTTGGCGACAACCCACGTTTTCTTTGTGGATTATACAACCACACTAAATCTCCAGGTTGATAACCACCTTCTTGTGCTCTCGTGTCATATTGTGATTTCATTCGATGACTTGCTGCCTGGATATTCTTTTGGACGTTTTCGTGAATGCTATTTGATCTTTCACGAAGCTTACTAACGTAATCTTCACCTGCGATCTTTTCTCCAGGTTTAAATCCAAACTGAAGATCACATGGTAGCCGTAATTCACGTCCTAGCATTACGCAAGCGGGCAAGTACCCTGTGCTGTCATGTACCGAAGATCGGTACGTCAGTAGGAACAAATGTAAATATTGGTCTCAGTCTCGTTGATGTTCAGAGACAACTTTGGCGAGGTACTTCCCTAACGTCCTGTTCATTCTTTCAACCATTCCATCCAATTGGGGATGAAGTGGCGTGGTTCTAGTCTTCCTGATTCCAAGATGCTTGCAGACATTTTCAAACAAAGCTGATTCTAAGTTCCGACCTTGATCGGAGTGTAATTCCAACGGAACTCCAAAGCGACAAAACAACTCCTTCACTAGTACATCTGCAACCGTCTCGGCTTCTTGGTTAGGTATAGCATATGCTTCCGGCCATTTGGTAAAATAATCCATTGCAACCAAGATGTATTTATTTCCTTTCTCTGATTCAGGAAACGGACCAGCTATATCAATGGTTACCCTCTCAAAAGGATTCCCCACGCTATACTGCCTCATTGGGGCTTTCCGTTTTGTGACCGGGCCATTTGCAGAGGCACACAATTCACATTTCCGGCACCACTCCTTCACATAATCTTTACAGTTCACCCAATAGAATCTTTCTCTCACTCTTTCGAGCCAAAGTGCCCTCCGGAAATACCATCGTGCAAGTGTTGCAACACTTCCGGCACTCTGCTTCTTGGCACTATCACTTGAAGTCTCTCAGTACCATCTTCAAATTCCAGGCGTCGTTTCAAGATTCTATTTTCCATCATCAAGGAGTCCCACTGCGCCCAGTATGCCTTCAGGCTCCTACTTAAAATACTAATTTCATCCCAATCTGGTCATTGTCCTCTATTTCTCCACTCAATAATACGTCCCAATTCGGCGTCATTCTCCTGGTCTTCTCGTATTCTTTCGGGTTGCCAAGTATCATCGGTTACCGTCATTCTATGGATGACACTTATTTTCTCTTCTATTTTGGAGCAATGATTGCAGTCCACCGGACAAGGTCTCCTTGATAGAGCGTCTGCATTCCGATGGCTAGTTCCTACACAATGTTCTGTTTCAAAGTCATATTCCTGCAGCCGCTCTATCCACCTTGCGACTTGCCCTTCAGGATTTCGAAACTGCAGTAACCATTTCAGTGCAGCATGGTCTGTTCTCAACAGGAATTTACGGCCGTATAAGTACTTATAAAAGTGCTCTACGGATTTGACGACGGCCAACAGCTCCCTTCTTGTCACACAATAGTTCCTTTCTGGCCGCGACAAGACCTTGCTGAAATACCCAATAACTTTTTCTTGTCCGTCCTGCACTTGAGAAAGAACGCTTCCTATAGCTGTGTTACTGGCATCGATATCCAACACAAATTTCCCCTCGATCCGTGGATAACCCATAATTGGTGCTGTAACTAGCAGCCGTTTCAGTTGTTCAAATGCACTGTGGCAGTCGTCATTCCAATCATATTCTTGTCTATCTTCGGTTAATTTCGTTAACGGTTTGGCAATGTTCGCAAACCCAAGTGTAAAACGTCGGTAAAATGTGCACAATCCTGCGTAGTTGGTGTATATCTGCTGGTGTAGGCCACTCTTGTACCGTTTTTATTTTGTCAGGGTCAACTCTTATTCCGGTCTCCGAAACGACATGTCCTAGGTATTTCACCTCTTTTCCAAACAGGTGACACATCTTGGGGCTCAATGTAAGGTTTGCCCCCCGTAATCCTTGGAATATCTCCTCTAGGTTCTTAAGGTGTTCTTCAAAAGACCGGCCTAACACTATCACGTCGTCTAGGTACACCAGACAAGTCTTCCAAGACAGTCCACGCAGTATCGACTCCATCAACCGTTCAAAAGTAGCAGGGCATTGCATAATCCAAATGGCATGACCTTGAACTGCCATAATCCAGTTCCAATTGTAAACGCAGTCTTTTCTTTATCGTTTGGCTCCAAGCCTACCTGCCAGTATCCGCATTTCAAGTCCAAGGTCGAAAACCATTTAGATCCGGATAGAGTATCTAAGGTGTCATCAATTCTGGGCAAAGGATAGCTGTCTTTCTTTGTCACATTGTTAAGCCGCCGGTAGTCTACACAAAACCTTGTCGACCCGTCCTTTTTCTTGACAAGCACTACCGGGGATGCCCAAGGACTATTCGAGGGTTCAATCACTCCCTGTTCTTCCATATCGGTGATAATTTGATCGGCTTCCTTACGTTTTGCTAAAGGAAGCCGCCTGGGGTGTTGTCTTATCGGTTGTGCATCTCCAGTATTGATCTTGTGTTGCACAACATTCGTCCTTCCTTTCTCACTATCATCCAGTGCAAACACACCTCGATATCGTCCGACCAGCTCTTTTACCTTGCCCAGTTGGTCGCCGTTTAATCCTTGACACGATGGTATTAACATATCCAGTAATTTCTGTGAGCAACCGTTGGCTGGCTTATCTTTCGTGTCATCCACACAACGTTTAATATGGCATACTGGAATGCAACTTCCCACAATCGTGTCTTTCTTCTGGGTCACCGTATGCGGATTAATGTTTAGCACCCTTACTGGTACCATATTTCAAAACTTTACCAGCGTTCTTCCAATCAATAATCCCTCCTGACCCATTCCCGATTCAGTTGCTTCCATCATGCATACTTGTCCTTCCCGGAGCGTACCATCCGGGCGTCCCATTACTATCATTTCCGCCTTCTCGGGTATTTTCATATCGCAAATCATTCGAACTTGCATCGTCCGGTTACTCGTACCTTGAAATGGAATCTCATCATCATCTATCCGAAGCACATTTTCTTTCATGTTTACCAATTTATTGTCCAACTTTTGTTCAACTGTTTTTACCTGAAATCGTCTTTCAATGCAATGGAGCTTTCCATTAATCTTCGTTCTAACGTGGCTCTATTTTCACTTAACTTTTCTTCCATTTTCGCAGCATGTTACTTCCATACCATCTTTAAACTCTTTAAGTGTCGGTTCCAGTTCAACTGACTTCACTAAATTTTCACCGAGTGTCACTTTCAGTTTAGCCGACTTCTCCTCCATCTTCTTAGCATTTTCACTAAGCTTTTGACCTATTTTCGCAGCATTTTCAATAAACTTTTCTTCCATACCGGATTTAAAATCCTTAAGGAAATTCATTAAAGCTTCTGCGTCCATCTTACTTTGACTTCTTGTAACTGGCATATATAAACTACTTAAATGTCTTTAGACTTGTGTGCTTTCTTTTTAAATTAATCACTAAATATCCCACTGCTGACACCAGTGAAGCAGGCTACTGCTACCGCGTTTCTTTAATTCAAAATAAGTAATAGCAAAGGTCTCCATTACTCACTGTTTACAAGTCTAATTAACAGTATATGCCTTATTTATAGATGTTTTCAGTCCACTTAACAATGAAGCACTATTACACTAATGAATTTACGAGCACTAATATCTTCTTAAACTAACTTCTTTACCATAGGTCCATTAACAACACTAACACAACTATTTATTTATTATACACTATCTATTTATGTATACTACAAGCTGCATGTACATTAGACACAGCATATAACATTTATGTATATTCTTAAACTCCTAAAAGCTCAACTACGTTTACCGTACACGATATAATTTATATTAGACATTCAAGTATAGACTAACTCTTACATTCATCTAGTATTTTCTAGAAGAATTGTGGAACCGTAGAGAATAAACAGCGCTTGCGGCGTTTTGTGTGTGTTTGATGAGTTGTCTAGTAGTAGCTCGCTACAATACATATTCACAATTTTTTATTCTTAACCTAGAACTTCTCATATCGGCTTATACTTATTAATATTTATTTCTAAATAGAGCACCTTTTCCAAAGACCAACCGGACCCACATGTTTGAAATTCCTCTGATTTTGTTCTTATGGTTTCGCTTAAGACCTCGTACATATTTTCCAGATTACTATAAGATGTTATAACCACATTTTTTGTGTTAAAGGATTTCACATCGGTAGTCTTTCCTCCCATTTTGGTGTAAACGCCGTAGAGTTCGCAATAGACTTTTACTGCTGTATGTTGTATTCTTTTTTCATTAATTAATCGAATAAATCGCTCTTTCTGCTTCTAAAGAAACTCGGGCACTCCATCGTCGACACTGGCGTTCTTTATGCGATAGCTAGCCATACGGTTGTTAAACGCTGTGCTAACTATTTCTACACAATCGTCGCTAGTAGCGGTAACTGATGCATTTTTATGTCTGGTGCTTCTTAAGTGTGCGGCATAGGTAGTCTTTTCCATTTCGAAATCGCATACTTTACACATAATTCGTGGTTGTTTCGTACAAGGCCCTTTAACAGCTGGCGGAGTTGAACGTTTACGGCTTAATGACATGCCGTGCTGTTTTTCCTTGTGTCACTGTAAGTTGTCCATTCTCGTAAAAGCGATACCGCAAGACCCACAGTTTAAGTACTTTGCTGCGGACGGATGTATAAGCTTAACCGTGGACGATGTTACACCACGGCATTTGTTTTGGTGCCGTTTGAGAGCATTTTTGCAGGTATAGGAAGCACCGAAAGAGTCGCATTTAATTAATTACTAGAAGGCGTTATAACCATACTTTTTGTGTTAAAGAATTTCACATTGGTAGTCTCTTCTCCCATTTTGGTGTAAACGCCGTAGAGTTCGCAATAGACTTTTATTGCTGTATGTTGTATTCTTTTTCCATTAATTAATCGAATAAATCGCTCTTTCTGCTTCCAAAGAAACTCGGGCACTCCATCGCCGACACTGGCGTTCTTTATGCGATAGCTAGCGGTTGTTAAACGCTGTGCTAACCATTTCTACACCATCGTCGTTAGTAGCGGTAACTGATGCATTTTTATGTTTGTTGCTCCGTAGATGACTTTAACACCTCCATGTCGCACACTTTACACATAATTCGTGGTTGTTTCGTACAAGGCCCTTTAACAGCTGGCGGAGTTGAACGTTTACAGTTTAATGACATGCCGTGCTGTTTTTCCTTGTGTCGCTGTAAGTTGCCCATTCTCGTAAAAGCGATACCGCAAGACCCACAGTTTAAGTACTTTGCTGCGGACGGATGTATAAGCTTAACCGTGGACGATGTTACACCACGACATTTGTTCTGGTGCCATTTGAGAGCATCTCTCCTGGCAAAGTAGACGTGACAGGGCTCGCATTTAAAAACGTTTGCAGGTACCATTTTAGTACAATACAAAAACCGCACTATAAGACTTTGGTTAAACTTGTAAGCGAACTAACTTATAACTAAAGAGTTTACTCTTGCGTACCTGCTTTATGTACCCTATAGAATGCAAACCGAAGGTTTCCGAAGACGGCCAAACGATGTTGAGGATTCAGCGAGGAACTAAATGACGTCATCTTTTGCCAATCCCTACTGCTCGTCCAGTACATTTAGCGCCAATGCATGCACCTGGTTCGCATCGTCGATGGTGCGAATGCCGTTAGTAGAAACATCGGAAACGTCTTCCATGATATACGGATCAAGTGCATATTAAAAATCCAAAAGGGTGGTAGCACACGCACACAAATTGTGTGCAAGTCGTGCTGTAGAAGATGCAGTGCTACTATAAACAAAAACTTAATAAAAACACTTTACACCTTTACTAAGGGAATACCAAACTTGTTGTCTACAGAATACTTACTAATAAAGCAATTTAATTTTAAATAACTTTTACGTCATATTTTAGGAAATGGTAGGCTTGAATATTTTCTAAATGAATCACCAAGCGTAAGTATATGCTTAGCGGTATTAAAATTAACCATTAATTTCCCATTTTTACGACCGTGGTTAATTATAGATTAGAATTTAATTTGTTCACGTTCGAGCTTCCCGTAAACTAACATATTTTATAATAACAGTGCGCTGTATAATTCATGCATATCCTTTAGCCGCGCTACTGCTATTCTTGCAGTTGCTAGAAAAAGTCACTCTCCTTTTTACTGTTAGGACCGATGCAGAGCACCATTTTATACTTTATTTATAAGTATGGCACATCGCGCACTTTTTCGTCTGATAATTAAATTTTGCTTCTGTAGGCTTTTTCACTTTAGCATAGCGGTCAGTCGCACGTACTGATTTCTAGAACCGGTAAGTACTCGATATCGCCCAAATAGAGAATTAGATGCTCGACGTCTGTCAACTTTCGATTTCCTCGTAAAAGGTAGAAAAAACTCGGTCAATCATCCATCTAACTTATACTTCGACCCGCTCCCGTTCTGATGATTTCCGAACATTTTTTAAACGACAATGGTCTCAGAATTTTTAAACCTTCAAGGGATCTATAAGTCGTAATCAATTACACGTTTGAGCTACCCGTAAACTAACAATGCGCTGTATAATACTTGCATACCCCTTGTTTGCGCTACTGCTATTCTTGTAGTTGCTTGAAAAAGTCAGTTGCCTTTTTTACTGTTAAGATCGCTGCAAAGCACCATTCTATACATTCTTTAAAGGTATGGCACATCGCGCACTTTTTTTGTCTAATAATTAAATTTTGCTTAGATAGGCTTTTACACTTTCGCATATTTAAACATCTAATACAATCGATTAACCACTTTCGATTATTCTAACGGGACCCGCCATACATTTCGACGCACCGTTCCTTTTGAATCCAACGATCCTATGGGCTTCCACACACTAACACCTAACGTATCTTTCCTACTAGTTGTTAAACAAAAACTACCGGCATCGCCATGTCCGTATACGGACGTAAGCAAATGTTTGTGGATGTGTACGAGAATATGTAACCATATACATTAATCAGTCTAAGCTATTTTATTTAGTCCACGAACACTATTATTTTTCTAAACCACAATTAATAATCGCCGTTATAGGTTTAACATTTCTACCATTACCCAATGACTGGTGCTAATTACATGGAAACTTTAATTTCTTATTGGAGAGAATCCTTATTCTCCCACGCACTGTTGCATTGTTGCATGCCCACCCTTTTTGAGGATATATGCTCGTTATAGTTTGTAGCATCCGTGGTTTTACTTAACTACACTTCGTGATACCCTTTTAATCTTTTTAATCGTGTCTTTCTCGCTTACAATACAGTAGGACTTAGCCCTACTACCAACAAATTATAATACTAGATCCCCATTAAATTCGTTTTTAATTTTCCCTACAACTTTTTTGTTGACATGCGGTATATAGTGTTTATTATCCGCGGGGTAGTCACTCTTTTAAGATAAATATATCTTTTTTTTGGTATCAACTAATATTAAATTTTTCTAGGGAGCCCAAATCTGTAAATAGATTTTAAATAGGGCCACCCCCATACAAGGTCACGCTTTTTAAAGACCCAAACCTCTAATTTTTACCCATCTTTATTTAGCTACATCTTTAAAACTCTTTTTTCGCTACCCACGACATATGTTTTAACCAATCATTTCCCTAGAAATCTAAAACCGATGTGTCCCGCGAACACAACGTGGAGGTAACACGTATATTCTGTCAACCAGGAACGATTTGAAAGGTGGGCGAAGAACTTAAAAATTATGGATTCTTAAAACTAATATATACAATAGATTTACAAAATCTATACAACTATCTCAGATTTATATCTTTATACCACCCATGCGTAGATTGATATGCTTCCAGGATGACGTTACGCTAGTCATCTTCGCTCGATAAACCAATTTTACTAATAATCTGCGTGTACAAATCGTGTTTTTTACTCTGGATACATACACCGGCAAGTTCACCATACCAAATAAAGAATTAGATGCTTGGCGACTGTTAACATCCGCTTCCCTCGTATACGTCCCAGACAGATCCCTGGTGGTGATGCCATAGCCTTTTATAAATAAAGAACAATGTAATACTATTCTAAGATGTTTATTCTGACATACATAACAAAAATTAAAAATATTTAATGCCAAGCATGGGGCCATTTAAACTTAATTTTAATACCTAATCTAATCTAATCTTATTTGCAGCTTAAAATTTAAATCGACACCAAAGTCCTCTATCTCCTTTTCTAGCCAATAGTTTGATACATAGAGACCGTCTAGGTTTTCAAATTGTAAAATGTACCGAAGTTTGCCTCTATATGTAAAGTCTTTGATTCCACCGACAACCAGATCCATTCCTTCGTGTAATTCTTGCAGCTTGTGACAATCTTTTAATCGCGGCTCCCCCACTATATCCTGCATACGAATCTTGTTAGCTTGTTCGACTTCTTCGTGTCGGTATTGGAGGAAATCCTTATTCTCCCACTCACTATTACGTAGTTGCAAGTCCACTACTTTTGGAAATATATGGCTGTTATAGGTTGTAAGACCCTCTGTTTTAAATGATCCGAAAGGTTCTTTACTAGGCAAATATACAATGTTAAACGGAACCCCTTTGCGTGTGGTGTACGCAAAGGTTAGGAAACCCGCATTCTTTAGGTCGTCTATGTTATCTGCCATTTTGATAAATACGTTTTAGAATAACCTTTTAAAAAGTATACGGATTTAGTACCATCTTTTTTCGCAAAGACGCCTAGATAACTAAAAGAGTCTTTTTTACTAACCACAAATGCATACAGCTTGTAGAAACCAGATGTAGCTAAGTCAGTCCATCGGCACATAAAATAATCTTTTAATTCTTCCTCATTTTCTCTAATAAGATGTTCTTTGTCTAACACTTCTTTGTTCGCGTATTGTCGCAGTGTTTTCCATGTAGTTCAATTTTCGCGTTTTTGCATTCATTTCCTCTAATTCCAGTTGTCTTTTTCTTCCACTTACAGCGTATGGCATGCATAATGGGGGCAATTTCCTTTAGCGTAGACGGATAGAGTTTACTGCCAATATTTACGCGTTGTCGTACAACCTCTGGGCGAATGTTAAGCGTATCTATCAAACCCAATTCCGAAATTACTATTTTTTTTGGAATTGTAGAATACGGTGTTGCAGATTGTGTAAAATATGTACTACCTGCTTTAATGTAGCACTTGTGTAATATTTTTATTTTATCTTGGCTATCTTCCTCCTCTACTATCTCCAAATAATTTACAGGTAAATAGTTAAAACTAAAAGCCGAAATCACATACTTTATCAATTTTTTCCTTTTCTCTGGTTTTTCGGACAACTTAATTTGCAAGCCCGTCAATTTCTTTGTATTACCAATCCCCCAATACACGTACTGTAGCAGGTTATTATACACTAAACAGCAGCTATTTTGTAGCTTGTCCGATAGCTTACTCCACATTTTGGCAAGTGGTACCGAGTACATTGGCGCCTTTAGGAAGTATAACTTACTATCTTCCAATAAGGTTAAACAGTCTTTTAAGGGTTTATACACCCGTTCCGCACTGACATAGCTTCCAATTGCACAGTTGTATATTGTCGCTTCCAATCGCGTAATACCATGTTCTTTGGCCAAAGTAGATGCAAAAGTTTTCCTTAAACGTACATCTGGGCAACGTAAAAAATCTACTATATGATTGCCAAGTTGTTTATTAACACCAGGACTTGTTATCTGACACACAAATTTGTTGTATATCTTAATTCTTGCATTGGTTGTTAGCCATATTAAACAATCAATCCCCGCAGTTTTATTGTTGTCAACTATAATATTACACTTTTCTTCGTATTCTCCCTTATAGCAAAAGTTATGCTTTGTAGTTAAATAATTACACATCTCCATCTTGCTAAATATACCCGCAAAATCTTGGGTTACATCCATGTCAAAAATATAGAAATAATCTTTTTCGAGTTCGTCTAATATATCTGGTAGTTCCTCCAATAAAGTTTCCAACTTAACATCTGCTAGTTCCACATTGTATGGAACACATATAGGATTTTGGAATTTTTTATTAATGCATTCGAGGTCTTCTTTTCCGATAATTTTTTTTACTCTCTGGCCCATCTTGTTAGTGCTTTCCAGAGAAAACGGAAGCTTAGCTTTAACACCATGCCTAGCGGAAACAAACCGGTCGAACTTTCTTTGTAGATAGCTGTTAAATGCACCATAAATTTCTTTTTTTAGGATAAACATCCTTTTGTTTGCAGATGTTTGTTCGGCGTCAGAAAAGTCGCAAATTTTAACCAACATTATATTGTCACAAAATGGTTCTGTAATTGGTGTGTGTAGTCCACGAGTCAGCATCTGTTCACCTTCGACATAACAAATATTACCAATATCTGTCACCAGATTATTGTTGCACATATTTTCTGTCAACCGCCATAATCCAAATCGCTCATTTGTCGGTTTCACTTTATTCCCAAGAAGTTGAGAAACGTTAATCACCTTGGAGACGCTCATGTTTACCGTTCTAGCTACTATCGAATACTAAATTGAATACGCAAAAATTGTTCTCTTATGTATTCTACAGAGTGGGGTCGTATATTGCCGAAGATAGTCGAATATGTTGTTATTCGACCTAGGCCGACAGGGATGCGCATCGACATATGCCCGGATATATGTAGGATGTTAGGTTATGGTGAAATTGCCCCATAGGGCGCAATTACCCCATAGGGTGAAATTGCCCCATAAGGTGAAATTGCCCCATAGGGTGAAATTGCCCCATAGGGTGAAATTACCCCATAGGGTGAAATTGTCTCCGATTTAGGTTGGATGTGGACTTGTCAGGAGTTAGGTTAGCTGGTGTTGTCTGGTGTTAGGTTAGGTTAGTTGGACTTGTGTGGACTTAGGTTAGATAAAAGGAAAAATTGATAGGTTATGTCAACGTGGCGACGCTGACCTAACCTATCAATTTTTCCTTTTATCTAACCTAAGTCCACACAAGTTATTAAATGTTAAATGTTAAATGACAAATATCCACTACCAAATATAACCGAAATTTTAGACAAATTAGGCAAATGCCAATATTTTTCAACATTAGACCTAGCATCAGGATACCATCAGGTAGAGATGGAAGAAAAAGATATATCAAAAACAGCCTTCAGCACACCTAGAGGACATTACGAGTACAAACGAATGCCATTTGGATTAAAGAACGCACCCGCTACTTTCCAGAGAGTCATGGACAATATATTACGAGGAATACACAATGAAAAATGCCTTGTATACCTTGACGACATCATAGTTTATTCCACATCATTGGTAGAACACATAGAAAGATTGAAAGAAGTATTTGAAAGACTAAGACAAGCACATTTCAAAGTACAATTAGTCAAAAGTGAATTTTTACAAAAAGAAGTATCATTTTTAGGACATGTAATAACACTCCAAGGAGTAATGCCAAATCCCGACAAGACAAATGCAGTTCTAAATTACCCATTACCAAAGACAACCAAAGAAATCAAAGGATTTCAAGGACTTAGTGGTTACTACCGCAAATTCATTAAAGGTTACGCTCAGATAACCAAACCCCTGACAAACTGTTTAAAAAAGGGAAACAAAATTGAACACACCCCGAAATTCATTAAAGCCGTAAATAAAATTAAAAACATATTAACGAATCACCCTGTATTAGAATACCCAGACTTTTCAAAACCATTTATACTGACGACAGACGCATCGAATGTAGCATTAGGCGCAGTATTGAGCCAAGGAAAAGTAGGTAGCGATAAACCCATCAGCTACGCATCCAGAACCCTAAATGCAACCGAACAGAAATATAGCATTATAGAAAAAGAATTATTAGCCATAATTTGGGCAACAAAATATTTTAGACCTTACTTATACGGAAGAAAATTTTTCATATACACTGATCATAGACCATTAGTATGGCTATGCAAACTTAAAAAACCGAATTTAAAATTACAACGATGGCGAATCAGACTCGAAGAGTACGATTACGAAATTATATATAAAAAAAGAATTTATAACAACAACGCAGACGCTTTAAGTAGAATCCAACTCAATGCATTAGAAACGGAATCCATTATAGGAAACGTAGACGAAGCAGAAATAAGGGAAGATCCAGACGAGATCGACACGATACATTCGGCACAAAACGAAGAACCAAAAAACGCGATTAAAATTTTAAACGAAGCAATAGATATGAAACCCAACCAATTTATAATAACCGAAGTTTTAAATAACCCTAATCCCGTAAAATATACAAAAGTAGATAACAAAAAGATATACCAAATTCAAATAACCAAAGATGACAACGAGGAACAAATAATTAAAATTCTAAAAGAATACACCCCCGAGAAAAAACGATGTTATTTTTATTTCAACACCGAACATTTACACCAAAGATTTTCAGAATTATACGTCAAATTATTCAATAACTCTGACCCTGAACTCATCAGATGTACGAGAAAATTAATAACATTAGACGACCCTGACGAAATAAACGATGTAATTAGGAATCAACACCAAGGAAAAACCAACCATCGTGGAATTAACGAAACAATAAAGCAACTTGTAAGACGTTATAATTTTAAAGACATTAAGGAATTGACCACAGATTTCATTAACCAATGTGAACTATGTGAAAAAGCGAAATACGATAGAAAATCCCCCCTTTAATGTTAACCAAAACACCCGATAAACCATTTCAAAAACTACATGCCGATACTCTAGTAGTAAAAGCGCAAAACTATCTAACAATTGTAGACGCATTCACAAAAATATGCCAAGCAATACCAATCACATCCAAAAATAGCATCGACGTGACCCAAGGATTTTTACAATATTTCACATTCTATGGAACACCCAAATCAATAACTCTAGACAATGGCAGCAAATTTAAAAATGAGACAATACAAAACACTTTAGAACTTCACAAAATAAAAATTCATTTCATAACGGAAAACCACCCTGAATCAAACGGACTAATTGAACGACTACATTTAACCCTGTTAGAACAAATTCTATTATTAAGAATAAATTATAAAAAGGAACATATAACCAATTTAATGTCATACGCACTAATCGCCTATAATAATACAATTCACTTATCGACAAATTTTACACCCTTAGAATTAACCTTAGGACATTCAGATTCACGAAACCCCTATGACATACACTACAACAAGGAAGTATATCAACAATATGCGAACGACCACAAAAAAAAACAAAAATAACTTACGACAAGGTAAAAGATAAATTAGAGAACGATAAGGAACGTATCACTACAACCCGAAATAAAAATACCGACGCAAATAAATTTTCAATAGGACAAACCGTGTATGAGAAAAACTTTCAAAGCAAGCGACATAAAACAGCACCCAGAAATTTAGGACCATTTAAAATTAAGAAAATATCAGATAAAAACATAACAGTAGTAGACAACGGCAAAATAACAAAGTACATTCATTTGAAAAACCTAAGACACCCTGTAATTTCAGATGGACAATCATCACCCTTACCGTCAACCTCCGCCCAGGTAGAACGGACAACCAAATAATGATTTAACATATAAAAAACAATTAAATTAGGCAGTATGCAAAACCCAATTAACATTTGCAAAATTAAATACCCTACACTCTAGTATTATTGAACCAACCGATTTATTAAAAGAATTAATAAGAATTAGATCACTTATAATTAACAGTAAATTATCTTTTGATGTAACAGAATCAAACATTCTAATATTTGAAAAGATAGCTACAGTAAAAGGCTACATTAAGAATAACGAAATAGTATTTTTAATAGAAATCCCGATAGTAGAAAGTAACAGTTATAATTATTATCATTTATTTGCTTTTCCAACAAAAGTTACTAGCACATACCAAGTAATCATACCCAAAACCAAATTCCTATCCCTAAATGAACTGAGATATGGTTATACAAACGATAAATGCACTGAAGTAACACCAAACCAATACTTATGCCAATCAATGACGACAACAACCATTCAAGAAGACAGCCCTTGTGAAGTACAACTATTAAAATTTTCAAATCATTACGAAAACTGTGAAGCCAAACAAGTGCAAATAACTAACATGAAAATTCAAAAAGTTACAGAAAACAAATGGATAGCCATTTTCCCAACAGAAGTAGTAGCAACCATCCACCGCAATCAAGATGAAAATAACCAAGCATTAATCGGAAGCAAATTAATTACCCTCAAAGAAGATTGTTATGCGAAATTGAAAGAAGAAGTAATCAAAGTTTATCAAGATCCCATAGCAACAAGGAAACTTGCAAACCTACCAGAACTACAGTTCAAGATAGAACCACAAGAAGACGAAGAAATAGTAAAGAAACCCATGAGGCTAGAGCATCTAGACTTAGGCGACCTCAACCACGCCATGAAATTAGTGGAAAGTTACAAAGAACATTTAAGTGAACTCAAAACGCCAAAGTTACATTATGATAATATAAGCGTTTGGACAATTGTGTTAATCATTTTAATAATTTTTGTAATTATATATGTATTTTACAAAATGTACCTTAGATATAAGAATGAAGGAAACGGTTCTAGATTTAAGGAAACAAAGAGAATTAAAGAAACGATAAGTATACCCTTAGAAACAATGAATTTTAAATAAAATTGAATAATGAATTTTATGTATTTAAAAATTAAGTAAAACCTTAATTTTTCATTTACGGTGGGAGGAGTTATGTATCCCCCAATTATCTATATGTATTGAAATATTGAATCTAATAGGAATTATTAGAAATTGTTAAATAAAGTATAAGTTCATTGCAACATTGTAATACAAGGATAACCCAGAGAGGTTATCGACAGTTCATGAAAACGGACATGCAACTTTGCATCCGAGAGGGCAGTGATACTGCAGGTGGCAGGTCACAGGCGGTTAACATACCGCAATTGCTTAGAAATAAGATTGTTACATTGTAATAAAGTGTACAATTAAGAGAAAAACAGACATGAGATCTGCAAGTTCCCACAGCCGTGTGAGGGGCAGGTTATTATAAAAAGCCCGGGAGCTCAAGGCCCAGCAGTCAGTCTTCGAACTCCATACTTCGTTGTTCAAGCTACTCACCTTAATACAATTATTATTTTTTTTATTAAAATTATTATGTTATAAGTTATTCAAAATTCCATTGTAATTTCTGTTTTAAGTTAAAATAAATTTGTTAAGTCTTCGGAATTGTTTTTAAAAACACCGCTCCAAAGGCCCGAACCTTAACTCGCGGCTACTTGAATTAGTAAACTAAGTTGTAAATCAGAACATTCCAGAAATAAGAAGCATGGAAAGAAGCGAGTCAATACCATCTAAATTTAAAGTGAAACCACCCACATTCGATGGCAAAACACCTTGGCCCACATATTTGAAACAATTTAAAGCTGCGGCAATAGCCAACGGTTGGTGCAACAAAGACAAGACTATCTCTCTAATAGTGACCCTACAGGAGGAAGCTTTTAACATCTTACAAACGATTCCCGATCACCAGCAGAATGATTACGGCCTCTTAACATCGAAGCTTGAGATGAGATATGGAGACGATCACCTTCAACGGGTTTACCATGCACAAGTTAAGAACCGCTCGCAAAAGACAAATGAAAGCCTACAAGAATTCGAAGCTGACATTGCCAGATTAGTTAGATTGGCATATCCAACGACACGAGATAGTTTCCTCGAACAACTGGCTGTTCAAACATTTGTGGATGGCGTTAAAGACAGCGAAATACAGCAAGCGCTAAAATTAGAACGGCCAAAAATGTTAGATGACGCACTGGCCCATGCGCTTGAATTTGAAGCAGCTAAGCAGACATCACACAGGATGAGTCACAAAGTTTGGTCTGCCTTAGAGGAACCTGGTCAAGCGCAGAATAGCATAGATGAAATAATCAACCGTGTGGCGGAAAGGCTGGAAAGACAACGACCGCGGAGATGGCGTCTGCGATGCTGGAGCTGCGGTGACGTTGGTCATATACGGAGACGCTGTACTCAACCAGCAAAACAACCGGTTGAGCAGCAGAAAAACTAAAGCAAGTCGACGTAAGGGGGCGAACGTCGACAGCACAACGTAGTGCCCCGGAGATTATCATCCGTGCTGCAACGTTGATGAGAAGTCTGGACAGCATTTATATCGATGGTGGAATTAATGGTAGCGTTGTCCGATTATTCGTGGATACAGGAGCAACTAGGACTATTGTGAGACCAGATTTGGTTGGTCGTGGAAAAGTGCTACCTGTATCGGTGTGTCTTCGAACGGCAAGTGGTGATAAAATTTGTACTCACGGAGAGACTGCCGTTACGTTGGCAATTGGGGACAAACTAATTAATCATCGGGTATTGGTGGCTGAAATTACAGAAGAATTGATTTTGGGAATGGATCTCATGAGAGAATATGGGTTTCATGTAAACATGAAAGAAAATGTGCTTCGGATAGACGATGATGAGATTCCATTTCAAGAGACGAGTAATCAGACGATGCAAGTCTGAATGATTTGTGATATGAAAATACCCGAGAAGGCGGAAATGATAGTAATGAGACGCTCGGATGATACGCTCCGGGAAGGACAAGTATGCATGATGGAAGCAACTGAATCGGGAATGGGTCAGGAGGGATTACTGATTGGAAGAACGCTGGTAAAGTTTCGAAATATGATACCAGTAAAGGTGATGAACATTAATCCGCATACGGTGACCCTGAAGAAAGACATGATTGTGGGAAGTTGCATTCTAGTATGCCATATTAAACGTTGTGTGGACGAAACGAAAGATAAACTAGCCAACGGTTGCTCACAGAAATTGCTGAATATGTTGATACCTTCGTGTCAAGGATTAAACGGCGACCAACTGGGCAAGGTAAAAAAACTTGGCGGACGATATCGAGTTGTGTTTGCACTGGATGATAGTGAGAAAGGAAGGACAAATGTTGTGCAACACAAGATCAATACTGGAGATGCACAATTGATAAGACAACACCCCAGGCGGCTTCTTTTGGCAAAACGTAAGGAAGCTGAGCAAATCATTACCGATATGGAAGAACAGGGAGTGATTGAACCCTCAAATAGTCGATTGGCATCCCCGGTAATGTTTGTCAAGAAAAAGGACGGGTCGACAAGGTTTTGTGTAGACTACCGGCGGCTTAACAATGTGACAAAGAAAGACAACTATCCTTTGCCCAGAATCTATGACACCTTGGTTACTCTATCCGGATCTAAATGGTTTTCGACCTTGGACTTGAAAAGCGGATACTGGCAGGTAGGCTTGGAGCCAAACGATAAAGAAAAAACTGCGTTTACAATTGGAACCGGATTATGGCAATTCAAGGTCATGTCATTTGAATTATGCAATGCTCCTGCTACTTTTGAACGATTGATGGAGTCGATACTGCGTGGGCAGTCCTGGAAAACATGTCTGGTGTACCTAGACGACGTGATAGTGTTAGACCGGTCTTTTGAAGAACATCTTAAGAACTTAGAGGAGATATTCCAAAGATTACGCGGGGCAAACCTTACATTGAGACCCAAGAAATGTCACCTATTTGGAAAAGAGGTGAAATACCTAGGACATGTCGTTTCGTAGACCGGAATAAGAGCTGACCCTGACAAAATAAAAACGGTACAAGAGTGGCTTACAACAGCAGATATACACTAACTACGCAGTTTTCTAGGATTGTGCACATATTACCGGCGTTTTATACTTGGGTTTGCGAACATTGCCAAACCGTTAACGAAATTAACCGAAGATGTACAAGAATATGATTGGATTGACGACTGCCACAGTGCATTTGAACAACTGAAACAGCCACTTGTTACAGCACCAATTTTGAGTTATTCGCGGGTGGAGGAGAAATTTGTGTTGGATACCGATGCCAGTAACACAGCTATAGGAATCGTTTTTTCTCAAGTGCAGAAAAAGTTATTGGGTATTTCAGCAAGGTCTTTTCGCGGCCCAGAAAGGAACTATTGTGTGACAAGAAGGGAACTATTGGCCGTCGTCAAATTTGTAGAGCACTTTTATGAGTACTTATACGGCCGTAAATTCCTGTTGAGAACAGACCATGCTGCACTAAAATGGTTACTGCAGTTTCGAAATCCTGAAGAGCAAGTTGCAAGGTGGATAGAGCGGCTGAAGGAATATGACTTTGACACAGAACATCGTGTAGGAACTAGCCATCGGAACGCAGACGCTCTATCAAGGAGACCCTGTCCGGTAGACTGCAATCATTGCTCCAAGATGGAAGAGAAAATAAGTGTCATCCATAGAATGACGGTAACCGATGATACTTGTCAACCCGAAGGAATAAGAGAAGACCAGGAGAATAACGCCGAATTGGGACGTATTATTTAGTGGAAAAGTAGAAGACAACGACCAACTTGGGAAGAAATTAGTATTTCAATAAGGAGCCAGAAGGCATACTGGGCAAAGTAGGACTCCTTGGTGATTGAAACTTGATAGAAACTTGAAACGACGCCTAGAATGTGAAGATGGCACTGAAAGACTCCAAGTGATAGTGTCGAGAAGCAGAGTGCCGGAAGTGTTGCAGCACTTGCACGATGGTATTTCCGGAAGGCACTTTGGCGTGAATAGAACTCTCGAAAGAGTGAGAGAAAGATTCTATTGGGTGAACTGCAAAGAAGACGTGAAGGAGTGGTGCCGGAAATGTGAGTTATATGCCTCTTCTAATGGCCCGGTCACAAAACGGAAAGCCCCAATGAGACAGTATAACGTGGGGAATCCTTTTGAGATGGTAGTCATTGATATAGCTAGTTCGTTTCCAATATCAGATAAAGGAAATAAATACATCTTGGTTGCAATGGATTATTTTACCAAATGGCCGGAGGCATATGCTACACCAAACCAAGAAGCCGAGACGGTTGCAGATGTACTAGTGAAGGAGTTGTTTTGTCGCCTTGGAGTTCCGTTGGAATTACACTCCGATCAAGGTCGGAACTTAGAATCACCGTTGTTTCAAAACGTTTGCAAGTATCTTGGAATCAGGAAGACTAGAACCACTAGGGACCAGTGTTTACATTTGTTCCTACTGGCGTACCGATCTTCGGTACATGACAGCACAGGATACTCTCCCGCTTGCATAAAGCTAGGACGTGAATTGCGGCTACCATGCGATCTTCAGTTTGGATTTAAACCTGGAGAAGAGATCGCAGGCGAAGATTACGTTATGAAGCTTCGAGAAAGATCAAATAGCATTCACGAAAACGTCCGAAAGAATATCCAGGCAGCAAGCAATCGAATGAAATCACTATATGACACGAGAGCACAAGAAGGGGGTTACCAACCTGGAGATTTAGGGTGGTTGTACAATCCACAAAGAAAACGTGGATTGTCGCTAAAACTACAAAGACAATGGGAAGGCCCGTACAAAGTGTTAAAAAGAATTAATGATGTAGTGTATCGGATCAGAAGATCTCCCCGTGGTAAACCGAAAGTGGTACACTTTGACCGTTTAACATCCTACGCTGGCAACAACCAGGAAGACTCGAATAATGAGAATGGTGTTCGACAAGTTATTAAACGTGATCCAAATGTAGGTTAAACTTATAGTTCGGTTCTTTAGCTCATGGAAACACGCAAGCCATTCTACCTCTTCTAGTATTTTAGAACGTCGTCAAGGTGCAGGTCCGTTCAGAATGGTATTATATTTTAATAATATCTAATTAACAGCAAAATAGATGTGGGTAAGTTTTATGCATTTTTTTTATAGTTTTAAATAATGCAATATTTTAAATAATAACAATTCCAAATGGCATTTACGCAATGTATACCTGTATTCAAATATGTCGTAATAATTATTGTTAATATAATAAAATTATTACGATATTTAGTAAAGTTTATTTTATTGTAGATGTTGTTTCGATCCGTGGCGTATCCAATTGTACCAACTTAATTAGTATGATAAAATTAATGTAACTAACTATGTTATTGAATTTTGACAAATAGCATTACAAAAAATCTTGTATGTAACGCGTATGCAACAAGAATAGCATATCTTACTTTTCAAAATTTTCGCTCTTGCGTCTCTCGAACTTCAAATGCGCTCGTTATGCTATTCCATATATTACAGCACTTGTAAGTAAATAACTATTGTATTATTTTAAATAAATAAATTTTACACAGTTCTTTATTGTGTAATTTTCATTTTTGCCTGTTTTACTATTTTTTAATTTGCAGTAAATTTGTATATTCTTGTATGAAAGGGCGACAAATTTTTTTTTGCCCGGGATGTTCAAAATACTAGAACCGGACCTGCGTAGAGCTCAGGCGGCAGCTCGTGCTTGGAGCCGCTTGCCTACTCTGGCGGTCATCCATTAATATAGTGGTGTAGTAACGAATTACGCCTTATTTTTAGTAACATTAAGGGTTTGTCAAAAGTGCGTATCGTTCACTAAGTTTCCACTAAAATCGTTAGTTTATAGTGGTTACTTATAACACAATTTTACATCGTATAGTAATTCGTATTGCTTTATAAAAATCATTAATTTATTATTACTTGCTTTTATTAACATTGCGGAGAGATTGTGCGAAGAACGGGCAAGTGCTTGAACCTATTGAAATAAGGAATGCATCTTTATCTCACGCCAACCACTGAGCAAAGTTCATATTTGTCACGTCTCTGCAATTGTCTAAAACTCAGAGAGAGAAAGAAAGTGTAATAAAATGTAATAAAGTAGATTTTACTCTCCAGATGGCGGTCGAACACGGTACAGTACAACCGCTACCCATTCCAGTAAATCGATAAATGTGCGTCTCTAACCTATTGCTTTGTTATTGTAGGTAGCAAGATTATTAAATGACGTATAACTTGTTTGTTCTGCTGCAAATTCATAATACATTTTTCAGAGAGTGCTTTTTGTCTAGTGATTGCGATAATTTTGTGTGGGCGTAGCACCATGGATGATTCATCAGGTAATCGATTTATTTTCTTTTATGTATTGAATTCAAAAATCTGTATCGTATGTATTGGGAGAACGCATGCCTTTATAGATTAACAAATAAAACGGCAGCTTCTATATAAACATAAAAAAATTAAAGTAAATATCTGAGAAAAATCAGGGGCTCTTTGGGGATGATTTTAAATATATGCAGTGTATCTATTTAGAGCCAATATACCAAAATATAGATTTATTAAGAAAAATATACTTTTTATATAAACTTCGAAAAAAGGTAACGACTTTTAAATTGGCCCATGAAATTAAAAATTAGCAATACAAGATCTATATAAACCTCGATAGGAAGAACGCGGTAAGAAACTACGTATGTAATTGGATACTTGTGTACCTCAAAGTCGATTGATTAAGAAAGCAGTGCTTGTATACATATTCCGTAAAGATGTAAATATAAGTATTGACTACTTGCCTTATGCGAGGAAAAATTGATCACGTTTTATTTGTGCATATTAAATTGAATATCTGCCCCGTATATACAGGGTGCCCTATTTCTTACGCGTTGTATAGGTAACTCTGTTATTTGTGACATTAGAGAAAAGGTTAAATAGGGAAACTAGTATCGGCGTGAAGTTAGCAGACACATTTCAGCAGACAAAATAGCAGAAATACCCGAAGGTTCAGTGGCGTAGGTAGAACTAATATAAAGCGACCTACTCATTTGCTTACTATTTTATGCTGAATATTCCTTGGCAAAACAGATTTATACCGCTAAATTATTATTTCACCTATATATATATATATATATATATATATATATATATATATTGCTGTGATAATTAATCCTTTGAATGCGGGAACTGGGTCCTTTCAACAAAAAAATTCTAGTCCCACAGATTGGGCGTCATAAACGGCTGTGATCCTCTTTTCGCCTCGGCTGCTCACCTAATGTTATAAACCTCCTCATTCATAAAAAACAACACATTCCTACCAAAACATCAACGTTAACTCTATTTACATCAATATTCAGAATACATTAAAATTTCAAAATTAAAACTCAGCATAAATTTCAGTTTTAAAAGAATTTCAAGATTAATTTTATTATCATTTTAATGTGCATCCAAAATTAAAGTCCTTGTTGGATGCCTACTAATTAATATAACAATATAAGCAGACCGGAGTCTGAGTATAAAGGAGCATCTACCACCCCTTTACGTTAATTAACCAGGTTCGTCTAATTGAGCTCAAAGACATACCCAAATTTTCATCATATTACCGAACATCAAAACTAAATACCCCTTTCTACTTCAACAAGCAAATTTCATCTTAAAATTAAAATTTTATGGTTAGTACAATTTCACTAATGTCCATTTAAAGTAAATCAATTATAAAGTTATTCAACACACACAAAATGTCAAACAAAATAGTATAATTTACCTGAAGGTTACTGTCTTCGTAGCTTCAAAGTACATCGTCCCTTTAGTTAATCACACCATTCCCACAGGATTATATTTACGGCTTCTAATTCTCAACGCTTTTAAAATTTTCTTCGTCACCAGTTGTTTCTGGGCTTCTCCGGAACTCATCTATGTATATCTGACCCTTGTTTCGTGGATCCAGACACGTATTTGAACCATTTAATTATTAACACCCCCGAAAAATAGCAAATAACTTCATACTTCTTTCACCAATATACGCCAAAACTGCCTACTTTTGTGTATACATTTGTCGTTGTAAATTTTGCTAATTGGTACAGTGAAACTAAAGTTTATTACCTTGTATCTAAGTGCACTGAAGTACATTCATGTTAGCACGTAAATAACCAACTATTTTGAATCACTAAAATATACGAGCAAAATTTTAAATTATTTTATCAAACTACAATGCACTGTTTAACATCTTCAATCAAGTCGCGGATGTAAGAGCTTTTAACGCATCGAATAGTCAAAAGTCTAAGAGGCCGAAATTCATATTACCACCGGTATATATAGCAAATAAGCCTGTCTGTCGGTCTGTTCCCCAAAACGGGTAATTCTAAAGAATTTCTCATGCCATGTTCCCAGTCTGTCGCTCGCGCGTCGATTTTTACGAATTTTCACTCGTCCCATTAAATCTCAGAAATTTCAACACACGGCACGCAAGCATGTCCGAGAAAAACTAATTAATTTTGTACAGAAATTGTTGTTTCTACCTCTGATATTTGCATCCTATTTTCAACCAATTGTGACCCTCGTGACGTTGCTTAAATCCCGCCTTTTACTATATGTGTCTTTGCTTGACGCATTTTCTCTTTCCTTTTCTAACCTGTTCGTATTGGTGCAAATTGATATTCTTTATTATCGATTATATTTTAGTCCATGTGGACTGTTATCTGGGTTTAATAACCCCGTATCGCACATTCTCGTGAATATTAAGCCCCGGTTTCTCCAAGATTCTTTGAAACTATTAATTATCTGCAACATTTACGCAGAATGTGATATTTAAACTACGCAGGTGTTCAAAATAATATTAGTTCTCAGAGCTTTTTAAATAAACCCTGTTTTGTATTTCGTGCTAAAGCCTCTGACCGTTTCCAATATCCTTAGAATCGATATGTTTATCTAAACAAATTAAACTGAAATTGCCTTTTAAAACACGCAGGGGTGTTCAAACGTAACATTTTAAATAACCTTCCTACGATTTGACATTTTATTGGGTTTTTACAAGTTTCTATAGATATTATCTGTTACTAACGATTCAATTATCTTCAATTAAAAATAATAGCCTTTAATTTTTAGTGAATCCTAACTAAATATTAGTTATTATCTGTACGTTTTGTTCAATACCGGTTACTTGAAATAGGGTTAATTAATATAGATTTTGCACGTAATTTCCATTTGTTTAGGAATAATTACATTACACGCAGAGCTTTTTTAATACTGCTTCTAAAGCGTCTTGTACATGATTTAAATCTCTTATTTTTAATAAAACGAATGAATTTTTCTTCTCCACGGGTTTTTAATAAAGCGTATTATCTAATAAACTTCCTTATACACGGTGATTAAAATTATTTGATGTAATCCATTAATTTTCTACCCTGGTCTAAATATGAGTATTTTCCCCCTATTTGAATACAAATAATCCCACTTATTTGATTTCAAATATAAAACATTTAGACAAAAAAAATTACAAACAAACTGCCTATCTCTCTCTACCCTTATCTATCTAACTTACCTACTTTGTCTCCAATCGAAAAAAAATATTTACACCTATCCTATATCCCTATCCTATTCCTAACTTTCACCTAATTCTATAAACTGAAATTATCCCTAACTTCATCCTACTCATCCATCTAATCCTATATACATCCTATATACCTATCCTATTCCTAACTTTTAACTAATCTTCCCTATACTTCACTTCCCCCTACCTAATCCTATATGCCTATCCTACTCTTACTTTATTCCTAACTCTCCACTAATCTTATATGAAATATCTATACTTAACCTATCTTATTTTCTTCCTACCTTTACTCTTTATTCTCATCCTAAACCTATTCCTAATTATCTCCCATATTTATCCCATACCTAGCTTTATTTTCTATAAACACTTACTTCTACTCTTCTATCTACACCTATTCTATCCCTATCCTATTTAAATCTAACTCTCTTCTTGACCCTCCATGTCTTTCTTCTTACCATCCTAATACTCTTCATCCCTATCTCTCCCCCTTCTATATCTATACTTATCATCCCTATTATCTCACATACAATAAACTTATCCCTATTATCCTCACTCTTAAATATTACTTCTTCTTCAGTCCCTACACTTGTCTGTTTCTTATTCATTATCATTTCCTTTTCTGCCGACAAACCAAACGATACTACTTTAAAATTATCAAATTTTCCCTCTACGGAAAATCCTACGTACCTTCTAGAATTCTTATGTAATGGAATCTGCCAGAATAAATCCCTTAAATCTACTTTATTAAAAACAAACTTGCCACTTAACCTCGTCAAAAATAATTCTGCCTTCACCTGCTCCCGATATGCTGCTGTTGCTTCTACCCCCACTAATTCTGCATGTTTTTGTACTAAAGCTTGAACCTCTACTCTCCTATCCTCTGGACATCTTATCGTGTTGATCTGTTTACCTTCATCATCCTCTACCTCTACTACATTAATACTAAACCCCGTGTCATCCTCTGTGACTTCATAACTGCCCTTCCATGGCACTACCCTATCATTAATCCTTATTACCTTCCTCTCCATATCTATCAAAACCTCTAACTTCATCATACAGTCAACACCTAAAATGCTCTGAAACTTCAGTCCAGGTACAATTACAAACTCCTCTTCACAGCTAAAACCTCCTATATCTATCCTAAGCACCACAACACTATTTACTACAGCAAACTTCTTTTATTTGAGCTACTAAATGGCTACGTTTTATAGGCATAATTCTATCACAAACCTTATCCCTAATTTTGCTGACGAATTCCTCCGATATTAAACTCGCCTCTGCCCCTGTATCAAGTAATACTTCTATATTATTCTCAAACATTCTTATATTAATAATTGGCAAACATAATTTTTCTACAGTTTCTGGCTCTATTTCCTCCTCAATTTTGAAAAATTCACGTGGATGTTCATATACATTTACACAGAAATCTAGTGATCTGTCGCGTTCTAAAAATCCTGTCCCATCCTGTTTTCCGTGCTTGGTCCTGGTTGTCCTTCTACAACCGGTGCGTATGTCCTCCTTGTATTATTATCCGTGTCCCTGTCTCTATTCGGCGTGCTGGTCACAGTCCTGTTTACTTCCGGTAAACTGTTCTGTCGCGTGTAACTAGGTCTTGGCGTCGGTCCCCTAGTCGCACTATTGCTCCTGTATTCCTGTCCTCGTCGTTCCCAATTCGGTCGAAAATTTCTGTTGTAGTCAGGCCGTCTCGGATAATTCGGTGTCCTGTTGTCAAACCTAACTGTGTTAACGTTTCGTTCTCGTATCTCTCTTGTCCGTCCAACACATACATCGTCATATCTCTGTAAGTATTCCAAAAATGTCTCCCGTTCTGTGATGTTTTGTAAGGCCACGTGTTGTCTAATTTCCAGTTCAAAATGTCGTGATAGGTACTTGATAATCTGTCTGTCCGTCAATGGTGGATTCAGTTGTTTGGCCACACTGTACTTGCGGATGGCATATTGCTCCCTAAAACCTGCAGACTCTCCCTTAAATTTTCCTGTAATCAAGTCGTCCCTAATCTGATCCTGTTTGTGATCACTCCAGTAATGTTGTAAAAATTTGTTTTCAAAGTCCTGATACGTGTCTATGTCCTGTCCTACTAAATTGTACCATGCTTCCGCGTTGTCCTTTAATAAAGCCTTTATCGTATTCAGTTTAGTCTGTTCGTCAAATAAATTTCCCACTAGATTTCTTACACTATTAATAATAATTTGTGGATTTACCCTGTTATCGCCATAAAACTTCATGTGTTGGTCCAATGATACTCCACCTGTAGAAAATCTGGGACCATCCCCCGTTAAATTAGACATGTTGTATTTAATACTACTAACTTCACGTTCTACCCTGCCTAACTGATCCCTACATGAGTCCGTCACTTCAGTCATTTTACATTAATCTCTTCTTCACAAAAATGCGTACTTCGGACCTTAAATGTCCCATTTCCTGTCGAAGACCTGTAATATCACGCTCATTTTTTCAACCCTATTTTCAACTTCCCCATCTTTACGGTAAGACTATTTTAAATTCTGAAACTTCTTTATTCGTCTTATCTATTTTCTCACTTAGGGTTTCCCTAACTCCTGTTAATGTCTCATTCATTCGGTCAAATTTTCGATTTGAGTCCTCTCTCGCTCTATTCGATTCATCACTCATCCTCTCTAACATTCTCAATATCATCTCGTTTCCTTGATCCCCTGATTCCGTCCTCGACTGATCTCTACTGCCTCCAGCTTCTTCCATTTTAGAATTTTTCTCACACAATGCACTATCGTCACTTCCAATTTCCACTCCTTGACTCCTTAACCACTCTTTTCTCTGCATACGTTCTAATCACTCACCCACACTCTAAAAATACTCTTAAATTTATACACAAACAGAAACTCTCTTCTCAGATCGCCAGTTTCCTGAATAAAATAACAAAAATTTTATTTGGAACTCGAGCCCTCACGTTGTGGTCGCCAAAATTTGCTGTGATATACTCCTTTGAATGCGGGAACTGGGTCCTTTCAACAAAAATTCTAGTCCCACAGATTGGGCGTCATAAACGGCTGTGATCCTTTTTCGCCTCGGCTGCTCACCTAATGTTATAAACCTCCTCATTCATAAAAAACAACACATTCCTACCAAAAACATCAACGTTAACTCTATTTACATCAATATTCAGAATACATTAAATTTCAAAATTAAAACTCAGCATAAATTTCAGTTTTAAAAGAATTTCAAGATTAATTTTATTATCATTTTAATGTGCATCCAAAATTAAAGTCCTTGTTGGATGCCTACTAATTAATATAACAATATAAGCAGACCGGAGTCTGAGTATAAAGGAGCATCTACCACCCTTTACGTTAATTAACCAGGTTCGTCTAATTGAGCTCAAAGACATACCCAAATTTTCATCATATTACCGAACATCAAAACTAAATACCCCTTTCTACTTAAACAAGCAAATTTCATCTTAAAATTAAAATTTTATGGTTAGTACAATTTCACTAATGTCCATTTAAAGTAAATCAATTATAAAGTTATTCAACACACACAAAATGTCAAACAAAATAGTATAATTTACCTGAAGGTTACTGTCCTCGTAGCTTCAAAGTACATCGTCCCTTTAGTTAATCACACCATTCCAACAGGATTATATTTACGGCTTCTAATTCTCAACGCTTTTAAAATTTTCTCCATCACCATTTATTTAAAGTTGTTTCTGGGCTTTTCCGGAATTCATCTGTGTATATCTGACCCTTGTTTCGTGGATCCAGACACGTATTTGAACCATTTAATTATTAACACCCCGAAAAATAGCAAATAACTTCATACTTCTTTCACCAATATACGCCAAAACTGCCTACTTTTGTGTATACATTTGTCGTTGTAAATTTTGCTAATTGGTACAGTGAAACTAAAGTTTATTACCTTGTATCTAAGTGCACTGAAGTACATTCATGTTAGCACGTAAATAACCAACTATTTTGAATCACTAAAATATACGAGCAAAATTTTAAATTATTTTATCAAACTACAATGCACTGTTTAACATCTTCAATCAAGTCGCGGATGTAAGAGCTTTTAACGCATCGAATAGTCAAAAGTCTAAGAGGCCGAAATTCATATTACCACCGGTATATATAGCAAAAAGCCTGTCTGTCGGTCTGTTCCCCAAAACGGGTAATTCTAAAGAATTTCTCATGCCATGTTCCCAGTCTGTCGCTCGCGCGTCGATTTTTACGAATTTTCACTCGTCCCATTAAATCTCAGAAATTTCAACACACGGCACGCAAGCATGTCCGAGAAAAACTAATTAATTTTGTACAGAAATTGTTGTTTCTACCTCTGATATTTGCATCCTATTTTCAACCAATTGTGACCCTTGTGACGTTGCTTAAATCCGCCTTTTACTATATGTGTCTTTGCTTGACGCATTTTCTCTTTCCTTTTCTAACCTGTTCGTATTGGTGCAAATTGATATTCTTTATTATCGATTATATTTTAGTCCATGTGGACTGTTATCTGGGTTTAATAACCCCGTATCGCACATTCTCGTGAATATTAAGCCCCGGTTTCTCCAAGATTCTTTGAAACTATTAATTATCTGCAACATTTACGCAGAATGTGATATTTAAACTACGCAGGTGTTCAAAATAATATTAGTTCTCAGAGCTTTTTAAATAAACCCTGTTTTGTATTTCGTGCTAAAGCCTCTGACCGTTTCCAATATCCTTAGAATCGACATGTTTATCTAAACAAATTAAACTGAAATTGCCTTTTAAAACACGCAGGGGTGTTCAAACGTAACATTTTAAATAACCTTCCTACGATTTGACTATTATTGGGTTTTTACAAGTTTCTATAGATATTATCTGTTACTAACGATTCAATTATCTTCAATTAAAAATAATAGCCTTTAATTTTTAGTGAATCCTAACTAAATATTAGTTATTATCTGTACGTTTTGTTCAATACCGGTTACTTGAAATAGGGTTAATTAATATAGATTTTGCACGTAATTTCCATTTGTTTAGAATAATTACATTACACGCAGAGCTTTTTAATACTGCTTCTAAAGCGTCTTGTACATGATTTAAATCTCTTATTTTTAATAAAACGAATGAATTTTTCTTCTCCACGGGTTTTTAATAAAGCGTATTATCTAATAAACTTCCTTATACACGGTGATTAAAATTATTTGATGTAATCCATTAATTTTCTACCCTGGTCTAAATATGAGTATTTTCCCCCTATTTGAATACAAATAATCCCACTTATTTGATTTCAAATATAAAACATTTAGACAAAAAATTACAAACAAACTGCCTATCTCTCTCTACCTTATCTATCTAACTTACCTACTTTGTCTCCAATCGAAAAAATATTTACACCTATCCTATATCCCTATCCTATTCCTAACTTTCACCTAATTCTATAAACTGAAATTATCCCTAACTTCATCCTACTCATCCATCTAATCCTATATACATCCTATATACCTATCCTATTCCTAACTTTTAACTAATCTTCCCTATACTTCACTTCCCCCTACCTAATCCTATATGCCTATCCTACTCTTACTTTATTCCTAACTCTCCACTAATCTTATATGAAATATCTATACTTAACCTATCTTATTTTCTTCCTACCTTTACTCTTTATTCTCATCCTAAACCTATTCCTAATTATCTCCCATATTTATCCCATACCTAGCTTTATTTTCTATAAACACTTACTTCTACTCTTCTATCTACACCTATTCTATCCCTATCCTATTTAAATCTAACTCTCTTCTTGACCCTCCATGTCTTTCTTCTTACCATCCTAATACTCTTCATCCCTATCTCTCCCCCTTCTATATCTATACTTATCATCCCTATTATCTCACATACAATAAACTTATCCCTATTATCCTCACTCTTAAATATTACTTCTTCTTCAGTCCCTACACTTGTCTGTTTCTTATTCATTATCATTTCCTTTTCTGCCGACAAACCAAACGATACTACTTTAAAATTATCAAATTTTCCCTCTACGGAAAATCCTACGTACCTTCTAGAATTCTTATGTAATGGAATCTGCCAGAATAAATCCTTAAATCTACTTTATTAAAACAAACTTGCCACTTAACCTCGTCAAAATAATTCTGCCTTCACCTGCTCCCGATATGCTGCTGTTGCTTCTACCCCCACTAATTCTGCATGTTTTTGTACTAAAGCTTGAACCTCTACTCTCCTATCCTCTGGACATCTTATCGTGTTGATCTGTTTACCTTCATCATCCTCTACCTCTACTACATTAATACTAAACCCGTGTCATCCTCTGTGACTTCATAACTGCCCTTCCATGGCACTACCCTATCATTAATCCTTATTACCTTCCTCTCCATATCTATCAAAACCTCTAACTTCATCATACAGTCAACACCTAAAATGCTCTGAAACTTCAGTCCAGGTACAATTACAAACTCCTCTTCACAGCTAAAACCTCCTATATCTATCCTAAGCACCACAACACTATTTACTACAGCAAACTTCTTTTTATTTGGAGCTACTAAATGGCTACGTTTTATAGGCATAATTCTATCACAAACCTTATCCCTAATTTTGCTGACGAATTCCTCCGATATTAAACTCGCCTCTGCCCCTGTATCAAGTAATACTTCTATATTATTCTCAAACATTCTTATATTAATAATTGGCAAACATAATTTTTCTACAGTTTCTGGCTCTATTTCCTCCTCAATTTTGAAAAATTCACGTGGATGTTCATATACATTTACACAGAAATCTAGTGATCTGTCGCGTTCTAAAAATCCTGTCCCATCCTGTTTTCCGTGCTTGGTCCTGGTTGTCCTTCTACAACCGGTGCGTATGTCCTCCTTGTATTATTATCCGTGTCCCTGTCTCTATTCGGCGTGCTGGTCACAGTCCTGTTTACTTCGGTAAACTGTTCTGTCGCGTGTAACTAGGTCTTGGCGTCGGTCCCCTAGTCGCACTATTGCTCCTGTATTCCTGTCCTCGTCGTTCCCAATTCGGTCGAAAATTTCTGTTGTAGTCAGGCCGTCTCGGATAATTCGGTGTCCTGTTGTCAAACCTAACTGTGTTAACGTTTCGTTCTCGTATCTCTCTTGTCCGTCCAACACATACATCGTCATATCTCTGTAAGTATTCCAAAAATGTCTCCCGTTCTGTGATGTTTTGTAAGGCCACGTGTTGTCTAATTTCCAGTTCAAAATGTCGTGATAGGTACTTGATAATCTGTCTGTCCGTCAATGGTGGATTCAGTTGTTTGGCCACACTGTACTTGCGGATGGCATATTGCTCCTAAAACCTGCAGACTCTCCCTTAAATTTTCCTGTAATCAAGTCGTCCCTAATCTGATCCTGTTTGTGATCACTCCAGTAATGTTGTAAAAATTTGTTTTCAAAGTCCTGATACGTGTCTATGTCCTGTCCTACTAAATTGTACCATGCTTCCGCGTTGTCCTTTAATAAAGCCTTTATCGTATTCAGTTTAGTCTGTTCGTCAAATAAATTTCCCACTAGATTTCTTACACTATTAATAAAATTTGTGGATTTACCCTGTTATCGCCATAAAACTTCATGTGTTGGTCCAATGATACTCCACCTGTAGAAAATCTGGGACCATCCCCCGTTAAATTTGACATGTTGTATTTAATACTACTAACTTCACGTTCTACCCTGCCTAACTGATCCCTACATGAGTCCGTCACTTCAGTCATTTTTACATTAATCTCTTCTTCACAAAAAATGCGTACTTCGGACCTTAAATGTCCCATTTCCTGTCGAAGACCTGTAATATCACGCTCATTTTTTTCAACCCTATTTTCAACTTCCCCCATCTTTACGGTAAGACTATTTTTAAATTCTGAAACTTCTTTATTCGTCTTATCTATTTTCTCACTTAGGGTTTCCCTAACTCCTGTTAATGTCTCATTCATTCGGTCAAATTTTCGATTTGAGTCCTCTCTCGCTCTATTCGATTCATCACTCATCCTCTCTAACATTCTCAATATCATCTCGTTTCCTTGATCCCCTGATTCCGTCCTCGACTGATCTCTACTGCCTCCAGCTTCTTCCATTTTAGAATTTTTCTCACACAATGCACTATCGTCACTTCCAATTTCCACTCCTTGACTCCTTAACCACTCCTTTCTCTGCATACGTTCAAATCACTCACACACCCTAAAATACTCTTAAATTTATACACACACAAAAACTCTCTCTCTCAAATCGCCAGTTTCCTGGAATAGTTAAACACTATCTGGAATTCGAGCCCTCACGTTGTGGTCGCCATAAACTGCTGTGATATTCTCCTTTGAATGCGGGAACTGGGTCCTTTCAACAAAAAAATTCTAGTCCCACAGATTGGGCGTCATAAACGGCTGTGATCCTCTTTTCGCCTCGGCTGCTCACCTAATGTTATAAACCTCCTCATTCATAAAAAAACAACACATTCCTACCAAAACATCAACGTTAACTCTATTTACATCAATATTCAGAATACATTAAAATTTCAAAATTAAAACTCAGCATAAATTTCAGTTTTAAAAAGAATTTCAAGATTAATTTTATTATCATTTTAATGTGCATCCAAAATTAAAGTCCTTGTTGGATGCCTACTAATTAATATAACAATATAAGCAGACCGAGTCTGAGTATAAAGGAGCATCTACCACCCCTTTACGTTAATTAACCAGGTTCGTCTAATTGAGCTCAAAGACATACCCAAATTTTCATCATATTACCGAACATCAAAACTAAATACCCTTTCTACTTCAACAAGCAAATTTCATCTTAAAATTAAAATTTTATGGTTAGTACAATTTCACTAATGTCCATTTAAAGTAAATCAATTATAAAGTTATTCAACACACACAAAATGTCAAACAAAATAGTATAATTTACCTGAAGGTTACTGTCTTCGTAGCTTCAAAGTACATCGTCCCTTTAGTTAATCACACCATTCCAACAGGATTATATTTACGGCTTCTAATTCTCAACGCTTTTAAAATTTTCTCCATCACCAGTTGTTTCTGGGCTTCTCCGGAACTCATCTATGTATATCTGACCCTTGTTTCGTGGATCCAGACACGTATTTGAACCATTTAATTATTAACACCCCCGAAAAATAGCAAATAACTTCATACTTCTTTCACCAATATACGCCAAAACTGCCTACTTTTGTGTATACATTTGTCGTTGTAAATTTTGCTAATTGGTACAGTGAAACTAAAGTTTATTACCTTGTATCTAAGTGCACTGAAGTACATTCATGTTAGCACGTAAATAACCAACTATTTTGAATCACTAAAATATACGAGCAAAATTTTAAATTATTTTATCAAACTACAATGCACTGTTTAACATCTTCAATCAAGTCGCGGATGTAAGAGCTTTTAACGCATCGAATAGTCAAAAGTCTAAGAGGCCGAAATTCATATTACCACCGGTATATATAGCAAAAAGCCTGTCTGTCGGTCTGTTCCCAAAACGGGTAATTCTAAAGAATTTCTCATGCCATGTTCCCAGTCTGTCGCTCGCGCATCGATTTTACGAATTTTCACTCGTCCCATTAAATCTCAGAAATTTCAACACACGGCACGCAAGCATGTCCGAGAAAACTAATTAATTTTGTACAGAAATTGTTGTTTCTACCTCTGATATTTGCATCCTATTTTCAACCAATTGTGACCCTTGTGACGTTGCTTAAATCCCGCCTTTTACTATATGTGTCTTTGCTTGACGCATTTTCTCTTTCCTTTTCTAACCTGTTCGTATTGGTGCAAATTGATATTCTTTATTATCGATTATATTTTAGTCCATGTGGACTGTTATCTGGGTTTAATAACCCCGTATCGCACATTCTCGTGAATATTAAGCCCCGGTTTCTCCAAGATTCTTTGAAACTATTAATTATCTGCAACATTTACGCAGAATGTGATATTTAAACTACGCAGGTGTTCAAAATAATATTAGTTCTCAGAGCTTTTTAAATAAACCCTGTTTTGTATTTCGTGCTAAAGCCTCTGACCGTTTCCAATATCTTTAGAATCGACATGTTTATCTAAACAAATTAAACTGAAATTGCCTTTTAAAACACGCAGGGTGTTCAAACGTAACATTTTAAATAACCTTCCTACGATTTGACATTTTATTGGGTTTTACAAGTTTCTATAGATATTATCTGTTACTAACGATTCAATTATCTTCAATTAAAATAATAGCTTTTAATTTTAGTGAATCCTAACTAAATATTAGTTATTATCTGTACGTTTTGTTCAATACCGGTTACTTGAAATAGGGTTAATTAATATAGATTTTGCACGTAATTTCCATTTGTTTAGAATAATTACATTACACGCAGAGCTTTTTAATACTGCTTCTAAAGCGTCTTGTACATGATTTAAATCTCTTATTTTAATAAAACAAATGAATTTTTCTTCTCCACGGGTTTTTAATAAAGCGTATTATCTAATAAACTTCCTTATACACGGTGATTAAAATTATTTGATGTAATCCATTAATTTTCTACCCTGGTCTAAATATGAGTAATATATATATATATATATATATATATATATATATATATATATATATAGCATGTAAACAAAATAATTGGCGGACTTTTCAAAAATTTTAAAATACCCTAAATACCAGCCTATTTCTCTGTCATTTCTCGTGCCTAAACTAAATAAACCTACTATCGCTCCTTCCCAACCCTCACCCACCACTGCATTAAAATCCTCCGTAATTATTAAACTTTCATGTCCTTTTACGTATCTTAGTATATTTTCGATATCTATTTACTGGTTTAGATTCAAATCTAACCATGAGTACTCTTTCGTTCTTTTGTAAGTAGTTTTCTACACGTCGTCCTATGTTTTTACGCATAACTATCCCTAAACCCGAATTTCCTTCCTCTGATCCTGTATGAATTACCCTGAAGTCTTTGCTCCAAAAATCCCCCGTCGCTGCCCAGCGGACTCCGCTAATTCCTACTATGTCTAGTGCTAACCTATCCATTTCGAGTTTCAGGTTCTCTAGTTTACCTACTTGTTTCATGCTTCTGACATTACACGCTCCGACTCGCAGAATGTTGGCGGATCTTTTTCTATTCTTTCGAATCACATTCCCCGAAGTAGTCCCCTCCCGGAGATCCGAATGGGGAACTATTTTACCTCAGGAATTTTTTACCCCAGAGGATGCCATCATGTTTAACAATTTAAGTACGCTGTGTACTTTGCAGATAAAGTGGTGGTTTCCCGTTGCCTTCCCACATCCCCAATGTAGTACCTCCGGGTGGAACATTGGGGACTTGGCCGCAAGTATAGCGGCCCTAATTCAAATTATAATGCCTTCCACATCGCAGTAGTGTGTCTTAGAATGTCATACCGACCCCTATGGTCTCTGCCACTCTAAGTACCGAAAAAGCTGCTGCTCTCTTTCGGGGGCATTCTTAGTCTGGTTCCTCACTAAAGACCCCACTAATTTGGTTAAACTTATAGTTCGGTTCTTTAGCTCATGGAAACACGCAAGCCATTCTACCTCTTCTAGTATTTTAGAACGTCGTCAAGGTGCAGGTCCGTTCAGAATGGTATTATATTTTAATAATATCTAATTAACAGCAAAATAGATGTGGGTAAGTTTTATGCATTTTTTTTATAGTTTTAAATAATGCAATATTTTAAATAATAACAATTCCAAATGGCATTTACGCAATGTATACCTGTATTCAAATATGTCGTAATAATTATTGTTAATATAATAAAATTATTACGATATTTAGTAAAGTTTATTTTATTGTAGATGTTGTTTCGATCCGTGGCGTATCCAATTGTACCAACTTAATTAGTATGATAAAATTAATGTAACTAACTATGTTATTGAATTTTGACAAATAGCATTACAAAAAATCTTGTATGTAACGCGTATGCAACAAGAATAGCATATCTTACTTTTCAAAATTTTCGCTCTTGCGTCTCTCGAACTTCAAATGCGCTCGTTATGCTATTCCATATATTACAGCACTTGTAAGTAAATAACTATTGTATTATTTTTAAATAAATAAATTTTTACACAGTTCTTTATTGTGTAATTTTCATTTTTTGCCTGTTTTTACTATTTTTTTAATTTGCAGTAAATTTGTATATTCTTGTATGAAAGGGCGACAAATTTTTTTTTGCCCGGGATGTTCAAAATACTAGAACCGGACCTGCGTAGAGCTCAGGCGGCCGCTCGTGCTTGGAGCCGCTTGCCTACTCTGGCGGTCATCCATTAATATAGTGGTGTAGTAACGAATTACGCCTTATTTTTAGTAACATTAAGGGTTTGTCAAAAGTGCGTATCGTTCACTAAGTTTCCACTAAAATCGTTAGTTTATAGTGGTTACTTATAACACAATTTTACATCGTATAGTAATTCGTATTGCTTTATAAAAATCATTAATTTATTATTACTTGCTTTTATTAACATTGCGGAGAGATTGTGCGAAGAACGGGCAAGTGCTTGAACCTATTGAAATAAGGAATGCATCTTTATCTCACGCCAACCACTGAGCAAAGTTCATATTTGTCACGTCTCTGCAATTGTCTAAAACTCAGAGAGAGAAAGAAAGTGTAATAAAATGTAATAAAGTAGATTTTACTCTCCAGATGGCGGTCGAACACGGTACAGTACAACCGCTACCCATTCCAGTAAATCGATAAATGTGCGTCTCTAACCTATTGCTTTGTTATTGTAGGTAGCAAGATTATTAAATGACGTATAACTTGTTTGTTCTGCTGCAAATTCATAATACATTTTTCAGAGAGTGCTTTTTGTCTAGTGATTGCGATAATTTTGTGTGGGCGTAGCACCATGGATGATTCATCAGGTAATCGATTTATTTTCTTTTATGTATTGAATTCAAAAATCTGTATCGTATGTATTGGGAGAACGCATGCCTTTATAGATTAACAAATAAAACGGCAGCTTCTATATAAACATAAAAAAATTAAAGTAAATATCTGAGAAAAATCAGGGGCTCTTTGGGGATGAAATTAAATATATGCAGTGTATCTATTTAGAGCCAATATACCAAAATATAGATTTATTAAGAAAAATATACTTTTTATATAAACTTCGAAAAAAGGTAACGACTTTTAAATTGGCCCATGAAATTAAAAATTAGCAATACAAGATCTATATAAACCTCGATAGGAAGAACGCGGTAAGAAACTACGTATGTAATTGGATACTTGTGTACCTCAAAGTCGATTGATAAAGAAAGCAGTGCTTGTATACATATTCCGTAAAGATGTAAATATAAGTATTGACTACTTGCCTTATGCGAGGAAAAATTGATCACGTTTTATTTGTGCATATTAAATTGAATATCTGCCCCGTATATACAGGGTGCCCTATTTCTTACGCGTTGTATAGGTAACTCTGTTATTTGTGACATTAGAGAAAAGGTTAAATAGGGAAACTAGTATCGGCGTGAAGTTAGCAGACACATTTCAGCAGACAAAATAGCAGAAATACCCGAAGGTTCAGTGGCGTAGGTAGAACTAATATAAAGCGACCTACTCATTTGCTTACTATTTTATGCTGAATATTCCTTGGCAAAACAGATTTATACCGCTAAATTATTATTTCACCTATATATATATATATATATATATATATATATATATATATATATATATAGCATGTAAACAAAATAATTGGCGGACTTTTCAAAAATTTTAAAATACCCTAAATGCAAATAACACAAAATTGAAAAATTCTCGTTGAAGAAATTACACTGCCAAGACAAAAACAAGCCAATTATATCTGCGTTAACTATATCTACCACCGACAAAAAGAAAAACCACTGACCAGCCGTCTAAGGGTTCAAAATGGCGCCTTCAATAAAATGGTGGGCACTTTGAACACCTTTTGAAGTGACATTATATTTAATATTTTTAACATAATTTGTTTTTGATATTTTTGTTACGTCATGCATAGATATTTTTATATTTAATACCAAGTTTCGATTTCATAAAAACAAAATTTTTTCAAAAATTTTTATGTTGAACATGTACACTGTAGTACATCACTGAAAAGAGAAAAAAAATGCCTTTCTATCGGAACTACCGCCAATTATGGTTTCCATTTAAAAAAACATAACCTCACTTATTTACTCGAACATGACCAAAACCATGTAAAAACAAATAAGTTTATCTTATTCTCCTTTTAAAATAATGTAAAAAACATCTACAACGTTTTACTGTATCTATCACAATAAATGAACCACGAAACAAAACAAAAAAGATCAAAATTTCGTTATTTTGGTATAACGCTTTTGCCACACCCTGTATGTTAATTATCTCCTCATGGCTGAACTCGGCATTAAAAACTGCACTAGTTTCTTTATTTAACCTTTTCTCTTATGTCACAAATAACAGAGTTACCCATACAACGTGTAAGAAATAGGGCACCCTGTATAGCGACTCAACAGGAAAGTTTATACAGAATGATTCAACTTTTGTATAAAATTCGAAGAAAGCTACAATAGTGTTAGCGGTTTTTGATTTGTATAACGAGAAAACGAATAATTTTTGTATTTGCAGTTCGAAATTAACAAGCATTTGTTTGTATTATTCATTAACTAAAAGCTTGCTACATAACTTTAGCCTTTGACTTAGAAAATTACTAGGGCATAGTCATCCATAATAAAATTCGAAAAGAGTAAATTAATTAAAGAGCGATTAAAAGCAAAAGACCAAACTTTGAATGTCACTCTATATTGTTAAAAGGTCAAACACCACAAACAAACGTCCATAGGGACCCTATTTTTAACTTTATTTGAGATTATAGGTACTGTTCTTTACCACACCACGTTAAAGGTTATGTATAACTTGTTAAAGATTACTCTGTTCTAAATCATATTTATTATTTTGATTAAATCTACGTTTATTAATTTTACAAAAAGTCATGTGCTTCAACTATGGTAAAATCAAGAGTGTTCGACATATTTGGCTTTAAACCAATGTCTACAGATATTTATTATCTTTTTACAGTTTAATTTATGTAAGTGTTTGTAATAAATACTCGTGGCTGTTTGTAAACTTCAGTTTCAAGTTAATAGAAGTTGACTTTTGTAACATAAACAGAGATTTAAAAATAGCTGGTAATTGCACCCCAGCTAAGTTTTAACCTTTAGGTTAGTGTGGATTCAAACATTAGCCAAGATTTTAACCATTAGTGGTAATACAATCGGTACAGATGACGCATAAATACATCCAACAAGCCCTATTATTGTAGTGGCTTTTTAGATCAATGAACAATAAGATGAACTTCCATACAATAAATCTAACCTGCGTTGACATCGCCATCTGTTCCGGCTGGACTAGTACTAATGTAATTCATATTACAGTTTATTCTGCACAGTTGACTTGCCATCTAGCGTCGATTGCAAACTTTGTACAGGAAAGGTTAAAAACCTCATTTTCGTGTTCAAATCCCAAAACTCTAATTATTTTTAATTCCAAAAAATAGATTTAAAAGCACGAATGTAAACTAGATATTCCTCAAATTCGTTGCGATTTCTTCAAGTATGAAATATTCGCTACCAATTAACGTTCCCAACTGAAAATAACCCTAAATTTTTCAGAGCCATTTTTGATTATATTGATACGGTTAGATAGATTGAGGAATAGATAGATATGCTATTCAAGTCAAGTTACAATTTTACGATTTCCAATTATTTACAAATTTGCTAGAAGTCTAATAATTGGGCTAAGAATAATGCAAATCCAATCTATGGTTGCATCAATTAGCCATTTTACCATCAACTTATAAACTTAGTTTTTATTATACATGCAATAAAATAATTTCAAAACAAACTCGAATATAAGAATATTTATTTATACTAAATAATTCATATAAATAGAGTAACAATAGCATTATACTTAATGAAAGAACCGTTTTCTGGCCAAAGTAGTACTACACATAAGCATTTTCTCCTTGTCAGTTTTAGGTAACTACAAACAACAGTGTACTACGTTCAATTAAAAGATTCAAATATGTGCAAGATAGATTATAAACATTCGATTTGATGTATGCTAAAAAATGTTACATTGGTAAATTCAAAACAAATAAATATACAATAGTTACTGTGGACTGTGATTAATTTATCATCATTAAGTCTTCAGTCCTAGAACTGGTTGGACGCATACCCTCATTGTTTCCTAGTCTGAACCAACCTACACATTTCCCTGAAATTCGCACAGTCTGCATCTATCACTACTTATCTGATCTCGGTCTACCTCTACCTCTCTTTTTCTATCTCTGCTTATAGTATATCCCGTACTATTCCCCAGAAATGCCTTAGAACGTATCCTGTCCTTCTATTTCTCCTATTTTTTCATTTTCCACAGATATCTTTATTTCTTTACTATTTCTACAACCTATTTGTTATTAACTTTATCTGTCCATGCTACCATCTTCGTACATCTGAAGCACAACATTCCAGAAGGCTTCTATCTCTTTCTGTCTGCTTTTCCTATTGCCCCTATTTCATAGATGTACTGTGCTGTGCTCCACACTATGCTTTAAACGGTTTTCTTCTTGTATCTATGTTTGTTGTTTTTGAACATAGCTGCTGTTCTTTCTTGTTTGGTGCAGTTCGGTTACTTCTATTGTTTTATAGTTATGTACCCTACTTCCCCGATAGTCAGTTGTATGCGAAGGGGGAAGCAGCCTTTGGCTGTTAAGTTCCCCCAGCACTTGAACCTTTGTCGAATTAATAGTTTTTCTAATTTATCCTTTCGCACAATCAACATTAGTTGAAAATATTTTACAACCAACACCTGTAGTTGTTTATAATAATCATCAGATTTAATAGCACTTATTTGTTCGTCATTGGGTTCTACGTATTGAAACTTGTTGGACTTGTACCTTAGCTTATTTATATACTGAGCTAGTCTACACAGTTCCCTGCAATTCTCCCAACAGTCTATATACAACTCAATTCCCTTCTATTGTTTTCTAATTATATGCCCTATTTCACCGAGATTCAGTGGTATGTGAAGGGACTTAAGCAGCCTGTGGCTGCCAAGGATCCCCTAACACTTAGACATTTGCCATATTAATAATTTTCCAGTAAACCCTTTGGCACAATTAACATTAGTTAAGAGTAGTATTGCAAAACCAATATCTGTAGTTGTTTATAATAATCACAATGTTTAAGTACAGTAAGTATTATTGTCATTAGTTTTTTCCATCTTGTGACTTGCTGGAAGTGTACCTCCATTGATTTCTATTCTGTGCAAGCCTACACATTTCTTTAAAATTCTTACAGCCTACATCTTTGACTATCTGTGTGCAGTAGTCTAACCTAGGTCTACCTCTACTTCTCTTTTTTCCTATCTTTGCTTCTAATATACTCCGCACTATTCTCTCATGTCTTAGTATGTGGCCTATCATCATATGTCTCCTATTTTTTACTGTTTTCCACATATTTCTTTCTTCCCTTACCATTTCTAGTACCTCTTTGTTCTTAACTTTGTCTGTCTACGATATCTTCATCATACGTATGTAGCACCACATTTCAAAGGCTTCTAGTTTTTTCTTGTCTGTTTCACCTACTATCCAGGCTTCACAGCCGTACAGTGCTGTGCTCCACACATATGTTTTAAGCAATCTTTTCCTTGTTTCTATGTTTGTGGTCTTTGAGCACAGTAGTTGTTTTTTCTTGTTGAATGTAACACGACCTTGTGATAATCTTTGTTTTATATTTTTTGTGCTTTCCCCATCTTTCGTTATTTGACTTCCTAGGTAGCAGAAATCTTTAACCTCTTGTAAGTTCTCGTTACCTATTTGTATTCTTGTTTTTGATTTATTTTCCCTTCTTTTACATACTAGAACTTTAGTTTTATTTTTATTAATTTTCTTACAATATCTCTACATTAGAACTGTTTCTATTTCATTAAGAGCAGTTTTTAACTCTTCTTTACTAGATGCTAATACCGCAATATCATCTGCAAATCTAAGCATATCAATCTTTTGTCCCTGCATAGTAATTCCAAATGTCTTCCTGCATTTGACAGCATTTATTGCCTCTTCTACGTACAAGTTAAAAATTAATGACGATAAGGCACATCTCTGTCTCACCCTTTTCCTAATATTTACTTCTTTACTTTCTTGCTCTAATTCTATTACGGCTGTTTGCTCTTTGTATAAGCAATGTACTATCCGTCTATCCCTAAAACTCATTCCAATCTTTTTGAGTATGTCAAACATTTTTTTCCACTTTACATTGTCGAATGCTTTTTCCAGATCACCAAACCCTATATACACGCTTTCCCCTTTTTCTATTGTTTTCTACATCTAGTGGTTTGTCCTTGTCTAAAAATCCTGTCCAGGTCTATCTTCCCTACTCGGTCCTGATCTTTACACTACTTCCGCATATGTCCTTGGCGTCTCTACACTGTTTGTCCTGTCATTGTCTCTGTTAGTTGTCGTCTGTGTCCCCCTCATGTCCGGTGAACTGTTTTGTCTCGGTACCCTAGATCTTGGTGTGGGTTCTGTACTTACGCTATTGCTCCGAAAGAATCTCCGTCGTGGTTCCCAATTCTGTCGGTTATTGAAATTAAAATTTGTCCTCCGTCTTTGATAACTGTCCCTTCTATTGTCAATCCTAACCGTATTCACATGTCGTTCCTTAGTTTCGCGAGGTCGTCCACTACTCACGTCGTCATACCTTTGCAGGTACTCTAAAAACATTTCCCTATCTACGATGTTCTGCAACGCTACGTGAGTTAAGGTTCGTGGCTTCGAGCGGTCCTTTTTAAAAAGACTCTTTGAACTTTAACACATTTATTTTTTTATTATACAGAAATTAATTGGAATTTTGACGAACTTGAATAATTAGTCTAATTCCAAATACATTAATTAATTGTACAATGAGCTATCTACGAACTGCAATGTAAAAGCTGAACGTTTGATGAACTGACTGCGAGTGGAGCTCCCGGACCTTATATAATCTCCCTCCCCCCCTCACAGTTCTGTGGGAACTTGCAGACCTAATGTCTGCTTACACTTGACTCTATTCATGATACATAGTTGCTATCTTAAAAGCTATTCATACTTACAATGTTGCAGGCTTATTTATGCGTAATCTCGGTACGTGACTTCCTACGACCGTTTGTGACCTGACATCTGCAGTGGCACTTATTCTTGTGCTACTTTGTAGCGCTTCCGTTCCCATGAACTTTTTTTTTTTTTTAATTTCATTTTTATCCGCTTCCACCTTTACAGTTATTAGCGGAGGTTGGAAGTATTATTTATAATCTATGGTACAAATATGTTATCTTTTATATAATTTATATACGATGTAGGATTTCTATGTCTTTAAGATAGTTCAGCAGTCGTTTAATATTGGGTGTGTCTCTCAGGATAGTTTGTACATCTTGTTGTATGTTGTATTTGAGCCTTTTTTGTTGATATTTTTCACAATTCGTTAGGATATGCTCTACTGTTAGGTTTGTTTTACATTGTTCACATACAGGTTGAGCTTCTTTTGTCATCAAGTAGTTGTGTGTATATGCAGTGTGTCCTATTCTTAATCTTGTTAATACTATTTGTTGTCTTCTTGATTTTGGGATGTGTGCATACGGTTCGGTTTTTGGTTTTATTTGTCTAAGCTTGTTATTTTGGGTGTTCTTCCAGGTTTCTTCCCATTTTTTGTCTATTTTGCTTGAGATAATTGCATAGGTGTCTGTTATTGGAGTTTTGAGTTGGGTGTTGGTATTAGTTATTCGTTGTTTAGCTAGTTTATCTACTGCTTCATTTCCTTGGATTCCAACGTGGGCTGGAGACCAAATCAGTATTATTTCAGTTCCGGTTTCTTCTGTTGTTTTGTGTAGAGCATCATGTATGTTGTTCGTTATTGGATCTGTTGTGTACCATTTTTCGAGTGATTTAATAGTGCTTAAAGAGTCTGTGCATATTGCATATTTGGTGTGTGTTGGGTTTGATGTTATATCTTGGATGGCTGTTAAAATTGCTACTTTTTCTGCTGTATAGCTGCTGCTATAGGGATGTAGTGTTATTTGGATTTGTTGATCTTGTCTGAGTACAGCTGCAGTTACTTGTTGGTAGTTTTCGACCCATCTGTGTAGATAAATTCATGTCTCTTGTGTTGTTCCTTTAGTTCTTTAAATCGTTGATGATACTGAGCTTTGCTTGTATGTTTTTGAATAATTTGATAGTGATACATTTGTCGTTATATGTTTTCTAGTCCATGGTGGGAATATAGGTAAATATTGTGGAAGGATTTCAGGTAGGGATAGTTTTATTGGTTTCATTATGTTTTTATGTGTACGGCTGTTGGAGTACTGGTATCTAATCTTGTGTTACATGATTTAATTTTAAAGATGTCCTGGTTTGCTTCTATTTTCTGGTTTGATGCTAGTTTTGCAATATATTTTAGGTTCAATTTATTTCTTCTTATCCATAAAGGTGGTATATTTGCTATGCATTGTAGACTATTGACTGGGCTTGTTCTGTAGGCACCTGTTGCTAATCTGAGAGCTGTGTTTTGAATGGTGTCTAATTGGTTTATATTAGAAGGTTTGGCTGTGCTGTATGTGATACAACTGTAATCAAGTCTTGATCTGATGGTAGTTGTGTATATCTTTAATAGTTGTTTTGTGTGCGCTCCCAATCTGTATTCGAGAGCATTTTTAAGATATTGATCTTTTGTTGCAGTCCTTTTTAATTCTGTTATGTGCTTTCTCCATGTTAATTTTTATCAAAGTAGATGCCTAAAATTTGATGTTATCTGTATATTCTATTTGGGATTTGTTTATTAGAAGTTTTGGATCCATATGTTGTTTTCTTTTCTGCAGAAATGTATTGCTTTTGTTTTTGTGGATGAGAATGCGAAACCTATTTCTTTTGCCCATTTTTCTATTTCGGTTATGTTTTGTTGTAGATTTGTTTGTATTGTGTTGATGTTTTGCCTTTGTGGTATAATACTATGTCATCAGCAAAAGCAGTATTTGTGTTGGTTTCTTCACAATTTTTGTTATTTTGTTTATTATTAACAGAAATAGTGTGGGGCTAAGTACTTCCCCTTGTGGAACTCCATTTTCTTGCTTTCTTGGTTCTGATAAGCATCCATTTGTTTTGACTTGGAAAGAACGATTTTCCAGGAAGTTTTTTATGTAGTGTAGTATTTTTCCTTGTATGTTATGTTCTATTAGTGTTTGTATTATCGCATATTTCCATGTGGTGTCATATGCCTTATGTAAGTCTAAGAATATTGCTACTAGATGTTGTTTAAGTTCGAACGCTTTTTCTATTTCTATTTTTAGTTTAAGTGTTTGATCTGTTGTTGTTCTGCCTGTCCTAAAACCTGCTTGGGTATTGCTTAATATGTCATTATTTTCTATATACCACATTAGCCTTTTATTTACCATTTTTTGCATTATTTTTGATAATACATTTGACAGTGCTATAGGTCGATAATTTGCTGGGTTTGTCTTATCTTTTGATGGTTTTAATATTGGTATTGTAATGATTTTGTTCCATTCTATAGGGTATACATTGTTGTTCCATATGAAGTTATATATGTCTAGTAGGTGTTTCTTATTTTTATCTGGTAGGTGTTTGATCATTTCTGGAATTATTTGGTCTGGCCCTGAACTTTTTGTTTTTTGTTGTGAAATACTGTTTTCTAGTTCGTCCATTGTAAAGGATTTGTTTAATGGGTTGTTTTGTTCTTCAATTTTGATAATTTGATTGTCTTCTGTATTTGTTTTTATTGTATTGAAGTCTTTATTATAATTTGAATTGCTAGATATTTTGGCAAATTCGTCTGCTATTTTTCTGCTATTTCTTGGGGTCTAAAATAATTTTGGTGGTTCCTATTAATATTACATATGTTGCACGTGGGATGTTATTTATCCCTTAATTGCTTTTATTTTGTTCCAAATTTGGTTATCAGGCGTATCACAGGTTATGGAGGAAACATAGTTTTCCCATGCTTTTTTCTTGCTCTGTTTTATTGTACGTCTGCTAATAGCTTTTGTTCTTTTAAGTTCTATTTGGTTTTCTATGTTTTTGTTTTTCCGATATTTGTATAGCGCTCTTTTATTGTCTTTGCTTGCTTTTTCGCATTCCTTATTCCACCATGGTACTGTTTTTTTATTGTTTCTATTGGATAACGTGAATGTTTGTTTGGCTGTTTTTATTATGTCTTGGCTAAAAGATTCTATGATTTCGTTTATGTTTTGGTTTATGCTGGAATATTGTTTGTTTTTGGTATTGTTGGTTAGCAATGTTTGGAATTGGGGCCACTTATTCTCTTCTATTCTCCATTTTGAGTATGATGTATGGGGTTTGAGGTTTGTATGACTTTCTTGTGAGCTAATAAGTATAGAAAAATGGTCACAACCATATAGATTTTGAATTACTTTCCATTCTAAATTTGGTGTAATTTTTGGGTCACAAATCGTTAGGTCTATATTTGAAAATGTTCCTGATTTTGAGCAAAAATGGGTTGATGAGTTGTCATTTAGTATGATGAAATTGTTTTCATTTATTATTTTCTCTATCATTCTTCCTCTTTTGTCGGTTTGTTGGGAACCCCATATTATATTGTGCCCGTTTATGTCACCTAGTATAATGGTCGGAGGGGGTAACTGTTTTAATAAATGTTCAATGGACTCTTGATTGCAGTTTGGTTGTGGTGGTAGATATATATTACATAAGGTTACTTTAGTTTTATTAGGTGTCAAGATTCTTATAGCTATTGCTTCTAAGTTTGTTGTTAGGGGTATTTCCTCTATATGTTTTTTGTTGTTTACTAGAATTGCCACCCCTCCGCTAGCTATATGTGTGTTTAGTCTGTCCTTGCGATATTGTATAAAATTGTATGTATTTATGTTTTGGTGTTCTTTGAAGTGTGTTTCTTGTAAGCATATGTAATGAGGTTGTGTTTCCTCAATTAATTTTTGGAATTCAGCTTTAAGGGATTGAAGTCCATTACAATTCCATTGGATGATGTTCATATTATTGATTATCGACTGAGGAATCAGACATTTCTGACCCAATTTGTTGTTCCTCCATTGTTTTAGTTATTCTTGTTATTGTTGTTTTTATTTTTTTGTCATCAGTATTGTTTTGGATTTCATGCATCATTTGTATGAGTTGGTTTGTATCTTTGGCATAGTTTTTACTTAATTGTAGTATTTTTTGTGTTCCGATCGTGTTATCTAGAAAGTCCTGAAATTCGTCGAATGAGATAATGTATTTGGCTGGATCACTTTCTATGATTTCCTTTATTGTATTGTGTTTTGGGGATTCAGTTTGTTCCAAGTTCTTCTTTTTAATTGTAGGATCCTTTTTTTGTTTTTTGTTTGTCCGTTTGGTTTGTGATAAATTCGACAGCGTTGATTCTTGGTTGGTTTCTTGTTTTTTCTTTTGTGTTGCTTCTCTTATTTGATGTTCAATGTCAGTTACATTTAGTTCTTCTGTAGGTGTACTTTCAGATGACTGATTTGGTCTTTTATTTCTTATTGTTTCATTTCGGTTTGTTATTTGTTCAGGTTGTTTTGTTTCACTCTGTATATTGTGTTCCTCGCAGCTTGAGGTTGAATGGCCGGTTTGTTTACATGTATAGCAGTATGTTTCTGTAGATAAAAATAGACTGTAGGGGGTTTCTTCAAATAATACTATTATTGATTCTGGGATGTTTAAATTTGCAGTTTGTTTAACATAGATTTGTCTACGAAAGCTAAGTATGTGCTTAAATTTTATATCTGATAAAGCAGCTTTTATAAATGACATCTTGCCTGTTAAAGTTATATTTAGCTTAATAAGTGAGTCTTTTATTATATCTATCCTTCGACCGTCTGTGACCTGACATCTGCAGTGTCATTTATCCTTGTGCTACTTTGTAGCGCTTTCGTTCCCATGAACGTTTATAAACTGAAATAAATTGTAACAAATTGTCTTTTATGACATTGTTGCACATTTTCTAATATTTCCTAATAACTTTCTTAAGTATTAGTTTTATATTGATATAACAAATGTGGGATCACTTAACTCCTCCCGACGTACATTAAAAATTAAGGGTTTTTACCTTTTCTTGATTTTTAATCAAATTCGTTTAATCTCATTTAAAGTTCATATTTTCTAGGGGTACATTTGTTTCTTTGGATTTCTTAAATCTAAAATTGTTTCCTTTATTATTCTTATATCTAATACATATTTTGTGGGTTGCATAAATGATCAATAAAATAGTCAATATAATTAATATAATTGTCCATACACTAATGTTATCGTAGTGCACTTTGGGCGTCTTGATCTCGTTCAGGTGTTCCTTGTAATCTTCCATGAGTTTCATGGCGTGGTTGAGGTTGTGTAATTCCAGGTGTTCCAATTGCATTGGTCTTTGAATTATTTCTTTGTCTTCGTCTTGGTATTCTTGATTTGTAAATCGGGTAGATTTGCTAATTTCTTGCTTTGTACGGGATCTTGGTAAACTCTAATTATTTCGTTTTCTAACTTTAAATAACAATTTTCCTTAAGGGTGATTAATTTACTTCCGGTTAATGCTAAATTACTTTCATCTTGATTGCAATACATTGTTGCGATTACTTCGGTGGGGAAAATGGCTATTCATTTATTTTCCGTTACTTTCTGAATTTTCTTGTTGGTGATTTGTACAGGTTTGGCTTCACAATTTTCATAATGATTGGTAAATTTTAGTAGTTGTACTTTGCAAGGGCTGTCTTCTTGAATTGTTGTTGTTGTCAATGATTGGCATAAGTATCGACTGGGTGTGACTTCATTACATTTTTCGTTTGTATAACCATATCTTTGTTCATTTAAGGATTGGAATTTGGTTTTTGGAATAATAACTTGGTATGTGCTAGTCATTTTCATTGGAAAAGCAAATAAGTGATAATAATTGTAACTGTTAATCTCTACTATAGGTATTTTTATTAAAAATGTTATATCGTTATTTTTTACATAGCCTTTAACTGTGGCTATTTTTTCAAATATTAAAATGTTTGATTCTATTACATCGAAAGGTAATTTACTATTAGTTATAAAAATTTTATTCTCAATAATTCTTTTAATAAATCTATTGGTTCTATGATACGTGAATGTACGGTATTTAATTTTGCAAAGGTTACTGCGTTTTCTAATGTTGTTAGGATTTGTTGAATTAAAGTTAGGGTTGATATTATCTGGTTGTATATCGTATTGAATCTGATTAAATCTCGCATGTCTAACATGGTAGTTTGCATGTTATTTTCTAAGGTTTCTATTCGATTGGCTATACTATCTTGATTTGTAACTAATTTTCTTAGGGTTTCATTAAATTTGATGATCGTTGATTGAGTTAACAATATTTGGTTACTAATTATGGTCTTGATGTCGTTTTGGTTCTCAATTAATTGTTGTATCGCGTTGTCATAGCGTTCTGCGTCTTGACTATCTAGATTTGCGGTAATTGCTTTGATTATGTTTCCTAATCCGTTGATTAGTCCTCTTTTTCTTCTCGTCATTTGTTCTGTAGGCATTAGTCGATTAAATTTGTCTTCTATATTTTCAAAATGCTTTCTGTTATACTGTCGTAGTTCATCATTTCTATTGCATATTCTTTTCCGAATTTTGTTGTGTCCATTGATTGTTTTAGTCGAAAATAATTATTTTTTATTATTTGAAATTCTTGTTTTAGCTCGGTTATATCGAATTTTTGTGCAAAGGTCCAATAATCTATAGTGTTCTGCATACTGCCTAATTTTATTGGTAGTATACCGGGGTTATTCTTTATGTCTTCAATTATAATTTCTGTGTCCGTTCTACCTGGGTGGAGGTTGACGGTAAGGGTGACGATGTCCATCTGAAAGTACAGGGTGTCTTAAATTTTTGAGGTGAACATATTTTGTTGTCTTGCCGTCGTCTATTGCGGCTACGTTTTTGTCGGATATTCGTTTGATTTTAAAGGGGCCTAAATTTCTCGGTGCCGTTTTGTGTCTTTTGCTTTGGTAATTTTTCTCGAATACGGTTTGTCCTATGGAAAATTTGTTTAGGTCTGAGTTTTTATTACGGGTCGCGGTAATGCGTTCTTTATCGTTATCTAACTTATCCTTTACTTTGTCATAAGTTATTTTAAGTTTCTCTTTGTGATCTTTAGCGTATTGCTGATAGATTTCTTTGTTATAATGTATATCGTACGGGTTGCGTGAATCTGAGTGTCCTAGAGTTAGTTCTAAGGGTGTAAAATTTGTCGATGAATGAATGGTGTTATTATACGCGATTAATGCGTATGACATTAAATTAATTATGTGTTCTTTCTTGTAATTTATTCGTAATAATCTGATCTGTTCTAATAGGGTTGAATGTAGTCTTTCGATTAGTCCGTTAGATTCAGGGTGGTTCTCCGTTATAAAGTGAATTTTTATTTTGTGTAATTCCAAAGTGTTTTGAATTGTTTCGTTTTTGAATTCGCTTCCGTTGTCTAACGTTATTGTTTCGGGTGTTCCGTAAAATGTAAAATAGTGTAGAAATCCTTGAGTTACGTCTATACTATTTTTAGAAGTGATTGGTATTGCTTGGCCTATTTTCGTAAATCAGTTCACGATTGTTAGGTAACTTTGTGCTTCTACTACTAGAGTATCTGCGTGTAATTTTTGAAAAGGTTTGTCTGGTGTTTTAGTCAACATTAAGGGTATCTTTGGGGGTTTTCTGTCATATTTGGCTTTATCACATAATTCACACTGATTGATAAAGTCTGTAGTTAATTCTTTCATGTCCTTGAAATAGTAACGTCTCATAATTTGTTTTAGGGTTTCGTTTATTCCTCGATGGTTGGTCTTTCCTTCGTGTTGGTTTCTTATCACGTCATTTATTTCGTCAGGGTCGTCTAATGTTATTAATTTTCTTGTGCATCTTATAAGTTCGAGGCCAGAATTGTTGAATAGTTTAACATATATTTCTGAAAATCGTTTGTACAAGTTTTCCGTGTTAAAATAAAAGTAAAATCGTTTTTTCTCGGGGGTGTATTCCTTTAGAATTTTAATTATCTGTGATTCATTGTCGTCTTTGGTTATTTGAACTTGGTAAATTTTCTTATTATCAACTTTCGTGTATTTTACAGGGTTGGAGTTGTTTAAAGCTTCTGTGATTATAAATTGATTGGGTTTCATGTCTATAGCTTCGTTAAAAATTTTAATTGCGGTTTCCGGTTCGTCATTTTGTGTCGAATGTATGGTTTCCATTTCTTTTGGGTCTTCTCTAATTTCGGTCTCGCCTACGTTTCCTACCACTGATTCGGTTTCTAGTGCGTTAAGTTGGATTCTACTTAAAGCGTCTGCGTTATTGTTGTAAATTCCCTTTTTGTATATGATCTCATAGTCATATTCTTCTAGTCCAATTCTCCATCTTTGTAATTTCGAGTTAGGTTCTTTGAGTTTGCATAGCCATACTAATGGTCTATGATCGGTGTATATATAAAATTTTCGTACGTATCGGTACGGTCTAAAATACTTTGTTGCCCAAATTATGGCTAACAATTCTTTCTCTATCGTACTGTATCGTTGCTCTGTTTCGTTGTGGGTTCTGGATGCGTAACTGATGGGTTTATCGTTACCTACTGTTTCTTGACTTAATACTGCGCCTAAGGCTACATTTGATGCGTCCGTTGTTAATATGAATGGTTTCGAAAAGCCTGGGTATTCTAGTACGGGGTGATTTGTTAAAATGCTTTTGATTTTATCTACTGCTTTGATAAATTCTGGGGTATGTACAATTTTGTTTCCCTTTTTTAAACAATTGGTTAGAGGCTTTGTTATTTGAGCATAACCTTTAATGAATTTTCGGTAATATCCGCTAAGGCCTAAAAATCCTTTTATCTCTTTATTCATTTTGGGTATGGGGTAATTTAATACAGCGTTTGTTTTGTCGGGGTTCGGCATCACTCCTTGGGGTGTTATTACGTGTCCTAAAAATGCTACTTCCTTCTGTAGGAATTCGCTCTTATCTACTTGTACTTTAAATTGTGCGGTTCTTAATCTTTCGAACACTTCTCGTAATCTTTCAATGTGCTCCACTAATGATGTTGAATACACTATTATATCATCTAGGTACACAAGGCATTTTTCATTGTGTATCCCTCGTAGTATGTTATCCATTACTCGTTGAAAAGTTGCGGGTGCGTTCTTCAGTCCGAATGGCATCCGTTTATATTCATAATGTCCTCTAGGTGTGCTAAAGGCTGTCTTTTGTGTATCTACTTCTTCCATTTCCACTTGATGGTATCCTGATGCTAAATCTAGCGTCGAAAAATATTGGCACTTGCCTACCTTATCTAAAATCTCTGTTATATTCGGTAACTGGTATTTATCGTCTACCGTTTTTTCATTTAATTTGCGGTAATCTATTACCATTCTGTATTTCCGTTTTCCTGATGCGTCTAGTTTCTTCAGTACTATTAATACGGGGCTGCTCCATGGTGAATTGGAATGTTGTATTATATCTTGATCTAATAGATCGGCTACTTGTATGTCAGCTTCTTCCTGACTTGCCTGGGGTAATCTGTATGCTTTGGTGAATATCGGTTTGTTGTCTGTTAGCTCAATGTTGTGCTTAACTGTATTTGTAAAGGTTAGGGGTATTCCTTCGCAATGGAATATGTCGCGGTACTCGTAACATAATTTTTGTATTGCTTTCTGCTCTTCGTGATTTATGTCGCGGTTAAATCGGATTTTATTTAAATTTTGTCTTAACATTTCGTCGTTTTCTACGGGGTTGTAATTTTCGTTTAAGTTTTCATCTATTTCCATTTCATTAAAATTTAATTCTTCTACGTTAATCGGGTTTGTTAAGGATAGTTCTACGGTGTAGTCATTTGAATTTAGTATTGTTGTTGTGGCGAAATTGTCTTTGATTTTTACTAATGCGGTTGGGGTTTTTACTCCTTGTTGAAAAGTTATGTGGTTTATTATTCCTAAGTTATTATTTGAATTTACAGGGATTCTTATCTTTTTTCTGTTCGGGGTTCTAATGTATATTTTTCGTCAATTTGGGTGTTTTGAAATTTGATGGGGATTCGTCCATATTTGGTTCTTAATAATCGGTTTTTAATATCTATGTTGGCTCCTAATTTTCTTAGAAGGTCCATTCCTAATAGTCCGTCATATTTGTTGTTAAATTCAAATATGCAGAATTTGTGTTTCATTTTTACGTTAAAGGTTTTTGGTAAAGGTATGTTTGCTACGAATTGGTGCAGGGTTGTTTGATGGGCGGTTTTAATTTTGAAGGGTTCTCTTTCTACATAGTTTAGATAATGTTTTTTTACTGTTCGCGGGCTTATTAATGTTTTTGAAGATCCGGTATCGATTAGTAATTTAAATTCAGCGTGGGGTATTTCGATATAGGGTAATACAAGGTGATTCATATTATTTAGATTTATTACGTTTGGTCGTTTATAAAATGGTCCATTTGAAAATTTGAACAAATGTTCTCTTCGTCGTCCTCCTCATAATTTTCATATGGTTCTTCGCGTTCATAATGGTTTGATTGGTTTTGTTCATTATTCGTACACGGTCGATTGTTATTATTCTGGTTATCTTCATACTCTTCTACTTCTTGATGAAATAGCTCTTCTGAAGTGAAAGTGCGTTTTTGATTGGGGTTTGGTCTTATGTGCGTTATTTTGGTGTTTTGATTTGATTTGATTTATTTATTTCCACAAAACATTTTCATGTTGTAGGAAACTACACTTATATTAATTTACAAAGTTATCTTATAGACTATTAAAACATGTCCTAATCTAATAAAATCACTAGTATTAATTACAACTAAAATGTCACAAATATCACTGTAGTATCAACTGCTCTGATTTATATGGTTTTGTCATCAATATATTCATGCACTGAGTAATATGCTTTCTGAAGCAGCAAAGCTTTAATCGCCCTTTTAAATGTTAGAAGTGAATGGTTTTTAAATCTGTTAGGAAGATGGTTGTACAATTTAACACCCATATATTGCAAGCTGTTTTCAAATTTTCTGGTCTCATGTCGTGGCACTACCAGCAATTGGCCCGATTGCCTGGTTTTAATCGTCTTGGCGACTTCAAAGAATACATTTTTAAATTTGTGCACAAAGCACAGACATTCAAAGATGTAGACACATGGAAAGGTTAACAACGCTAAGGATACAAATAGTTTTCTGCAGCTTTCTCGTCTAGGAGACTTACTAAGTATGCGAATGGCTGTTTTTTGTTCGAGGAAAATTCTAAATGCATGAGATGATATACCCCAAAACATAATGCAATAGCGCATTATACTATAAAAGTATGCATGATATACCATCAATAGTGTTGAGTGTGACATTACTGTGAGAAGTTTGCGCAGTGCAAAATTGGCTTTCACGAGATGTTTATGAATTTGAGTAATGTGATTCTCCCAATCAAGCGAGCAATCTACAGTAGCTCCCAGGAATTTTATATTGTGAATGACCTTTATGCCAATGTTGTCCATGGAAATTGTAATCTTTTTGTTGAATAATATGCAACTAGTTTTATCCAAATTTAATGTGATTCTATTTAATTCACACCAATCATTTATACTCTTTAAGCTTTTTTGTATTGAAGTACTCAATCCTAAGGGAGTCGTCGACTTACAAATACATAGAGCATCATCTGCATAGAGATAACTACGTCCAAACTCAATGTTTGCTGGGAGATCATTTACATAAATCAAAAATAGTAGTGGTCCCAAAACAGAGCCCTGAGGAACTCCTTGGTTTAGTACAGCTTCCGATGACAAAGATACCCTACCATCAATACCACCAATTGCAACATATTGTTTTCGTTCAAACAAATAAGAACAAATTAAGTCATAAGCTATACCTCTAATACCATAATGTTCTAATTTAAATAACAGTATTTCGTGTTTTACGGACTCAAATGCTTTACTAAAATCGCAGGATATACACCCAACATACAGCTTCTTATCTATGCTGGTATGAATATCTTTTGTTATATTATAAAGTGCTGTTTCTACACTTTGTCCTTTGACGAATCCATGTTGTAAACTAGAGATAATATTGCAGTCCTTAAAGAAACTAATAAATCGGTTGTAAATTACTTTTTCAAAAATTTTTGATAAGCATGGAAGCAATGCTATTGGTCTATAATTATTAATGTTATATGAATCACCTTTTTCAACACTGGTATAACTTTGGCTGTTTTAAAGCATTCTGGAAAATTCCCTCGTTCTAAAAACAAATTAAAAATATACACCAGATTTTCAACAATAGAATACTTGCAATGTTTAATTACTGTGATGGAAATTGAGTCTAATCCAGATGAAGTTTTATTTTGAAAACCATTTATTATATCTATTATCTCATATCGATTACATGGTGTTAGGAAGATTGTTCTACTATTTTGGGCCATCACAGAATTCAATTTAGATTTTATATTTACTTCACAATTATCTTTACCTGTACTGAAATTTTGAGAATAAAAACTAAACTGCTTATTAAACAAGTTTGCTATTTGTAAAGAGTCCGATATAACCTTGTCATCTATCCGAATTTTAATTTCGTTGACATTTGTGTTGCTAGAGAGTTCGCCTTTTATTATTTTCCAAGCCATTTTAGATTTATTATTCGCTAATAAGATTTGTTTATGTAGGAAATTCTTTTTGGCCTGTATGATTACAGTCTTTAGTGTTTTGCAATACACAATTACATAGTTATGAAACCAGGATTCTTTAAAGTATTTACATAGCAAAATTAAGCTTCTTTTATTACAACAAGAAACACGTATACCTTTGGTGATCCATTGATTATCACTATTACGTTGTTTGGATTTTACCAATGGAAAACACTCATCGAAACACTCTACTAGTCTAGACATGTAATCCTTAGCTAAGGCATTTATATTATCAGTTGTTGCTATCACAATGTTTCCTATTTCATTAGCAAATTTTATGATGTTATTATTATTAAAAGTGCGAAACCATTTGTACTCTTTTTTGACCTGTGATGCACCACTGATATTATTCAGTATACTTACATACAGTGGGAAGTGGGTCTGGTGTTACCAGATGAGGTATCCATTGGTGTGGGTTTATAATAGTTATTGGGATTATTATTGTTTATCATCGGTGAGTTTCTGTTAGTATTCGCGTTGAATGCTGGTCTTTGCTGATTTATATTTTGATTGAATCTCGGTTGAAATGCGGGTTTTGAAAAGTTCGGGTAAAATGTTGGTTTTGAGAATTGTTTGTATTGGTTGTTAAAGTTTGAGTTATTAAATTGTGGATTATTATTTCGCATTTGGTTTGTTTGTGCATTGAATGGGTTGAATTTTTGTTGTGGATTTATTTGTCTTGCGGGTTGTATAGTTTTCATTGGCGTGTAGCTTTTATTCGCGTTGGGGTTATATAGTCGGTTTCTATAGTACATTACGTTCTTTTCTTCGATTATCATGTTCATTGCTTTTTCTAAGTTTTGGGGGTGTTGAAATCTAATTTTATCTGAAAGTCGTTCGGGTAGTGCATTTAGATAGGTATCTAATGCCATCTCGTCGTACATTTTCGTTTTTAAAAGTTTTACGTTTGGGTCGGCTTCTTCGATTTTGAGTTTTGTCAAGATCAAGCTTCTTACATCTTGGCATTTCATTCCAAATTGATAGGGTGATTGGTTGTGTTCCATCCTAAAGTTTGTCAAATCCCTTACTAAACATTTTAAGTTTCTTTGATCGCCGAAATATGCTATCAATATGCGTTTGTATTCTTCCCATTGGTCTACGTCTTCGCGACTTGCAATTAATGTTAGTGCCCTTCCGGTCAGTTTAATGATAATAAGGCGGATAAGCAAAGATAAGCAAAAGATTTTTAGGAATATTTTGCTGGCTGAAATGTAGTTACTAAGTAAACATTGGTCATTACTGTTAAAGCTGGGGATCATTTCTAAGTACAGTTTCATTTCATTAGTCATCTTGGTTGAGGTAATATTTGGGTAATTTTAAAAAATTTAAAAAATTTTTTTTTTTTTTGAAAAAAAATTTGGGTTTATTTGTAGTTTTCGGTGTTATTTAATGAGTTTTACGCTTGGTATTGGTTTGGTTGAGTTTACTCTTAATTTGCCGATTTTAATCTTAATTTTCTGAAGTTTCAATAGGCTGAGTAGTTTTTTGTGGTAATTTATTGTGCTTGAATGTTTTGCGTTAGTTAAAACTTCTCTATTTTTAATTAATGTCGATTTTAGTTAGGTGCGTAATAATTATCTTTTTGGTTTATGCGATTGTAAGGTGTCTGCAATGCTTACAATGTTGTCAATTAATTAGTTGCGTTAGCGTCTCTATTATAGGTTATTTTTAATTATACTGTGGGTGTTATTCAGTACTCGCTGTGATTTTATACACTGAAATTTGTGCTTCGTTAATTTACTGAAATATTTAATTAAAATTTTCACGTTTGAATGCGTTCTCAGTACCGTAATTATTTATATCTTTCCTGAGTAATTTAAATTGATACCTTATGAAAGTTTCTGGTCGTAATTTTGTTTAATTTATAATGCTTGAATTCTGAAAGGTTTCCGCGATGTATTTAAATAGCTTTTAATGTGATTTATTATCAGATTTTATGCGTATTTATCCAGGGTTAGATTTCATTCACTTTTGAAGATGAGATATTTGCGTTCAATTTGCGCTTTGTTATTTCTTGTAATAAGAATGTGGTTTTTTATAGTAGATTGCAGGTTGTCTATTTATGGATTGTATTCCGTCTCGCGTTTGAATAGTTGCGTTGTTATTAGGATTTTGGTTTTAATTGTTTGTGATTTTAGCTTTCGCTTTTTTTTATTCTCGGTGTATTTAAATTATTTTTACGCGCCAGTTAATTCTTTTATTATTGAATTAAAAATTCGTTTCTTGCGTTAGTTAAAGTTGTTGAATTAGAAATTCTAAAAATTTTTTGTGTCAGTTAAGATTGCTGAATTAGAGGTTTGAATTTGTTTCTAAAAAATTTTCTTACGTTAGTCAAAACGTGATCTAGTCTCTTGCGCGCTTTGCGACTTTTTAATTGTCTCTAGTTTTTGTGTCTCAGAATAGTTTTTCTCAGTTCTTTGTCTCAGAATTATAGTTTTCTCAAGTTTTTTTTTTTTAAATATTTCTCATATACAAGTAAAATAATAATAAAAGCTTGAAGATAATCTCTAGCAATTGCTAAGTTGATTATTGTCAAAAAATTGTATAAAATGTTTGTAACAATAGTTAATATACATATACAAATCATAAACTAGCAAATATCAAATGTCTTTGTTAATAATAAAATAAATTTCAATTGGTTTAAGGAAAATGAACTTACACTAGTTGCTTTGTTGATTTCATTGATTTCTTTCTTTGTTTCTGTTTTCTTTTTGGTTTCTTGGATTTGATCTATGCTTGTATCGCCTCCAATTTTTCTTTTGTTGTATTCGAACTATTCTTGTTTCTCCTTCAACTGCTAGACTTGAACGATGCGTGTTTCGCCTCCAACTTTTGTTTTGCCAAATTCGGAATTGAAATTCCCGGACCACCAGTTCCTCGAAGTTGGATTCGCTAGTGCCCTTTTGACATCCGTTACGACTGCGCCAGTTAAGGTTTGTGGCTTCGAGCGGTCCTTTTTAAAAAGACTCTTTGAACTTTAACACATTAATTTTTTTATTATACAGAAATTAATTGGAATTTTGACAAACTTGAATAATTAGTCTAATTCGAAATACATTAATTAATTGTACAATGAGCTATCTACGAACTGCAATGTAAAAGATGAACGTTTGATGAACTGACTGCGAGTGGAGCTCCAGGGCCTTATATAATCTTCCTACCCCCTCACAGTTCTGTGGGAACTTGCAGACCTAATGTCTGCTTACACTTGACTCTATTCATGATACATAGTTGCTATCTTAAAAGCTATTCATACTTACAATGTTGCAGGCTTATTTCTGCGTAATCTCGGTACGTGACTTCCTACGACCGTTTGTGACCTGACATCTGCAGTGTCATTTATCCTTGTGCTACTTTGTAGCGCTTTCGTTCCCATGAACGTTTATAAACTGAAATAAATTGTAACAAATTGTCTTTTATGACATTGTTGCACATTTTTTAATATTTCCTAATAACTTTCTTAAGTATTAGTTTTATATTGATATAACAAATGGGGGATCACACAACTCGTGTTGCCTCAAATGTCGTGAAAGGTATTTTATAATCTGTCTGTCCGTCAACGGTGGACTTAGTTGTTTAGCTATGCTATACTTTTGTATAGCATACTGCTCCCTACTTCCTGCAAATTCACCCTTATATTTACCAGTTATTAAATCGTCCCGTATTTGATCTTGTCTGTGGTCCTTCCAGTAGTGTTTCAAAAATCTGTCCTCAAACTTACTAAAGTTTCTATCTCCTGTCCTATGAGATTATACCAGGCCTCAGCATGGTCTTTCAATAACGCCTTTACAATATTTAGTTTTGCCTGTTCATCGAATAAATTTCCTACTAAACTTCTAATATTATTTATAAAAGTTTGTGGGTTCACCCCACTATTCCCATAGAATTTCATTTGCTGGTCCAGTGACATATTCCCTGTAACAAATCTCGGACCATCCCCCATCAAAGTCGACACATTCTGTTTAATTTTGCTTACCTCTCTTTCAACCCTTCCTAGCTGATCTCTACATGAATCTGTCACCTCAGTCATTTATACATTCATCTCTTCTTCACAAAAGATTTTAACCTCCGTCCTTAATTGTCCCATCTCCTGACTCAAGCCTCTTATATCCCGTTCATTTTTATCAACCCTATTTTCTACATCCCCCATTTTCACAGTTAAACTATTTTTAAAATCCGAAAATTCTCTTGTAGATTTTTCTATTTTCTCCCCTAATTCCTGGCTCAGTTCAAATTTTTGATTCGATTCTAGTCTAACTCCAGTCAACGTTTCATTCATTTGTTCAAATTTTCTATTCGAGTCCTCTCTAACCCCGCTTAATGTTTCATTCAGCCTTGCAAGCATCGTCATTATCATCTTGTTTCGTTGCTCTCCCGATGCTGTCTTTGATTGATCCCTACTACCTCATGCTCCATTTTTTCTGTTTTTTCAAATAACGCGCTATCATCACTTCCAATCTCAACCCTTTGACTTCTTACCCACTCCTTCCTCTGTATACGTTTAAATCACTTCCTCAAACACTCAAAAATATTTACAGATTTACACTACACACACACACACTCTCACTCAGCTTGCCAGTTTCCTGGAATAAAATTTTCGAATTTTATCTGGGAATCAAGCCCTCGCGTTCGGGTCGCCATAAAATTGCAGTGGAAGTCGGGAACACTCGAGATCTCCATAAAAACCAATCAAGCCCCCGCTTGGGCCAACATAAAATTGCTGTGGATCTCTAGAACAATCGGGATCGCCTTCGTTGGCCCGCCATTATATTTTCTGCAAATTAAAAAAAACCTTACAATACCTTTGGAACGCCTCCTTATTTCTGCACACCCTGGCTAGCTCTAAAATCTGCTTCTCCTTGGATACCTACCATCCTAAGTACATTCTTTTCTCACAAATACAGTCAAATGAAATTACCACTTAAATAATGCAACACGACATACAACCTCTTTATTTACACATGTTAACAAGTTTCCATTAGTAAGAAAATATTTACACATTTGTATATACAGTTTGATAAAAAATGTTACCATCTCAATCTTTAAATCTTTTAAAATTTTATGATTTTAATATATTTTAACAATTTTATTTTAGACGAGTAGATGGGCTCGTTGTGAAACCCTAAATTGATTTTTATTCTGGTCTATGTTGAGCTCGGTATAATCCAGTTACTCTAAACGCTTTTACACATCGCATTTTTGTTTAAAATACAGCTAAAGACACGTTTACTCCTTACAACAACATTTTTATGTCATTAATAAACATGTTAAGTAATCAATATCAAATGTCCTATACATATACCCCCTTAAATGAGTTTTTATGGTAATGAAATACACCCCCAATAAGTCAAAACACTCAAGCACAAAATATCAGCACAAATGTTCAAGCAAAAGCAAGAAATTAATTTCTTTACCTGGAGTAAGCTTTGTCCTTCGTTACTTCTGAAGATGTGTTCCAAAACCTTTGTATTCATACCTGGATCCAACTCATTTTCCCTCGCCATCCAAATCTCTGCAACCACCTTTAGTATTTCTACCCGGATAATTGTCTCGACCTAGCTTAACCTTCCATAATAACTACACTTCACGCATACTTGTTTCTAACTTCTCGATTCGTTTACCCAAGTACCATCCTATCATTAGATTTTAGCGTGTAGTAACAGCACCTTTACTAACCAAGCACCCACTTGTGCAAATCACACTTTTAATACATTACCGGTACGTTACTAACAGTTTTTACACACTTTTAAATAGGATGTTGTATGATAATTCAACGACAATCAGTACAAAGTAAAAGCAAGTAATAGCAAGTCAGTAAGAGATCTAAGAGATCTAAGAAAGAGAGCTTTAATACCTCTCCCAGTGTATTTATACGCTTTTGAATACCCTTCACGGACGCTCATTTTATCGAAAAGCCTATTTTCCAAAACCGATTCTCCAAATTTTGTTCGTAACAAACTTCTACGTCCGAAATTTCTAAGTTTACCCAGCTTTTACCTTGAAATTTGCTCAACAACATTTAACCGACGCGAGCTTCTCAAAACTTCTAGCCTTCGACCAATTATATTACTTTCTCCCGTTTTTAACGTCCAACCCCTATCTACCTTTCTTTATTTCGCCCATATTTACTGTCTCTTTTAGAACACCACTCAAGCTACAGAAAATAGATGTTGTGTTTGGCTTCCAAATCTACTGCGTACTTTAGACGAGTATTTTAACTAACGTTTTATTATACGTGTTCTCTGTCTGTTTTACATTATGGATATTTCATTTCACTTTGTCTTCAAAGCATTTGTTATTTTAGTAGCTTGTCGCATCGACCGTTACATACAATACTATCGAATTCTGTCCCAACGTATATTTCAGTTCTTTGAACTTGACATTTTGACTATGAGGTTTCCTTTGAAGCAAATTGTCCATTTAAAATTATAATTAGCACTTTAGTTTATCTTGCGTTAAAAATCTTGCAAAATGTTTTCGTTGCACAATATTTTGGCGCAGTGCTCACAATATGTACTGTATTTTACTTGTATTGATTTATTGAAACAACATTTTGTCTCTTAAGACTTAAATGAGCATTTAGATCTGATAATCGAGTACCTACTGTAATTTAAATTGTTTTACAATGATTATTGCTAAAAATTTCAAGTGTATAAAATTTTGATGAATTATTACTTTCTAGAAATAGTATGCTTTAAGTAAAGAATTTTATATTATTCAGCATAAGATTTTTATATTTGACAATTGGGTGCCGAGTACTACAGAATGGAACTTAGCGGTTCGGGACACAGCCATAGTGGAAAAGGGAGTTGCAAAAACAATTAATAGAACCCTTTTGGAGTCTAGCATAAGTCACTCTCCCTCAACCACAGTTGTTGGCGACTGCCTTTAGGCTGGTTAGGCACTGGTTCCAGCTTATTTAGAAAATAGGATGTTTACTTGTGACAATAAATGTTTGAGATTGTTATTATTATTGCTTCTTTCGTTTCCTGTTAGATTTTAATTTGTTTCACAAGTCAATCGATGTTGTTTAAAAACTGTTACATGATGGTTTCAGTAAAGATGGTGCTCAAATTTGATTGTTTTGTTTACCTGATCATGTAGGATTAGAATTCCAATTCTACAATTTTGTGAACGTTTGATGTATAGTGCTAGTCAAATGTAATATAAGCCATAATTGTTTCATTGCTATGAAATCCGTATTCAAAGTGTCTTACAATATATCCATTCATTGTTTAAGACAGCGATACTTTATGAAGTGTAAGTGTGTATTTGTAAATTGATATATGGTATGCAACTTGCCTATTAACATAGGACAAAGATGTGTTTGAAATCATGAAATAATCAAGGAAAGTATACTTTTCTTTACATAAGATCGATTGTACATATGTTGAATAAATTGGTGCAAGGTTGATAACTTAAATTTGATACAAGAACTATTGTAGACTGTAACATAAAATTAATGTGTGAAAGTCTGATAAGGTAAACTCTTTGAATATTAATGGAATTAATTTAAATATATTCGTAATAATTTTAGAATATTTGATACTATGTATAAATGAACATCGAATATTGCTTTAATAAGATGCTTATGCAAGATAACGCAACATTAAGTCTATGTGCAAATAATATTAGATACTGTTCACCGATATTGGCCAAAAATTAAACTATGCCAGTCTATTATCGTATCAATTTTCAATTACAAACATAAATTGCTCAGCTCGATAAATTAGCAATCTTAAAAATACACTCTATTATTTAAGAAAGATCTTTAAAGAACATGTGAAATGTTAAAGAGCAGTAAGAATATGGTGAAACTTGATTAAAATGATCAAATAAATATTAAGTTAATGAATAAAATCGTATATAAATTTAAGTTGCACGATTAGAATAATTATTACAAAATTAACTGGTAAATTCGTTATGTACTTACTTTTGAATGTAAATGTATTTGTTACATTAGCAAATCTGAAAATGGCTACATTATTAAAACTTGTATTCTTAATCTTATACTTTTGATCTACTTGTATGTATTAATCATTTCGTTAGTTAACTATAAAGACATATAGTATACTTGTGTATAAATTAAAGCACATATACTTTGAACATTACAGTTAGATAATTTTGTAATAGTTATGGAAAGTAAGTGCTTAAACTAGCACATTTAAAATTAGACATTAATACAGTTTATAGATAATTTTAAGGATTTGTGAAGATTACTGACTAGAATAATATCATTGTTGACCTCGAAATTTCAAACTAATTGTTAAATTACCTGTGACATTTAATAATATCAATTTACTAGGTAAGTATATGTAATAACTTTGGATGACTTGACATTTATCTTGAAAATATATATTTTTGTAATTTGTGAACTAATGAATAATTAGATTTGAAACTTGTAGATATCGATTTATCAATATATTAAGATACAGTAAATGTACATTGGTATATCGACATTTATTTAAAGGAAAAAATATTTATTAGAATTTGATGCATTGAAATTTATTTAATCAGTAACTTCACATATCTTTATTATGATGAATTTTTGTACAGTTAGTGATTTAATTTAATTCTATTAAATACTTGAGGTTAAATATCAATAATTTATTAATGATACTAGATCCTTTTGATTCAAACTAGACTAATAAATTGATACTACTAGATGATAAATTGAAGATCGATACCTTGAAATTGAATTAGAATGATTACTTTAAATGATGAATACTTTGTCAAGTTGATGTATTAAAATAATATGATATGTTTGTACATTCCAATTATAATTACTGTTTGGATTAAGCTTTAACCTAACATTCATCTATTGAGGTATAATTTTGAAAACATTCTAGGATTTTAGTAAACTAACATTATTCTGAACATCTTCAGATTCACTTTGGAGAACTGCAATGTCATCAGATTATATAACTACCAGATTGTTGTCAAATTGCATTTTACATTGATTGTAAACTTGTTTGATTTGTGTACAATCCTATTAGTAGACATTCGTTTTTTAACGAAATCTGAAAGCCATGCTAACACGAATACATTCTTCAACAATATATAATGAGACAATGTTTATGGAAACAAAGGATATTAAACGCGAATACTTATGAAAGCATTTTGAAACTTACAACCTGAGTTACAAACGACAGTATGCATACTACGCTTTTAGTTGAAATATGAAAGAAACTTTAGAAAGCCTTAAAACTTCTGACCATTCTCTATCATATTCGATTTTGTTAACCTTACGAACCATTGCATCACTAGCATTTTAAAAATATTACTGGATTTTAGAAACTTAATATTGAAAACTTGAGATTATTGGAAGAACTGCAACTGGGACATGTTACAGAAACTCCAATGATATTCTAAAATATAGCAATTATTAGTCCATAAATTTAAAATTTGGTAACTTATTTGAATCTGACATACGTAAATAAGCGTTTTTAATGAACCCGTAAAGCCCCACTTGTAACAGAATAATTCTCAACTAAATTACTAAGAGACAATTTAGGAATAATCATAACGATATTATACTTTGATTAATTATAAACATTATTGAAATCTAATCAATCCTGCTAAGTAAAAGAGAACTTTAGTACAAGATACTACCGCATTGTTAAGTTTGATAAATTAGTTGCAAGTAAATTGTGGACAAGTCGTAAAAACTAAACATTTAGCAAAATTGAAAATCATCACCCCTGAAAACTTGTTTGCACAAGAAATTAATGATTAATCTTAAATGAAGTAACTAAAAGTAGAATATGTTCGAAAACAGAATTATACATTTTACAGTAAAATTTAAATCCAATGTTCAAACATTTTCTTTTTACTTGCACATGTGAAAATAACGAATTTACTAAAAGTATAGTAATTGACGAATAAATTCCAAAAAAGATTTTCCTGGAAGATTCCAATTCAATCGCATTACTACTGGATGATTTTAAAGTTCATATATTAATGTTCTAAGCACTTGAACTTTTGTCATTGATCCTATAGTATAATTATTTGTAACTATTAAAGTTAATTTTATTATTCATGATTTACAATTTTAGACTATAACTTGTTTACTTGTGATGAAATTCAAGCTGTGGCACTAATGACAATGTCAAGAATGCGAACTTTTAAAATGTTAACTTTGTCACCAGCATGAGTACTGTCAACTAAAATTCAGTGAGTTTTAATAAATGAACATCTTATCAATGTTAGTCATACAATAGAACAATATTTATAGATAGTAGTATATATTTCATTAGCAATTTCAGTACGTTTTCTTGCTTTCAACCTATTTAGGGTTACTGTAATTGACGAAAAAATTTAATAAGATAGATTGTGCTCTATTCTTAGTTCCTTACTTTACATATGAAATTGTGCTAGAATGAAGTGCTTTCTGGATGGAAATCTAGTAATCGTTTGTATAATAATGCCAGTTATTTTGTGAATTGCGTCCAATAATACCTTACCAGCTATGTCAACTTCTGGAGAAAGTCATGGAGTGCATACACGTGATCTGGGAAGAAGCTATTCTTGAACTGTTTGGTGCCAAGTGCATACATTTGTATAAGATGTTTATCATCTCGTAACAATTCATAATTATCGTATCTTTAGATACTCTAAGGCCTATATAGATTAACCTTACAGCAAATGATATTTGTTTGAAAAGCGTAAAATAATACGTGCTTCCACAAATTTCAATTAGTCAAAGTAGATAAGACTTTCAACTCAATGTAGTAAATCGGTGACATAGGCATTATGGCTACTATACCATTATAGATTTTCTACTTTATATAATGCCTTTATTTGATGAAAAATTAATCTTGTTTAACTCTAATTTCTGGCCGTCAATAAACAACTGTACTTACAAAATCTCGTTGAATTTTCCAAGAATCATTCACTTGATAACCCCATAAATCTAATACAGTACTTTGAAGGCATTAGAAACAAACTTTACCTTTATAGCATTAAAATTATACACCCTTTCATCCAGGACAAGCATCTTTCTTTTAAATAATTGTTACAGCTTGTCTTCAGATGTGCCAAATCTTGATTTTTTTTTTTCACCTGAACGTTGGGATAAAAGTTTTCAAGTTCCTTTCTGTGAATTTATGATCAGTCCAATGTCAATTTCATGCTGACGCATTAAATGCATCACACTCAAAGTAACCCGCAATTCTTTGTATAGATCCAAGAAAAGCATTTCTGAAGTATCAAATTGAAATCGCATCAAATCGGATTGATTTTATAAGTTCATATATTAATTTTTAAGCACCTTGTAACTTTGTTCCACTTGCATCTGAGAAATTTTTGTATCTATTGAAGCTATTCTTTATTATCAGATACAATATTTAACACTATAATTTATACTTTGATGCATTAAGCCGATAAGACGACAAAAATCGAAATGTTAGATTATTGCTAAACAAAATAAAAACAATTTATATCATCATAGACAAATTATTATTGTGCTATTTAACTAAGTTATATTTCATTAGCTAATTTTCAATATTCAATCTTCTTCATTTCTCAAACACTAATATTTAGGTGTAAGTTACTTGTCAAATAGATCATTATTGGATGATTTTTATATTAACATTTATAGTTATGCTTATACTCTTATTAAATAAATGCCCTTTTAATTATGCCATGGTAGTTATGTAAACTAGTCAATCATTTAAGACATATTTGATAAATACGCCTTAATTATATTATATGTTCAACTTGTGCATTATAACATTTTAGATCTTGATCTATTGACAATGAACTTGGAATTAAACATTGACGTTCTTTAAAAGATCGTTTTTAATGATCATAATATAATATCAAACTGAGTACATTGTAATCAATTTTAGGTACTGTTTCATAACAAATTATCATATAATTACATATTTTATCTTCTTTAAGGAAGCATTAAGGCGTCTTTATGTAATGCCTTATTTTAAATAGGAATGAGAATTAATGCTCTCTGGAACTAATAATTTTATGTTGGTGCTTTGTATAAAATTAGTAATGTGTGCCATTTCCTGGTAGATTATAGGTAGTAGCTTACCTAATTTATTCTGCTAAACAAAGAAAAGATAATTACTCAGAATAGATATTACAATGTGTAGTTATCTGAAGCTAATAGATGTATATTTGTAAAAAAGCTATTATATTATTGTTTTATGGATATGTGTTAAATATACTAAATTCGTATTACTAAGATTATCATTATTAAGTATTAATACAATAGTTACTTTAAATCTTTGTTTTTGAAAAGGTTATTGACTGACTGCTGATTATACTAATACTGTAAATGTAAAATATTGTGAAGTTTTAAAATAGCATCCAGATACAAGTATACTTAAATAATTTTAGTGGAAAATAGTAACATCCACATTATTAGTGGGTATAATATACACGTAATACAAACAACTATGCTGTGATGTACAACTTGCAGTACTCATATGTTGGTGAGAGCATTAATTATAACGAGACTTTTAATTCTTACTTCAAGCAAAACATTGAATTAATAGTCTATTCTTGATCCTAGAAGATCTTTGTAAAATTGTTACCTATTGCACAATATTACTTTGCGCAGAGTCACATATTTTTTACTGAACTATTTGATCTATGTATTAATTATTAACAATAATTTATGTACTTCTCTAATGACTTAAATGTAGTCATTTCTTGATCTGTCATAATGAGATTATCCTAACTGTAATTTCAAATTGTTTTCAATGATTATCTCTAATAACTTCAAGTGTATAAAATCTTGATCTGAATGCTTAATTTCTAGAAATTCGCAATCATAGTGATGCTTTAAGTAAAGTTACTATATATTTAGTCATTAAAATTGAATTATATTGACTTGATCTGTAGTTCTATTTATCTGACTTAACATAATGTGTTAATTATTATTATTATTGCGTATTAGACATATATTAAGCTTATTGTAATATTACGGGCATATGAGGTGATGCAAATACAGAAATGAGTAACTATCATTTGAGTACCGAGAATCAGTAAGCACTTAAATTCGAGATCAAACAATAAACAGTTAACAGATCTGCTTAATTAGTAGGTTAAGGTACAGTTATACAATGCTGATTTATATAACATTATGATTTCTTACTTTCAATATGATTTTTGTGGTACGTAGAATCGGACTGACTTCAGGGGCTATTAGGGTGCTACTAAACGAATTAATGTGACTTTTCACCTCTTAGTTAGATCCACTATATGTTGATGATCCCAATTTATATCTTGTCTTTTATACCTTCTGAATTTCATAGTGCCGTCAATAAAATCAACTAGTGACTTTGACAAAATCTCGTTGAATTTTCCAAGAATCATTCACTAATGTATAAACCCCAGTAAATCTAATATCATGTACTTTGGAAAGAGAGCATTTAGAGAACAAACTTTACCGTTTATAGACATTAAAATTAATAGCACACCTTTGCGCATCCAGGAACAAGCGAATCTTTTCATTTTAAAAATAGTGTTACAGCGTTGGTCTTCAGTAGACTGCATGCCCAAATACTTGATTTTTTTCTTTCACCTGAACATGTTGGGATAAAAGTTTTCAAGTTTTCCTTCTCATGGTGAATGTTAATGTATATCTCAGTCCAATGTATCAAGAATCGTTTCATTGTCTTGAATCTGCATCATAAATGCATCACACATACCGAAGCAGTAACCACCGCAATGACTTTGTAGTAACAGGATCCCAAAGCAAAAGCATTTTCCTGGAAGTATTCAAATTAGAAATTCGCAGATCACTAATCTGGATTGGATTTATAAGTTACATATATTAATGTTTGTAAGCACCTTGTAACTTTTGTTCCACTTGCATCCTGTAGTAATATAATTTATTTGTTAATCTTATTTGAAGCTATTGCTTTTATTATTCTATGTATATTACAATATATTAGACAAGCTATAACTTTTATACTTGTAGATGGCGATTCAAGCCGTGGCATCAATGACGATGTCAAAGAGAATGCGGAAATGTTAGATTTGACACTTGAGCATCAGAAGAACCGCAAGGATGAAAATTGCAGTGACTCAAGAAATAAACCAGAACAACTTTTACAATTGACGTAAGTCATATACAATAAGAACAAATTATTTATTAGTGCTATTTAACTCACAGTTATATTTCATTAGCTAATTTTCAATATTGCATCTTTCTTTCTTTCTCAAACACCTAATTTAGGGGTCGTAGTGTACTTGTCCAAAGAATCTATGTGGATGTTTTTAATTAACATTTATGTTTTGTTTCCTTGATTAAATAAATGCCGCTTTTTAATTATGACCATGCGTGTATTTGTAAACGTCATCATTTAAGCACATATTTGATGCAAATCGGCCTAATTAATTTATATGTTACAGGGCGATCATAACTTTTTGCATACTTTTGGATCTATTCTTGCAACTGGAAAACCTACGTTTGCTTAAAAATCTGTTTTTATATCATAATAATATCAAACTGGGTTACAGTTGTCAATCAAATGTTGTAGAGTACTGTTTATAACAAAATCAAAACAAAACATTTTTATCTACTTTAGGAAGCAGTAAGAAGCATTTTTATGTAGACGCCTTATTTTAAAATACGGAATAATATTAATAGAGCTCTGAACTAATAGAATTTTATGTATGCGTGCTTTGTATCAAAATATAGTAATCGTTTGAGCCATTTCCGGAGATTAGAGGTAGCTTACCTAATTTTTTTCCAAAACAAAAAGAAAAAGATAACTTAAAGAAATAGATATTAAATGTGTAGATTATACAAGATAATTACGATGTTCTTGAAAAAGAGCTTTATATTATGCTTTATATATGTAATTTTACAAGTATACGTAATAAATTTCTCGATCTATATATTTTATTTATTTGTTTATATAGACATGTTTCTTTAATATTCTTGCTGTTTTTAAAATGTTTGGACTGCACCTGTTTTAGTAATACTAAATGTAAAATTTTAACGTTTTAAAATATAGCATCTCATCATACAAGTATACTTCAGAAATTTAAAGTGGAAATATAGTAACACATTCAGTAAACATTTTTGGGTTATATGACAACATGACCAAAGCAACTAGTGCTGTATGCTAAACTTGCAGTCTCATATGTTTTGCGTGACGAGGCTGTTTTTCTGCAAGACGAGACTTGTTATTCTTTTCAAGACGAATAACTGAGTTGAGACTTTAGTTAGTCTTGTTAGAAGTCTTGCAAATTGTCTCTCATTGCACAATATTTTGGCGGAGTGCTCACAATATGTACTGTATTTTACTTGTATTGATTTATTGAAACAAAATTTTGTCTCTTAGATTAAATGAGCATTTAGATCTGATAATCAGTCCTATGTAATTTAAATTGTTTTCAATGATTATTGCTAATAATTCCAAGTGTATAAAATTCTGGATGAATGCTTACTTTCTAGAAATAGTATCTTTAAGTAAAGATTTTATTATTAGCGATAAAATTTTAAATTTGACAATGGGGTCCAGTCCTACAGACCATGGAATTAGCGGTTTGGGACATACCATATGGAAAGGATTGTTCAAAACAATTAATAGAACTCTTTTGGATCCATATAGGTCACTTTCCTAACCACAGTTGTGCGAACTGCTTTTAGGCTGGTTAGGCAAGGTTTCAGCTGGATTACCAAAAGCATTGATCAAGATTCTTGTGGTACGTGATGGATCTCATTAGGTGGCTAAATACCTAAGACGAATAAATGGCTTCATCTTATGCCCTATTGTAACGTTAATCCCATTATTCTAGTTTGTTAACCCTACTGTGAAGATTGTGTATAATAAAGACGATTAAGGATTTCTTGGACAGTAAATCACCGACGCTTTCCAACCACTTACCTCAAAGATTTGTATGAATTTAGCAAATTTAGAAAATTACTTGCTCAGGACAGTTCAAGCCGGAAGTCTTATGAGACAAAATTTTTAAGTGCCCACGTCCGCGTATATGAAACAAGTTGGAACTATAAAATTTTGTACAATAAGGAGTTTACATTGGCTTTTGTAAGATTAATAAGCCATTCATGATTTACAAATCAGGTTTTATAACAGTGGCTCTTTTCTAGAAGATTGAGGGTACTAATGTTGAACTATGTTTTCTAATTGAACCAATTAAAAATACAACGAGCTGTTGTTTTTAATATGGACCAAGGACTATTAAAAATTGAGGATGACTTTATCTTGTACATAAATGTGTTGTAGATTGTTGTTAATTTTTCTCCTTATGCTATTCTGTAGATTTTAATTTGTTTCAACAAGCAATCTTTTGCTTTAAAGAAATTGTTAAGTGTTAGGTTAATAGTAATGTGCCAAATATTCGACTTGTTTTGTTTCACCTATCATGTAGGAATAAAGATTCCAAGTCTCATTTTCATGATGAACGTTATGTATATCAGTGTAAATGTATAAAAATGCCTAAATTGTTTCATTCTATTAATCCGTATCATAATTGGTTAATATAATCGCATTCATTGTTGACATCGTTATTTAGAATGTTAGTGTTTATTCTGTAAATTGATAACCCATGGTAATGCAAATCATTGCTTTACACGACAAATTGGATAATGACTGAAATAATCAAGGAAAAAGTACTACTTTCTCTCTGAGAATAGAGATTTAACATATTTGAATAAATTGGGCAATGTTGAAACCAAATTTGATACAGAACTGTTGAGCTGATAACTATGAAATTAATATGTAGAAGCTGTAAGAAACGTTTGAAATTTAACTCTGTGTTACATTCACAGTATTAGCAGCAATACATTCTTAGAATATTTGGTATTACTAGTGACTTAAATGAAGACATCGAAATTGCATTGAATAAATGCTTTGGAAGATATACAAACTTAGCATGTGCAAATCAAATAAACTGCACCATTTGTCCAAAATTAAACTTACTAGCCAGTCTATTATGTTAATTTTGAGTTACAAACATAGGACTTGCTTGGTCGAAATATACGAAACTTAAAGATACACCTATTATACTAAGAAGATCATTTCAAAACATGTAAATGTATAAAGAGGCATGTAAGATATGCTGGTGAAACATCTGGCATTATATAGTGACAAATAAATATTAAGTTAATGTAAAACTCATCAATCAAGCTGTCAACGAATTAGAAACTATTATCAAAATTAACTGGAATTGTTATTGTCAACTATTTGCAATGTAAATTGTGTTATGTTATTACAATCTGGAAATTATGCACAATATTAAACACTTGTATCTTATCTTTCTTTTGATCATCTTTAGTTTTCATTTAGAATGCTAGTTAGATTAATTGACTTAATAGTATACTGATGATAATCAGACACAATACTTTATATTGACATTAGTAACTTTGTAAGGTTATCGGAAAGAATTAAAATAGCACATTTAAACATTATTCATTTACAGGTTTGATAAATTTTAAGGATTTAGTTCTGCAATGAATATGACATAGTGCACCTTCTGAACTTGGCTAAACCTAATTAAAACGACATTTATATTCAATTTATAGTAAGGTATGAATACATTTGTGGCGCAATTTCTGTTAAAAATGAATATACTTTCTATTTGAACATTAATAAAAGTCTAGTTTGAACAACTTGATATCGTTCAAAATAAATAACAGTAGATATCCTGTGTAATGACATGCTTAAGGAAAAATTTTATGAATTTTTGATGATTAAAGATTATTTTGTCAACTGTACTCATTATTAGATGAATTTTGGCGTTGAATTTAATACTTACATTGTTTAAATACTTGTGGAAATGGAACAATAAATCTTAGATATACTAGAGTCCTTGATTCAAAAACTATAAATTACCTACTAGAAAATGACAATCGGTACTTAATTGTTGAATGATATTCTAATGATGAATACTTTGTGCAAGTGATAAAATATATTGATAGTTCTGACCATTGCTTATATTCTGTGTTAACCTCACTATGATAACATGAGTATTTTTAAACATTCTAGATTTTAGTAAACTTAACTACACAATTGATTCTTTGGATCAATGCATCAGATTATGACTACCATGTTGATCTAAAATTGCAATTTTAGTCATTATTTAAATTGGATTGATTTGTGTACACATTAGGACTGTTTTAACGAAATAAACCCCATGGTAAAGAATACATTCTTCAACTAAATTACTAGAACAGTTTAGAAACAAAGGATATATCGCTGGAATGAATTATAAGCATTTTGAAATATAAATCCTGGTGTACAAACGGATGAAGCATACTGACCGCTTTTATTGGAAAACTGTGAAGAATACTTGTAGAAACCTTAAAATTCTGACCATTCTTAATATATGATGTTTTGTTAACTTCACCCTATTGCATACATAGATTTTAAATAATATTTGGATTTTAGTAAACTTACTATGAAACTTGAGTTCATTGAAGATGCATGGGACAATATAAGACTGCCAGATGTGATTCAAAATCTGTAATTTTAGTCCATAATTTAAATGGATTTATTTGCACTATTGGCTGTTTTTAAGAAACCAAACCCCAGGTAAAATACATTTCAACTATATTGACTAAGAGACAATTTAGGAAACAAGGAATTTACCTGAATAATTTAAGCATTTTGAAATATACAATCCTTGGCATGTACAAAACGGAAAGAAACTATACCTTGTTAGTGATAAACTGTTGTAAAGAACTTGGAAATCGTTAAACATAAACTTATGCAAAATTGAAATGTCATTCACCCCTGAACATTTTGTTGTGACAAGAAATTAATGATTAATTCTTAATAGTAACTAGATAATAGATCGAAAACAATAATACATTTTACAGTCAAATTTAAACCAATGTTTAACAATTTTCATTATTGCATTCTAAGATGTAAAATACGGAAGTTCTAGTAAAAGTACATGAATTTGACGGAATAAATTATCCCAAAGCAAAAGCATTTTCCTGGAAGTATTCCAATTACAAATTCGCAATTACTAACTGGATTGGATTTTATAAGTTACATATATTAATGTTCTAAGCACCTTGTAACTTTTGTTCCACTTGCATCCTATAGTAATATAATTTATTTGTTAATCTTATTTAAAGTTAATGCTTTTATTATTCTATGTATATTACAATATATTAGACAAGCTATAACTTTTTACTTGTAGATGACAATTCAAGCTGTGGCACTAATGACAATGTCAAAGAGAATGCGGAACTTTTGAAAATGTTAACTTTGTCACTGAGCATCGGGAGTACTGCAATCATAAAATTGAGTGACTTTATAATAAACTAGAACGATCTTATCAATTGTGTAAGTCATATACAATAAGAACAAATTATTTATAAGTACTAGTACTACGATTATATTTCATTAGCTAATTTTCAGTACTGCTTCTTTCTTGCTTTCTCAAACACCTAATTTAGGGTCGTACTAGTAATTTGACGGAAATAAATTATATTAATATAAAGATGAGTCATTTGTGTCGTCTATTCTTAGTTCCTTATCTTTACATGTAATAAATTGTTGCCTAGAAATGAAGTGCTTTCCTTGTGACTGGAACATTGCTCGAGTAATATCGTTTTCTATAATTAAATTGCCTAGTTATTCTTAGTGAATTGGCGTCCAATATGTACCTTACCAGCTATGTCCAAATTACTGGAGAAAGTCATGGAAGCGCATACACGTCGATATCTGGGAACAGAAAGCATATTACCTGCTGTGCAATCTGGTTTTAGGGCTGGCCACAGCTGTGCCACTACATTATTGTGTATTACAGATGATCTTATCACTGCTACAGATAACAATGTATTAACTTTATCGATACTTTTAGATTACTTTAAGGCCTTTGATATGATAGATTATACTCTTTTACTAGCAAAATTATATTATTTTGGATTTGGTGAAAAGGCTGTAAAACTAATACGTAGCTTCCTTACACAAAGATTTCAATTAGTCAAAGTAGATGAAGACCTTTCAACTCAAGTAGTAGTAGAATCCGGGGTGACACAGGGGTCTATTATGGGGCTGCTACTATACACACATTATACTGCTGACTTTTCTACCTCTGTGAGATATAAGAAGTGCCACTTCTATGTTGATGATACAAAATTATATCTTTGTTTTATACCTTCTGAATTTCATAGCGCCGTCAATAAAATCAACTGTGACTTACAAAATCTCGTTGAATTTTCCAAGAATCATTCACTATGTATAAACCCCAGTAAATCTAATATCATGTACTTTGGAAAGAGAGCATTTAGAGAACAAACTTTACCGTTTATAGACATTAAAATTAATAGCACACCTTTGCGCATCCAGGACAAGCAATCTTTTCTTTTTAAAAAATTGTTACAGCGTTGGTCTTCAGTAGACTGCATGCCCAAATACTTGATTTTTTTTCTTTCACCTGAACATGTTGGGATAAAAGTTTTCAAGTTTTCCTTCTCATGGTGAATGTTAATGTATATCTCAGTCCAATGTATCAAGAATCGTTTCATTGTCTTGAATCTGCATCATAAATGCATCACACATACAAGCAGTAACCACCGCAATGACTTTGTAGTAACAGATCCCAAAGCAAAAGCATTTTCCTGAAGTATTCAAATTAGAAATTCGCAATCACTAATCTGGATTGGATTTTATAAGTTACATATATTAATGTTTTAAGCACCTTGTAACTTTTGTTCCACTTGCATCCTGTAGTAATATAATTTATTTGTTAATCTTATTTGAAGCTATTGCTTTTTATTCTATGTATATTACAATATATTAGACAAGCTATAACTTTTATACTTGTAGATGGCGATTCAAGCCGTGGCATCAATGACGATGTCAAAGAGAATGCGGAAATGTTAGATTTGACACTTGAGCATCAGAAGAACCGCAAGGATGAAAATTGCAGTGACTCAAGAAATAAACCAGAACAACTTTTACAATTGCGTAAGTCATATACAATAAGAACAAATTATTTATTAGTGCTATTTAACTCACAGTTATATTTCATTAGCTAATTTTCAATATTGCATCTTCTTTCTTTCTCAAACACCTAATTTAGGGTCGTTGTACTTGTCCAAAGAATCTATGTGGATGTTTTTAATTAACATTTATGTTTTGTTTCCTTGATTAAATAAATGCCGCTTTTTAATTATGACCATGCGTGTATTTGTAAACGTCATCATTTAAGCACATATTTGATGCAAATCGGCCTAATTAATTTATATGTTACAGGGCGATCATAACTTTTTGCATACTTTTGGATCTATTCTAGCAACTGGAAAACCTACGTTCGCTTAAAAATCTGTTTTTATATCATAATAATATCAAACTGGGTTACATTGTCAATCAAATGTTGTAGGTACTGTTTATAACAAAATCAAAAACAAAACATTTTTATCTACTTTAGGAAGCAGTAAGAGCATTTTTATGTAGACGCCTTATTTTAAAATACGGAATAATATTAATAGAGCTCTCTGGAACTAATAGAATTTTATGTTGGTGCTTTGTATCAAAATATAGTAATCGTTTGAGCCATTTCCGGAGATTAGAGGTAGTAGCTTACCTAATTTTTTTCCAAAACAAAAAAGAAAAAGATAACTTAAAGAAATAGATATTAAATGTGTAGATTATACAAGAAATTAGATGTTCTTGAAAAAAGAGCTTTATATTATGCTTTATATATGTAATTTTAAAGTATACTAATAAATTTCTCGATCTATATATTATATTTATTTGTTTATATAGAATGTTTCTTTAATATTCTTCTGTTTTTAAAATGTTTGGACTGCACCTGTGTTTAGTAATACTAAATGTAAAATTTTAACGTTTTAAAATATAGCATCCCCACATACAAGTATACTTGAAAAATTTAAAGTGGAAATATAGTAACACATTCCATCATTTTTTGGGTTATATACATACATGACCAAAGCAACTAGTGCTGTATGCAACTTGCAGTCTCATATGTTTTGCGTGACGAGGCTGTTTTTTCTGCAAGACGAGACTTGTTATTCTTTTTCAAGACGAAAAACGAGTTGAGACTTTAGTTAGTCTTGCGTTAGAAGTCTTGCAAATTGTCTCTCATTGCACAATATTTTGGCGGAGTGCTCACAATATGTACTGTATTTTACTTGTATTGATTTATTGAAACAAAATTTTGTCTCTTAAGACTTAAATGAGCATTTAGATCTGATAATCGAGTACCTACTGTAATTTAAATTGTTTTTCAATGATTATTGCTAATAATTCCAAGTGTATAAAATTTGGATGAATGCTTACTTTCTAGAAATAGTATGCTTTAAGTAAAGATTTTTATTATTTAGCATAAAATTTTTATATTTGACAATGGGGTGCTGAGTCCTACAGAATGGAACTTAGCGGTTTGGGACATAGCCATAGTGGAAAAGGGAGTTGCAAAAACAATTAATAGAACTCTTTTGGAGTCCATCATAGGTCACTTTCCCTCAACCACAGTTGTTGGCGACTGCTTTTAGGCTGGTTAGGCACAGGTTTCAGCTGGATTACCAAAAGACATTGACTCAAGATTCTTGTGGTACGTGATGGATCTGCTTCAGGTCGGCTAGAAGTCACCTAAAGACGAATAAATGGCTTCCACTCTTATGCCCTATTGTCTCGTTGTCCCATTATCTTGTTTGTTAACCCTACTGGAAGATTGTGTTATAATAAAGATCGATTAAGGATTTTTTGGACAGTAAATCTCACCGACGACTTTCCAACCCACTTACCTCAAAGATGTTGTAGAAGTGAGCAAATTTAGAAAATTACTTGCCAGGACAGTTCAAGCCGGGGAAGTCTTATGAGAACAAAATTTTTAAGGCCCACGTGCCGCGTATATGAAACAAGTTGGAAACTATAAAATTTTGAACAATAAGGTGTTTACATTGGCTTTTGTAAGATTAAATAGCCATTCATGACTTTACAAATCAGGTTTTATAACAGCTGGCTTCTTTTCTGCAAGATTGAGGGTATGAAATGTTGAACTTATGTTTCTAATTGAACCAATTAAAAAATAACAACGAGCCTGTTGTTTTTAATATGGGACCAAGGACTATTAAAAAATTGAGGATCGACTTTATCTTGTAAATAAATGGTGTTGGTAGATTGTTGTAATTTTTCTTCCTTTCGCTCATTCCTGTAGATTTTTAATTTGTTTCAACAAGCAATCTTTTGCTTTAAAAAACTTGTTACAGTGTTGGTCTTCAGTAGAGTGCGTGCCCAAATATTCGACTTGTTTTGTTTCACCTGATCATGTAGGAATAAAAGATTCCAAGTTCTCATTTTCATGATGAACGTTGATGTATATGCAGGTCAAATGTATAAAAAATGCCATAATTGTTTCATTGCTAAATCCGATCATAAGTGCGTTACACATATATCGCATTCATTGTTTGACAGTCGTAGTTTAGAAGTGTTATTTATCTGTAAATTGATAATGGTAATGCAAATCTTGCCTTTACACGCGACAAAGATTGGAAATCACTGAAATAATCAAGGAAAGTACTACTTTCTCTACGATAAGACGATTGTACATATTGTGAATAAGATATGGGCAAGGTTGAAACCAAATTTGATACAAGAACTGTTGAGCTCGTAAAAAAATTAATGATGTAGAAGCTGATAAGAAAACTCTTGAAATTAACCTGGATTACATTCAACAGTATAGCAGGCGTAATAATTCTTAGAATATTTGGTATTACGAGTGTATAAATGAAGACATCGAAATTGCTTTAATAAATGCTTTGCAAGATAACGCAAACATTAAGCTATGTGCAAATCAAATAGAACTGTGTCACCATATTGGCCAAAAATTAAACTACTAGCCACGTTCTATTATCGTTCAATTTTCGAGTTACAAACATAAGGACTTGCTGGTCGAAAATATACGCAACTTAAAGAATACACCTATTATACTTAAGAAAGATCTTATCAAAAACATGTAGAAATGTATAAAGAGGCATGTGTAAGATATGGCTGGTGAAACATCTGGCGTTAAATGGACAAATAAAAATTAAGGTTAATGATAAAACTCATTCAATTTCAAGTGTGCACGAATTAGAAACTATTATCAAAAATTAACTGGTAATCTCGTTTTGTTCACTATTTGCAATGTAAATGTGTTTGTTATTACAATCTGGAAAATGGCACATATTAAACACTTGTATCTTATTCTTTTTCTTTTTGATCTCTTGTATGTTTTCATTTGTGCTTGTTAGTTAATATGACTCATATAGTATACTGTGTTAATTCTAGAGCACACATACTTTCACTATTACATTAGTAACTGTTTGTATAGGTTATCGGAAAGAACTGTAAAATAGCACATTTAAACATTAGACCCATTAATACAGGTTTTGATAATTTTAAGGATTTAGTTCTGCAGAATGAATATGACATAGTGGCACCTTCTGAAACTTGGCTCAAACCTAATGTAAATACCGACATTTATAATATCAATTTATAGGTAAGGATATGCAACTACACTTTGGTGGGCTGACAATTTACTTTAAAAATAATATATCTTTTTCTATTGTGAACATTAATAATAATGTCTAGTTTGAACAACTGTGAGTATCGTTCAAAATAAATAACAGTAGAATAGTCCTTGGTGTAATCGACATGCCTTTAAGGAAAAAATTTTATGAATTTTTTGATGCATTGAAAGATTTATTTTCGTCAACTGTCCCTCTTTATTATGATGAATTTTTGTGCGTTGGTGATTTTAATATTAATTTATTAAATACTTGTGGTAAATGAACAAATAAATTCTTAGATATACTAGAGTCCTTTGGATTCAAACAACTAATAAATGTACCTACTAGAGAAATTGACAGATCGGCTACCTTAATTGATTGAATGATTACTTCTAATGATGAATACTTTGTGCAAGGTGGTATTAAAAATATATATGATAGTTCTGACCATTCGCTTATATTCTGTTCTGTTAACCTTCAACCTACTGCATCATGAGGTATTTTTAAAACATTCTAGGATTTTAGTAAACTTAACTACGAACAACTTCGAGTTCATTTGGAGGAACTGCAATGTCATCAGATATATAGACTACCAGATGTTGATTCTAAAATTGCAATTTTAGTCCATTATTTAAATTTGGTATTTGATTTGTGTACACCTATTAGGACTGTTTGTTTAACGAAATCGAAAGCCCCATGGCTAACAGAATACATTCTTCAACTAATATTACTAAGAGACAAGTTTAGGGAAACAAAGGATATTATACGCTGGAATAATTATAAAGCATTTTGAAACTATACAATCCTGGCTGTACAAAACGGAAAGAAAGCATACTACCGCTTGTTAGTTGGATAAACTAGTGAAAGAAACTTGTAGAAAGCCGTTAAAACGTTCTGACCATTCTCTTATATTCTGTTTTGTTAACCTTCACCCTATTGCATCACATAGCATTTTAAAAATATTCTGGGATTTTAGTAAACTTAACTATGAACAACTTCGAGTTCATTCGGAAGAACTGCAATGGGGACAGATATACAGACTGCCAGATGTTGATTCTAAAATTGCAATTTTAGTCCATAATTTAAATTTGGTATTTGATTTGTCTGCACCTATTAGGACTGTTTGTTTAACGAAACCGAAAGCCCCATGGCTAACAGAATACATTCTCCAACTAATATTACTAAGAGACAAGTTTAGGGAAACAAAGGATATTATACGCTGGAATAATTATAAAGCATTTTGAAACTATACAATCCTGGCTGTACAAAACGGAAAGAAAGCATACTACCGCTTGTTAGTTGGATAAACTAGTGAAAGAAACTTGTGGAAAGTCGTTAAAACACTAAACATTTATAGCAAAATTGAAAATGCATCACCCCCCTGAACATCTTTGTTGTGCACAAGAAATTAATGATTAATTCTTAAATGAAGTAACTAAGAATAAATCAGATCGAAAAACAAGAATTAATACATTTTTACAGTACAAATTTAAAATCCAATGTTTCAAACAATTTTCATTTTTCACTTGCTACAGATGTGAAAATAACGGAAGTTCTAGCTAAAAGTACTAGTAATTTGACGGAAATAAATTATCCCAAAGCAAAAGCATTTTCCTGGAAGTATTCCAATTACAAATTCGCAATTACTAATCTGGATTGGATTTTATAAGTTACATATATTAATGTTCTAAGCACCTTGTAACTTTTGTTCCACTTGCATCCTATAGTAATATAATTTATTTGTTAATCTTATTTAAAGTTAATGCTTTTATTATTCTATGTATATTACAATATATTAGACAAGCTATAACTTTTTTACTTGTAGATGACAATTCAAGCTGTGGCACTAATGACAATGTCAAAGAGAATGCGGAACTTTTGAAAATGTTAACTTTGTCACTCGAGCATCGGGAGTACTGCAATCATAAAAATTGCAGTGACGTTTATAATAAACTAGAACGATCTTATCAATTGTGTAAGTCATATACAATAAGAACAAATTATTTATAAGTACTAGTACTTACGATTATATTTCATTAGCTAATTTTCAATACTGCTTCTTTCTTGCTTTCTCAAACACCTAATTTAGGGTCGTACTAGTAATTTGACGGAAATAAATTATATTAATATAAAGATGAGTCATTTGTGTCGTCTATTCTTAGTTCCTTATCTTTTACATGTAATAAATTGTTGCCTAGAAATGAAGTGCTTTCCTTGTGACTGGAACATTGCTCGAGTAATATCGTTTTCTATAATTAAATTGCCTAGTTATTTTAGTGAATTGGCGTCCAATAAGTACCTTACCAGCTATGTCCAAATTACTGGAGAAAGTCATGGAAGCGCATACACGTCGATATCTGGGAACAGAAAGCATATTACCTGCTGTGCAATCTGGTTTTAGGGCTGGCCACAGCTGTGCCACTACATTATTGTGTATTACAGATGATCTTATCACTGCTACAGATAACAATGTATTAACTTTATCGATACTTTTAGATTACTCTAAGCCTTTGATATGATAGATTATACTCTTTTACTAGCAAAATTATATTATTTTGGATTTGGTGAAAAGGCTGTAAAACTAATACGTAGCTTCCTTACACAAAGATTTCAATTAGTCAAAGTAGATGAAGACTTTTCAACTCAAGTAGTAAGTAGTAGTAGAATCCGGGGTGACACAGGGGTCTATTATGGGGCTGCTACTATACACACATTATACTGCTGACTTTTCTACCTCTGTGAGATATAAGAAGTGCCACTTCTATGTTGATGATACAAATTTATATCTTTCTTTTATACCTTCTGAATTTCATAGTGCCGTCAATAAAATCAACTGTGACTTACAAAATCTCGTTGAATTTTCCAAGAATCATTCACTATGTATAAACCCCAGTAAATCTAATATCATATACTTTGGAAAGAGAGCATTTAGAGAACAAACTTTACCGTTTCTAGACATTAAAATTAATAGCACACCTTTGCGCATTCACGACAAGCAATCTTTTCCTTTTAAAAAATTGTTACAGCGTTGGTCTTCAGTAGACTGCATGCCCAAATACTTGATTTTTTTTCTTTCACCTGAACATGTTGGGATAAAAGTTTTCAAGTTTTCCTTCTCATGGTGAATGTTAATGTATATGTCAGTCCAATGTATCAAGAATCGTTTCATTGTCTTGAATCTGCATCATAAATGCATCACACATACCGAAGCAGTAACCACCGCAATGACTTTGTAGTAACAGATCCCAAAGCAAAAGCATTTTCCTGGAAGTATTCAAATTAGAAATTCGCAATCACTAATCTGGATTGGATTTTATAAGTTACATATATTAATGTTTTAAGCACCTTGTAACTTTTGTTCCACTTGCATCCTGTAGTAATATAATTTATTTGTTAATCTTATTTGAAGCTATTGCTTTTATTATTCTATGTATATTACAATATATTAGACAAGCTATAACTTTTATACTTGTAGATGGCGATTCAAGCCGTGGCATCAATGACGATGTCAAAGAGAATGCGGAAATGTTAGATTTGACACTTGAGCATCAGAAGAACCGCAAGCATGAAAATTGCAGTGACTCAAGAAATAAACCAGAACAACTTTTACAATTGCGTAAGTCATATACAATAAGAACAAATTATTTATTAGTGCTATTTAACTCACAGTTATATTTCATTAGCTAATTTTCAATATTGCATCTTTCTTTCTTTCTCAAACACCTAATTTAGGGGTAGTAGTGTACTTGTCCAAAGAATCTATGTGGATGTTTTTAATTAACATTTATGTTTTGTTTCCTTGATTAAATAAATGCCGCTTTTTAATTATGACCTTGCATGTATTTGTGATCATTATTATTTAAGCACATATTTGATGCAAATCGGCCTAATTAATTTACATGTTATAGTACGATCATAACTTGTTGCAATATTTTGGATCTATTCTAGCAAGTGGTAAAACTACGTTTGCTCATAAATCTGTTCTCATATCATAATAATTTCAAACTGGGTTTACAGTGTCAATCAAATGTTGTTTGTACTTTCTATAACAAAATCAAAAACAAAACATTTTTGGCTACTTTAGGAAGCAATAAGAGAATTTTTCTGTAGAAGCCTTATTTTAAAATACAGAATAATATTAATAGAGCTCTCTGGAACTAACAGAGTTTTATGTTGGTGCTTTGTATCAAAATATGGTAATCGTTTGAGCCATTTCTGGAGATTAGAGATAGTAGTTTACCTAATTTTTTCCAAAACAAAAAAGAAAAAGATAACTTAAAGAAATAGATATTAAATGTGTAGATTATACAAGAAATTAGATGTTCTTGAAAAAAGAGCTTTATATTATTGGCACCTATATGTAATTTTAAAGTATACTATTAAATTTCTCGATCTATATTTTTTTGTATTTATTTGTTTATATATAATGTTTCTTTAATATTCTTGTTTTTAAAATTTTTGGACTGCACCTGTATTTAGTAATACTAAATGTAAAATTTTAACGTTTTAAAATATAGCATCCTCACATACAAGTATATTTTAAAAATTTGCAGTGGAAATATAGGCTTAATAAGACATTCCATAATTTTTTGGGTTATATATATATATATATATATTGCAGTAATTGTAGGATTAATTTAGAGTAGGGTAAGTCATAGGGGTCGTAGAATAAACAAAAAAAGCTTCCAAATAACAAAAGCTCATAATTACAGATATTAGAAGAATAAATAGGTGACTATACATATTGTTAGTTGAGCGCACACTGTACAAGTGGTTAAACGCATATTCAAGAGTAGTTATGAGCAAATATAAGATTTAAAAATGTAATGAAATGCATCAAAATTAAATCAACGGAAAACCTGTATGAAGTGGCTAGTTAAATATTCAACAAGTGCGGTAAATATATCACCATATGCGCAGGCAAAAATTATGCATTATTTAAACTGTACGTGACAGAAAGTATTACATTTGCTCAAAAATCCAAGTTAACTAGGAAATAAACAAACACCAAATTTATTTCTGTTTAGATTAGAATAAGCAAATAACAATGATCCGTGATTTAATTTCTGAAGTACACAAGAAATAACACAAACGCTGTCGCCTAACACGTGAAATCAACGAATAGCAAACAAAGGGGCAAGACTTATAAATACGATAACAATTGAGCGACGGGTTAGTATACATTTGAAACTGGGCAGTCACGATACTCGGAAGTGCTAAGTTATTCACGTAACCAGTTAAATAAAAGTTAAGTGAAAATCATTTTTATAAAAGTGTAAAAATTGTGTAAGCAAGCCGTTCTATTATAGACGTAAGTAAACCAAGTTTAGTAAAATTATACAATTTCTAAAATAAATAAAACAGGGCTCTGGACACGAGTCTGGAAACGACTCTGGAGATTACCTCCTGTTAAATTAATTTTGGTAATCACTGACATGGTAAATGTTCTATTACTGTTTTGTTAATTACGGAGATGGAAAACCTTTTATTGGATTAAACTTATCAATAACGATTTGGATAGCATTTTGGTTGGATGTCGACTTTCAAATTCGACTCTAAACATTCAGACTGGACACGAAAACTCTTCGGGATGCAGAGAAGCTACTGAACCACTCCAGGTTAGATATTTTGATATAATTTATTTCTGTAAACTATTTTAATTCAATAATTTTTCGAAAATGTAAGAGGCAACAAAACCGGGGTTTCTTTGATAAATTTATGAAAAGCAATAGGCATCTTGAAACGTTTCAAAAAGTCTCTAAATACAACAAAAGCCTCGTTTTGCTGGCTTCAATTTCTCAAAATCTGGCAGATGTAAATATTCTGAAAAAGGGGAAGATTTTAAAAAGGTTGTAAATATTTAATCATTATACTGTGTATTGTAGAATTGCTTTATTTAATTGAATCAGCTAGTTGAGGCAAAGAGATCTATAACTTAACATTTTTACAAGTGCCTGATTCATAAAAAGGGGTTAACACAGCATTTTATGTATGCCCAGCCGTGGGGCGAGAATAACAAAGGTTTTATTTTTCCTACTGGAAGATAACACGATATTTTATGACATGCCCAAGTCGTGCGGCCTAATATAGGGATATATCACAGCATTTTATGACGCTCATTGTAGGGGCTGGTGACGTATCACAGCATTTTATGTACGCCCAAATCGTGTGGCTAAATATTAATATAATAACAAGGGGCTAAAAGAAAATAACACAGCATTTTATGGCGACCCAAAGCGTAGGGGCGAGAACACCACTGAAAGAAAATTAAAATTAAAAAGGAAAATTAAAAATTAAAAAATTGTAGGAGCGAGAAATTTAAAAATTAAGAATTTGTAGAAGCACGAATAAAAATTTAATTTATAAAGGGTTAGGAATTGACAAATCTGAAGGAATTTGAAATATTAATAATAATAAAAATTTTAAAAATGGAAAAACAAATAAAGGAGACCAGAGAGGCATTGAGGAACCAAGGGGTAGAAATAGGGTCACAAGAATGCGTAATTCTACAAGATGTATCTATGGAAATGCAAGGACAATGGTTGACGCGAAGTCAAAGTGAAGAACAACAGAGTTTTACAACTATCTGAAATTATGTCTATTCTTTTAGCCTTAAACAAAAAGATGGACAAAAGCGAAGAGAACATGGAAAATATTAAGATGCAAATTAAGGAGAATGTAGAAAAACTCACTGCCGAAATAAAAATTATAAGCGACGGATTAAAGGAAAGTAATCAAACGATCGCGGAAATGCAGGTACACTTTGAAAATAAATTTGTTAGAATGATGGACGATGTAGATAAAGTTAGAAACGAGGTTTGGAAAGTGAAATTAGATCAGGAAACATCTAAAAAAGAAACAAATGACCGGATTACAGATTTAGGTAAAAAGATGCGGGAAATTTAGGGAAACTGTGAAATAGGACTTAATGAAGTACATAGAGAGTTAGGTAATTTAAAATCAGAATTTAAAAATGCGGGTAGAAATCAGGGGCAACACACTAGGATAAATAGACTTAAAATTTCAGTTGAACAGTATTCCAAATTTTATGGAGACAACAAGATAAATCCAAAAGTATTTTTAAATAATATACGAAAATTAATACAGAGATCAACGGATGAAAGGTACAATTTAAACTTCGTTAGATCAATGTTGAAAGGAAGCGCGGAGATATGGTTTGACTTAATAAAAAACGAGATAGTGACATTTCAGGAGTTTGAAAGTAGATTTTTGAGAAAATTTTGGAGGGATAATCAACAATACAAAGCGCGAGATAATTTAATTACAGGAAAATATAATCAGAACTTAGGGATGACCAGAGAAATATACGCTATACAAAAATTCAGTCTAGCGAAGCAATTAGATCCGCCGATGGAAGAAACTCACATCATAAAATACTTAGCGGGACATTTTGGCGAAGAAATAAGACATTATGTAATGATTCAAAATATAGTAAACAGGGAGATTTTTTTGGAATATTTACAACGTTGTGATGAGTTAGGACAAAGTTGTGTAGCGGAAGGTAGGATGGTACCAAGACAGCGAGAAAATTTTGGTTGAATGCAAAGAAGCATAGAAAACAATAGATCGAATAATATGGGAAATTATGGGGGAAATTTTTATAGAAACAATTGCAATAACTACAATCACAATAATTTTAGAAGGAACTGGAACACAAGAGACACACCAAGAAGAGAAACAGAGCGAACAAATCACGACAGAAACATAGATTAGTGTACGCTACAAACACAACATCGGAACAATCAGCACAACCTACCAGAATGAACCGTACCTATGCAGAAGTTACGAGTCAGGCAAGACCATCTACGTCGAATCAGGATTTTTGAAAGAGGACAAACCAAGTAAGCCCTTAAAAATAAATGGATACGAACACCAGCGTGAATATATAAAATGTCAAATGGAAAAGGAAATGAATAAAAGCTTATTGCCAATAATTAAATTGAAAATTAGAAATAGTCGAGGTGGAACACTCATTGATACAGAAGCAGAAGCGTCGTTAGTGTCTGTGGATTTTGTTAAACGAGAAAAGTTAACAGGGAGTATGATGCCCATGAGGAAATTTAATTTAATAGCACCAAACAGCAAGAGATTTGTAAGTGTGAGTAAAATAATAATTCTGGAATGTGAAATGGGTAAGATAAAGTTTGAAAATGAATTTATAATAGTGCCGGGGTTAAGAGTAGATGCAATATTTGGTATGGACATAATAGATAAGTTGGGTTTAAAAATAAATGCCGAAGGAAAGGCAATAGATGTAAAAGGGGAATATATAAAATGGGATAATGAGGAGAGCATTGAAGTCGAAGGAGACTGTTTGAATATTAATCAATTTGAGGGTGAAGTTGATATAAAGGGGGATATTGAAGATGAAATAAAATGTCCAGAAGAAGTAAAAGAAAGGGTAAAGGCATTGTTAATAAAAAATTCAGAACTAATAGGATCAAAATCCAGAATAGCAACGGGTATGTGCATAAATTAGAAGTCGTAAATATGGAGTCGTTTAACACAAAGCTATATCCTATTCCAGCAGCGTATAGGGATAGAGTGAAGGTGGAGATAGATCATATGCTAAGTGAGGGTATCATTGAGAAGGCAAACATGCATTTCGTTAATCCATTAGTTGTTGTTAAAAAGAATAATGACAGCATCAAATTATGTTTGGATGCTAGGAAAATAAATAAAAGGATTAAACCTCAATACAACAGTCCACCAACTATGGATACAATTTTAGCAACAATAGGTAATAAGAAAATATTTTCAAAAATCGACTCAAAGAATTCATTTTGGCTTATTCCATTGTAACATGAATCCAGAAAATATACTGGTTTTTCGATAGAAGGGCAAATTTATCAATTTAAAGTGGTTCCTTTTGGTTTGTCTTCAAGTACGGCTGCATTAGTGAAAGCTATGCAGGGTATATTAAGACCATATGAAGAATTCTGCATACATTATGTGGATGATGTTTTAATTTTTAGTGATGACATAGAACAACATCTCGTACATCTTGAACAAATTTTGTTGGAGCTAAACTTAGCGGGACTAAAACTAAATATGAAGAAGTGTGAATTTTTCCAGGAGAAGATAAAATTTTTGGGATATCAAATTAGTAATGAGGGCATATTCATGGACAAAAGTAGACTATCAGAAATACTAGAATATCCTAGACCAAGAAATATATGCACTCTAAGAGTCTTTTTGGGAGTAATGAACTTTTATAAAAAGTTTATTCTGTCATTATCACGGAAAGCTATTCCATTATTTGCTTTGTTGAAGAAAGAGGTTAGATGGTCGTGGAGTGAGGCTCATGAAGAGGCATATCGGAGCCTAATAAATCAGTTTCATGAGCAAGTTATTTTGAGACACCCAGACTTCTCAAAGGAATTTGTGGTACACACGGATGCGTCGGATAATGCTTTAGCCGCGGAATTATATCAAATCCAGGATGGTATAGAGGTACTCATCTCGTTCATATCCAGAACTCTCAAAAAAGCATGAACTAAATTATACAATTAGTGAAAAGGAAATGGCAGCAGTAGTATTTGCGATCACGAGCCTAAAATTCTACCTGATGTGAAGACACTTCATAGTTGAAACAGACCATTTTGCTTTGTGTTCACTACTCAACACTAGATTTACAAACAATAGAATATACAGATGGAATCTTCTACTGCAAGATTTTGATTTTGAGATCAGATACATAAAAGGTAAAAATAATATTGTAGCAGATGCTCTTAGCAGAAACAAGATAAACAATAATTTAAAGTCAAATGACATATTTGTAGCAATGCATAACTTGGTGAGAGATGAGTTAATATTTTCACATGGGAGAATTTTGGCAATGCAGGAAAATGATGAATGGATACAAAATATAAAGGATAGGTTAAAGGTAGACCCAAATTATAAGCAGTTTAAAAGTATTAATGGTTTTCTTATGAAATACTTAAATGGTGAAGACCTGTATGCGCTTAACAAAGAATTGGCTGTATCAATCATAAAAAAATTACATATCTCATATGGACATTTGGGGATTAGAAAACTGGTTAATGTTTCGAGAAAATTTCTATGCTCAGAGGGACCTGGGACTCATCAAAGAAACAGTGAGCACATGTGATCTTTGCATGCTGGGTAAATACAAGAACCATGTCAATCAGAACATCATTCAAAGCATTCAGGTGGACAATCGATTAGACCTAATTGTAGTAGATTACCTAAGTAATTTGGTACCCAGTAGGAAGAAAAATAAACATGTCTTAGTGATAGTGGACGTATTCTCAAAGTACACAAGGTTATTCCCTACTAGGGATTGTAACACAGTAGAGACGATCAGAAAACTAGAGCAATTCATCGCAGAAGAAAGAAAATTCAAAAGAATACCAGCGGACAACGCAACATACTTTAATAATGCTAGGTTTGTGTCACACTGGGAAAACCAACAAATAGGAGTTGTTTTCTGTAGCATCCGTCATCCTCAGGGCAATCCTGCAGAGAGATACATTCAGGAGACCTGCAAGTTTTTGTGCATGATAGCATATCAGGATCATCGAAGTTGGGAAATAAATTTGCCAAAAGTTGAAAGGTTTATAAATCATACACCTCATACAGTCACAGAAGAATCCCGCATAACCTTAATGAGGAAGGTGTACCTGGATAGGCCATGGGAAATTACACCAAGAGAAGAAGATTTAGAGAGAAAACTACATAGAGTCAGGAGAAGGCTACAGGAAAGAGCACGAAAGTACGTGGATAAAATGAACAAAAGATAAAGAGAAGAATTACCTTCCAAATAGGAAACAAGGTAATTATCAAAAATTTAAGGGTAGGAAGAAGACACCTGCATGCATGTGCCAAGCTACACTTACCCTACATAGGTCCATTTCTGAACAAACAAGGTTGTAGGGGAAAACACGTACGAACTGAAGGAGGTAGACTCAGAGGTGATCAGGGGAAAATTTCATGTAAATTTAATGTACCCCTACAAGGAATAGAAAAGTGTACATATTGTAAAATAAACAATTAGTTAAATAGTAATATAATCATAAATTAGGATAGGTATAGACAAATAAGAGAATTAAATAAGATATTAATAAATTTGGATATCATCATAAATTAGGATAGATTCGGGAATAGGAATTGTACATATTGAAAATATTAGAAAACAATAGAACATAAGATAGGTTAATAATAATTAGGATAGGTTTAGGATAAGTAGGAGTAACATAGGTTGATGTAAATGAGTGTGATTCATTGGATATAGGAAAAGATGATGATGTTTATGAGAAATAAGAAAAGGTATTGATAAGTTGGGATAGATAAATAGGAGGGGTTTATTAGAAACATGAAGAGATGAAGATACATTGTATAAATTGATGATAAATAAGAGGGTGTGTGAATAGGGATATAGAGACAGGAGAAAAATGAAAGGATGATGAAGAATTATATAAGATAAATAAGGAATGAAAAATTAGAAAATCATAAAAGGTAGTGTGAAAATAAGAAAAGTATATAAATAAATAGAAAAATATATATAAATAGAAAAAGCATATGTAAATGAGACAAGTATGGATAAATAGGTAGTAAAATATTAGTAGAGCATAATAGGTAGTATGTAAATAGAAAAAGTATGGATAGATAGGTAGTGAAATACTAATAGATTATAATCAAACAATAGTAATAAAAATTTAGAATGAATAGGTTGTATAGGTTTAATATAGATCAAAATAGGAATAGGGATGTAAAAATAATGTAGGAGTTGTGTATATAGTAAAATAAAATAAAAATAAAATAATTTTGGACCAATGTGAATTTTGTGTCACGTTGGGCGCCAAAAGTTAACATTTTTCAAAAAATTTTATTTTAATTTGGGGGATTAATGCTGTAATTATAGAGTTAATTTAGGGGTAGGTTAAGCCTAAAGGGTCGTAGAATAAACAAAAGAAACTTCCAAATAACAAAAGCACATAATTGCAGATATTAGAAGAGTAAATAGGTTACTATACATATTGTTAGTTGAGCGCACACTGTATATAACAGTACAAGAGATTAAACGCATATCCAAGAGTAGTTACGAGCAAATATAAGTGGTTCGGCGCCTTATAGTTAATTTATAAGTGCCTTAGTTCGCGCCAAAAGTATCGTTGTGTATTTGAAATAAACACTGATAGTGCGCGATAGATAGAACCAAATTTATCATGGAACGAACACCTGGTCCGCAAGAGTGCATTAATATAGAAAACGTAAATCGTGTGTGACACCAGAGCACTCAAGAAGTGCCTAAACTTTTGTTTTACCGCTTAAAAATATAACATAAACCGCAACTGAGTGTTAACCGTGGATTGTGCGTGCCGAAATCACCTATAGCACCAAAAGCCAAGAAATTCTGGTGAGTTTTTGACTTTGTTTATATGAATTTGTGCACTTAATTAACATTAAACATTTATACTGCAACTTGTACAAGACAACCAGATTACAACCGCTTTATCGCTTCCAATTTAGTCCCGCAATATTGTATCCTGATAATTTCTTTACACTAAATTGTTTAATCCACCCGCTTACTTAATTAATTACGTGGAGGAAGTTACGCCCCTCCATTAAATTGGTCCTTCGAGCCAGATATCCCAGCAAAAAAGAAAAATTAGTTTACTAGTGCTTGCAGTTAAATTTTGAACTCTCTTTTCCTATATTATTAAAAATGGAAGATAAGATAAAAATGTTACACAAGAAGAAGGAGAGTATATTTCAGCGGCTTACAGCATTATATGATTGTTCAAAAAATATTTCTTCATTTGAGTCGCGAGCAAATGAAAATTTTATGGCAGATAGCGAAACGATAGATGAATTAAGGTCATGGTTTGAATCTATTGTGGATAAGATAAATGAATACCAATTATTATTGAAACCGGAATTTCAACCTGATTATCAAAGTTTAAATGCATTTGAGGAAATGTATAGTAGAATCAAACGCGCGCGTAATAATATAATTCAATTTAAACCACCGCATCAAGGGGCTACTAGTACTACCCCTAAAATTTCGATTCCCTTACCGCCTATAGAAATCCTGTATTTTAACGGTGAAATCTTAAAATGGGATGTATTTTACCAGTCTTTTAAGACTAATATTCACCTAAACCCTCAACTTACTGATGGTCAGAGGGTACAATACCTTATGGGTAAATTAAAAGATTCCGTCTTGCAGATATCTGCTGGTATAGTTCCCTGTGCTGAAACTTACAGTATATTGTGGGATTGCTTGGTAAAAAAGTACCAGGATAAACATACGCTAGGTGCACACTATTTAAATAATATTTTTGAATTAAAAAATTGTCCACGATCCGCTAACAATTTAAATACGTTTATTGAAAAATATTCTGCGTCTATTGCAGCGCTGTTACAGGTGGGAATTACCGACCTGCAAGATTTTATATTTTTGCATTGGGGTTTAAAGAAACTAGATGCAGAAACCGTACAAGCGTTTGAATTGTCCATTTGAAATACGGAAATTCCCTCTTATAAAACGCTGATAAGTTTTATTCAAGATCAAGTTAAAATTTTAGAACGCTCAAATGATAATACGAAGCCTTATAACTATAATCATAAACCGCAACCGCCCGCATTTAAGACTAAAGCATTTGTTTCCAGTTCGCCTTTGTGCATATTGTGTAAAAAAGATAATCATTTTAAAATATACCAATGTCCGCAGTTTAAAAATATGAATTCACCGCAAGACAGATTTGAAATTATTAAATCAAAAAATGGATGCGTTAATTGTTTAAGCGTAACTCATATGCTTTCTTCGTATAATTCAAGGCATTTTTGTAATTATTGTCAAAATAGGCATCATGGTTTACTTTGTTTTAAGAAGAAATCGGACAAAAATGTCCATTCTAATACTCGTGATTTATCACAAGGAACGCCCGTAAGTTCTCTTGCCAAGAATAATAATAATATTTCAAATTCCGCTATCTCACCCGGTACAAGTTCTCAGGTAGAACCTGCTATTACCGTAGCATTTAATTCTGAATCAAGGTCTAATCCTATAATATTATTAGCTACCGCACAGATATATGCAACTGGTTCTGACGGCAAACGCAAAATTATTCGTTGTTTGCTGGATAACGGTTCACAAAACAATTTAATAACTGTAGAGGGTTGTAAATTACTCAATTTGTCTATAGAACCCCTTAACAATTCATTCATGAAAGGTATTGGTTCAACTCAAAGACCAATACGAGGCTACGCTTATCTTAATATTGAATCACGTGTGTATAATCACTAATATTATATACAAGTACTAGTAGTTGACACTATTACAGATAAATTGCCAGCATATTTTATTGGTAACTGTAATATGCAATTTCTTAATAATGTTCCGCTTGCAGACCTTTCATGGAATATTCCTGGAGGCATAGAGCTAGTATTTGGGGCACAATTATTTCCATATATCTACTTAGGTAGCCGCATTGATTGTGGTCCCGCTACACCGCCCGCTGTACAAACCGTATTTGGTTATGTTTTCATGGGAGATATTCCTTCTAGCAGTGTCAATGCCGACCATTCTTATGCTTCTTTTACCGCATTAACTTTAAATAATATTGAAGCTTCTTTGCATAAATTTTGGGACTTAGAGGAAGTTTACGTTAAACGTTTTCTTAGTCCCGAGGAAACGCTATGTGAAAATCCATACACTTCATCGGTCGAAAGAGACCCGACGGGCCGCTCCTCTGTTGCCCTTCCATTTTGTAAAGATCCCTCTGCTTTAGGCAGTTCCTATACTGTCGCATATCATCGCTTTTTATCTTTAGAACGTAAGCTCAAACAAGAACCAGTCTTGTTTGAAAATTATAATCAGATAATTAGTGAATATCTAACTAAGGGCTATGTATCAGAAGTACAAACTTCTAATGATACACACGATGATTATTATGTACCACATCATCCTGTTATGCGCCCGGACAAGTCTACCACAAAAGTACGTGTAGTTCTTGACGCCAGTAGTCAAACTCATACTGGCTATTCGTTAAATGACATCCTTTATAGTGGGCCTAATTTGCAGGCGGATTTGTTTTTGCTTCTGTTGAATTTTCGCTTATTCCCAATAGCTTTAACAGCGGACATAGGTCAGATGTACTTGCAGATAATTGTGCCAAATTTTCACCGCAAATATTTAAAATTTTTATTCCGTTTTACAAGCGAAGAAAAAATACGAACTTTTCAATTTAATCGTCTCCCTTTCGGGTTAAAATCTAGCCCATACATAGCTATGCGAACCATTCACCAATTAGCTTCTGCTGAAGCTAAACGTTTCCCAAATGCAGCACAAATAGCTACGTCTAAACTGTACATGGACGATCTGGTTTGCTCTGCACTTGATTATGAAACCGCTATTAAACTGGCTCAGGAGCTTATTACTTTATTTAAATCCGGAGGTTTTGATTTAATTAAATGGGTTTCAAATTCACCCAAGTTATTGGCTAGCCTTCCAGACTCCCACCGCGCTTCCGTAAGTTTTTCTGACGATGGTAACTTAAAAATTCTAGGACTTTCATGGTTGCCGCCATTCGATTTATTTAAGATCACCATTTCTGATACTGAGGGTAAATGTACGAAACGTACAATTTTGTCTTTTATTGCCCGCTTATTTGATGTACTTGGTTTAATTTCGCCTACAATTTTATATGCGAAATTGCTTATTAAAGAATTGTGGAACATTAAAATTGATTGGGATGATATCCCTCCAGACGTGATTGTCCAACGCTTTAATTTATTACGCCAGGAAGTTCATTTACTTTCACAATTAAGTATTCCACGCCATGTTGGAGTTCTAAAAAATTCTGTTGTGAATCTCGTAGCATTCTCTGACGCAAGTTTAAACGCCTATGGTTGTGTTATTTACATGCATACTACAGATTCTCTCGGAAATATTAAAGTTTGATTGCTTTGTTCAAAATCAAAAGTATCACCGGTTAAAATAATTACTTTAGGCCGGCTAGAATTGTGCGCAATTGTTTTAATGTCTAATCTTATTAAAAGAGTTTATGATACTTATATTGATCAAATACCTATTACAGGTATCTACGCATTTTCGGACTCCACTATAGCATTATCGTGGATCCATTCTTCACCGCATAAATGGTCAATATTTGTAAGTAACCGCATAGCACAATGTCATGAAAATTTACATCCTCGTCATTTTTATCATATTTCTGGAAAAGAAAATCCTAGCGACAGTTTGTCGCGAGGCATGTTGCCCTCTCAATTAATAGTTAACAAACTATGATGGCATGGCCCACAGTGGTTGCATTTTCCCATATCAGAATGGCCAATTAAGCTATTTAGTTCTAATAACACTGATAATTTGCCTGAACGTAAATCAAATACTTTGATCGCCTTTGTTCAATGTGAACAACCAGTATTGTATATTTTGGCTCAACGCTGTTCCTCATGGGTCAAACTACTTAGGGTAGTAGTGTATGTACTCCGCTTTATTAAAAAACTTCCACTTTGTAACGAAATGAAAGCATCAGACCTAATTATTGCTGAAAAATATTTTATTCAGTCAATTCAACTTGAGCATTTTTGTGATGAAATTAGCAAGCAAAGTAACTCTAAATTATGCTCCAAAAAGTTTAAGAATCTTTGCCCGTTTTTGGACGAAGACAAGATTTTACGAATACAAGGACGATTATCTAATTCCAATCTCCCTTTTGAAACTAAGCATCCCGCTTTATTGCCAAAAAATGATCATATGGTTAATCTCATTATCGATTATTATCATAAAGTAAATTGTCATACGGGTCCAAATTTGTTGATGTCTATTTTACGACAACGTTTTTGGATACTTTCCGCTAGAAGTATTGTTAGAAAACGAGTATACCAATGTAACTCCTGTTTTCGTTTATCGCCTGTTCATCCCGTACCAAAAATGGCTGATCTGCCTTTATGTCGAGTACAAGAAACAAAGACATTTGTACATACTGGCGTCGATTATGCAGGTCCAATTAAAATTAGTCTCCGACTTGTGTTCTGATTGTTTTCTGGCCGCCTTGAAAAGATTTATATCATGCCGCGGTCCTGTTGCTTGTTTATATTCGGACAACGGGACAAATTTTATTGGTGCCACGACACAATTAGAGGAATTATATACGTTTTTGGTATCAGCAAATTATCAAACCGCTTTAAAAAATGAACTTGCAATTCACCGTATTAAGTGGAAAATGATTCCTCTACGAGCCCCTCATTTTGGAGGTATGTGGGAGTCAAATATAAAGAGTTGCAAGACGCATCTATTTCGAGTAATTGGAAGTCAACTATTATCATATGAAGAGTTACTGACTGTCCTTACTCAAATAGAATGTCTGCTAAATTCCAGACCTCTTTGTTTATTATCATCAGACCCTCACCCTGAGGTTCTCACACCTGCTCACTTTTTAATGTCTACGCCCTTACAATGTTTACCCGCCTTTGATTTACCAAGTGAAAATATTAACTTGGTCAATCGCAAAAACAGTTCCCTTAAACGAGCAATTGTGAAACTTTGCCCATTGCCCACCCAATAATTAAATACTATTATACTTACCCGCGTTTCTTCAACCGCATTTATTCATCCGCTTATAAAGGTTTAGTTTAATAGCATTATGCTTTACCGCTTACATAAACTCTTGCACTACTTGTGTATTGAGCAAGCACTGAGTTTTTTTATTTTTTTTATTAATTTATTTTTTTTGTTCCATTCCTTTGAAGGTTTCCTACTTTCAAAGCGGGGTTCCATTCCTTTTCCATTCCTTTGAAAGTTTCCTACTTTCAAGGCGGGGAGTATGGTTCGGCGACTTATAGTTAATTTATAAGTGCCTTAGTTCGCGCCAAAAGTATCGTTGTGTATTCAAAATAAACACTGATAGTGCGCGATAGATAGAACCAAATTTATCTTGGAACGAACACCTGGTCCGCAAGAGTGCATTAATATAGAAAACGTGGATCGTGTGTGACCGCAGAGCACTCAAGAAGTGCCTAAACTTTTGTTTTACTGCTTAAAAATATAACATAAACCGCAGCTGTGTGTTAACCGTGGATTGTGCGTGTCGAAATCACCTATAGCACCGAAAGCCAAGAAATTCTGGTGAGTTTTTGACTTTGTTTATATGAATTTCTGCACTTAATTAACATTAAACATTTATACTGTAACTTGTACAAGACAACCAGATTACAACCGCTTTATCGCTTCCAATTTAGTCCCGCAATATTGTATCCTGATAATTTCTTTACACTAAATTGTTTAATCCACCCGCTTACTTAATTAATTACGTGGAGGAAGTTACGCCCCTCCAATAAGATTTAAAAATGTAATGAAATGCATCAAAATTAAATCAACGAAAACCTATATGAATTGGCTAGATAAATATTCAACAAGTGCGTTAAATATATCATCATATACGCATGCAAAATTATGCATTATTTAAATTGTACGTGACAGAAAGTATTACATTTGTTCAAAAATCCAAGTTAACTAGAAAATAAACAAACACCAAATTTATTTCTGTTTAGATTAGAATAAGCAAACAACAATGATACGTGATTTAATGAACGAAGATTCCTGAGATTTCTAAATTAAATGTAATGGTATGTGAATGAGCACGTGATGATTTAAGCATTCTTCCAAGTAATTGAACTACGCGATTGGTAAAATTTCCGAAGTACACAAGAGATAAGACAAACGGTGTCGCCCAACACGTGAAATCAACGAATAGCAAACAAAAAGGCAAGACCTATAAATACGATAACAATTGAGCGACGGGTTAGTATACATTTGAAACTGGGCAGTCACGATACTCAAAAGTGCTAAATTATTCACGTAACCAGTTAAATAAAAGTAAAGTGAAAATCATTTTTATAAAAGTGTAAAAGTTGTGTAAACAAGCCGTTCTATTATAGACGTAAGTAAACCAGATTTAGTAAAATTATACAATTTCTAAAATAAATAAAACAGGGCTCTGGACACGAGTCTGGACACGAGTCTGGAAACGACTCTGGAGATTACCTTCTGTTAAATTAATTTTGGTAATCACAAACATGGTAAATGTTCTATTGCTGTTTTGTTAATTACGGAGATGGAAAACCTTTTATTAGGTTAAACTTATCAATAACGATTTGTATAGCATTTAAGTTGGATGCCGACTTTAAAAATTCGACTCTAAACATTCAGACTGGACACGAAAACTCTTGGGGATGCAGAGAAACTACTGAACCACTCCAGGTTAGATATTTTGATATAATTTATTTCTGTAAACTGTTTTAATTCAATAATTTTTCGAAAATATAAGAGGTAACAAAACCGGGGTTTCTTTGATAAATTTATGAAAGGCAATAGGCATCCTTGAAACGTTTCAAAAGGTCTCTAAATACAACAAAAGGCTCCTTTTGCTGGCTTTAATTTCTCAAAATCTGGCAGATGTAAATATTCTGAAAAAGGGGAAGATTTTAAAAAGGTTGTAAATATGTAATCATTATACTGTGTATTGTAGAATTGCTTTATTTAATCGAATCAGCTAGTTGAGGCAAAGAGATCTATAACTTAACATTTGTACAAGTGCTTGATTCATAAAAAGGGGTTAACACAGCATTTTATGTATGCCCAGCTATGGGGCGAGAATAACAAAGGTTTTTATTTTTCTTACAGGAGGATAACATGACATTTTATGTCATGCCCAAGTCGTGGGGCCTAATATAGGGGTATATCACAGCATTTTATGACGCTTATAGTAGGGGCTGGTGAAGAATTATAGCAATATATATATATATATATATATATATATATATATATATATATTAATATATATCTCTGTGTCGTATTTATATATTTATTTGATAAATGGGTAAAAGTAAATTTTGTTGTGAACCAATAATATGCCACGGCTTATTGAAACTTATCTCAGGTTTTTAATGAATTTAAATAACTATAAACAAACAGTGTGGGTACAAAACTGTATGCCTATATATTAACCACTGCCAGAAACAGCCCCCTCTAGTTAATTTTTAAGATACTTGCTCTAAACTGGGTGTGATCTTTACTACCAATTTTCAGAAAATAAACAAAGTTAGAATGCTTAACTTTTGATAAGATTTTTTTAGATTTCAATGAATAATACAGCTTTTTAAGTGTTACCAATATAAGAACTAAGTTGTTTTATACCTGTAATTCCATTGAAGTACGCCTGCGTTTACAATAATGGACCTTGGACTGCAAATAGGCCACCAAAACTTGGAAGTGCAGGATTACCTGTTGAACTTAAGTTTTAATATTTTGTATTTAAAATTTCACGCTTTAATTTTAGGCTTTAGAAATACTAAAAGGATATTATAATGAAAAATGATACTCAGAATCGGCTATCTAATTTAGGACTCGTTCAACTATCACTGCGGGAACACAGCTCAGAATAATTGAATCTCCTGGACGATTTTTAGCTCTCGGTACCTCAATTTACATCAGCTTGGAAGCCAAACACATTTCATTGGAAGAACAAATAATCTTCAGGACTACTTATGGTTGTATAAACCTTTTACATTTATTACACGTTGCACCAAAAACCTCTTTTAACTAGCTTCAGCTCTTAATACTTGAATAAAAAATCGAGAGCCGGTAAAAAACATCTATTCTGTAAATTACAAATTTTATAAGCTCCTTTTATTTATTTCTTATCACCTAGGAGATCTCTCAAAACAATCTTCATTTGCCTACTACATAAAGTTATTACAATTACACTCCTTGATCAATTATTTACAAACATCTCTAATTACTCTTTCAAAACCTTTCATTTGGATCACTTGGTCCTACTTTCCATTTGTTACATCTTGTTTTCAATTTTCCATTTACATATAATTATTTTCTAATAATACTAATGAATTGTGTTTCAAATATTATGGTACCTAATTATTTATAATAAACATACATATAGTGAACATACATTAAACAAACATTTATTTTTACATCCTATAACTACTTATTTCTACTAAAACATGCTAAATGACTTATTTTTTTTTAGATCTTGTGGTATGTCTTACTTTTACAAACAGTAGTGTCCATTCAAATAGTGAACATAAACATTTTATACAATCCACAGAAGCTTCCTCAAATGGAATTACGTTTGATTTTTATAAATTAAATTAAATAAACACCTATTTGAAATCTCAAAAAGCTCTATCACACTGAAATAGCATTCGATATTAGTTCAGTAATTAATTTTGTACGATCTTGTTTATCATTAGTTTTAAATAGGATATTTCATCAATATGAGTAGTAAATAAGTGCGTCTAACCTTGGATATTATATAGAACATTACATAACATCACAATATATTGCTATACTATTTGCGTAATTTTCTTGCCCCTACTTTGGATTGTTATTTTTATTACTATGAACTGGAATTCTTGATCCCCTTCGTTGTGCGCCTTATTAATTTTCTACGTACTCTAAATTATTGGACCACCATTTTAATATTCACTATAAATTGTAATTATCTTCTCCTCTGGCTGTCTTTCTTAATGTTGCTATCAACTGGACTTTATCTTTAAACAACTTTATCTACCAATGGCAAACTTCGATACGTTACCGCCTTGCGGGTTATCAATTTCCTATTCAACTTGTGGCTCCGCCTTTGTACTATTTAAATCTTATGACCTCGGCTAGCATTTATTTGGAATTATAAAATTCAGTAAATTTCGATTTTATATAATGAAACCAATATGTTATGTACAGCTTTTGAAATTATTTGTAATACATTTTTAAATTAGTTAACCTTATAAATTTCATTTATTAACAACCATCTAGTATGTACTCAAAACCCAAAGTCACCAAAAAACTTATTATCTTTACCAACAAAGTGTAGAATATTCTAAACCTGTTATCATATTACTCATTCTATACGTATGCAACCTCTATTGTTGACTTTTCACAAGCATATCATATTTAGCAAATTCAAAATAAAATAAAATTTATATAGAAAACAAATGTCTTATAACTAAAAATCTGACCTGGTTTTATCTTTTTCACATCGACGCTTCCAATAAAATGATCTTCCCAATTCTGGATTCCATTCAAATTATTGCCATTACACTATGGACCACCACCATTAAATTATACACCCCAATTTATTTCAATTCTTCAAACTTAGACTTTTATCATTTTTGCCCCAGACTTAAAATTGTAGTTTGTTTCACCCTGTACTTCAAAATTGTATTATTCTTTTTTCTCCTGGACATCTAAATTGTATTACTGTATTTTTCCCTTAACATTAGAATCATAGTCTATTTCCCTCAGACCTCAAAACCGTTTAAACGGCAATTATAATCTTCATATTTGCACTCATTTTATTTCACTTTTATAATTATTACGTATTACTTTGTTTTAATGGCAACGCACTTCGGCCTTCGTTGAGTTCAAAACTGACTTTCTTATCAAGGTGCTTGCTAATATATTCTTGAATTCCCACTCTATCCGTGGGTATGGTCTAGAACTCGTCGCTTGTTTCTGACCAATCAAATAATATCATTTAGAGCAGTTTCTGATGTAATGCTCCACGATTCCCCATAATCACAACCTGCCCGCAGCTGTCTTTCGTTATCAACATGCTGTATTTTGATAGATTACTTGCCTTTCCATAAACAACTGATGCAACTCGACGTTAAATTTTCATGTTTACATGCGATTCGCGCAATTTTTAATCTGCTCTCTTATCAAAATATGGTTAGATCTTTGTACGCATTTATATTAACTACCTGAAACTCTATTTCTATATCCGTATTAATTTAATCGTCTGGAGCTCTTTTTTTTAATGCGTGTCTAATTACACTTTATCATTTATTCCTAAATATACGCGTGCTTCCACTGAAAAATATCCTTATTTGTTTTACCTAAATTAACTAAACTTTATCTACAGGGTATTTAATATTTACTATCTACTTAATACACGTATTTCTCATTCCTACGCCAACTATGCGTCTTCCTATGTTTACCTGCGTCGCCCAAAAACTATTTCTACTTTATATACAGGGTGTTGACTACTTACTATCTACAAACTATGTCTATTTCTTAATTACTTCCTTAAATAAGTGCAGTTTTCTGCTGCCTATTCTAATTACTCATTCCTGAACGACCTTTACTATAACGTGCACTCTTAAGCAACCCCTTATCACAGCATAATTCCCCCAAATTAAAATATAGAATTTTATATCAATGTCCTTTTTGGCGCCTAACGTGAACTTAAACTCACATTGGTATGAAATTATTATATTTTTATTTCCATTTTGAAATCCAACTTTTTCTTTATTAAACTCATATTTACATTTTATTTATCTCATACCTATGTCCTATTATACTATACTATTCATACCTATACCTATTCTTATATTCAAATCCTATTCTATTTTTCTATGTATACCTATTCATAATTTATTTTACATTTCCTTTTATCTATTCATCTGTCTTTGCATAGGTCAATTAAGCTTATTTATTTCTAACCTCCCCCTTTCTATTCTTAAATCTGGGTCCTTTTAATCTATATTTCTCAATCATATTTTTATCTATAAATATGCCCTCCGTGCTGATTTGATATCCCAGAAATTTAACTTTATCTTGAAAGAATTCGCACTTCTTTAAATTTAACCTTAAACCTGCTATATTTAATTCTAATAATATTCTTTGTAAATGAACAAATTGTTGTTCCACACTATCACTAAATATCAACACGTCATCCACGTAGTGGATACAAAATTCCTTATACGGTCACAAAATATTCTGTATCGCCTTCACCAATGCAGCCGTACTCGAGGACAAACCAAACGGGACCACCCTAAATTGATATATTCTTCCTTCTACAGAAAAACCCGTATATTTCCTTGATTCTCGCGCTAATGGAATCAACCAAAATGAATTCTTTAAGTCTAATTTGCTATAGATTTTCTTATTACTTATTCTTGCTAATATGCTCTCCATCGTTGGTGGACAATTGTATTGCGGTTTTGTTCGCTTATTTATCTTTCTTGCATCCAAACATAACCTAATGCTATCATCATTTTTCTTCACAACGACTAATGGATTCACAAAATGTGTACTGGAGTTTTCTATAATACCTTCACGTAACATTTCCTCAATTTCTTCCTTCACTTTATTCCTATATGCTACTGGAATAGGATATATTTTAGTGTTAAACGGCTCTGTATTTGTTACTTCCAACTTGTGCACATAACCCGTGGCAATTCTCGACTCCGACCCAATTAATTCTGAATGCTTATTCAATAATATATTCACCCTATTTCTTAAATCATCTGGACACTTAATATCTTCATTTTCATTACCCCCATTATTTATCTCTTCACTAAACTGATTAATATTTATGCAGTCGTCTTCTATTACAATCTTCCCCTCTTCATACCATTTAATATATTTCCCATTACACTCAATCTCTTTGCATTCCGCATTTATCTTCAACCCCAACTTATCTATCATATTCATCCCAAATATAACATCTATCTTCAGTCCAGGTACTACCATAAAATCATTTTCCCATATTTCATCCCCCATTTCACATCTCAGAATTACCATTTCATTTATTACACTAAATCTCTTATTATTTGGTGCCACTAAATTACACCTCGCTATAGGTATCGCTTTATCCCCCAATTTTTCTCGTTTAACAAACTCTTCCGCAACAAGTGATGCTTCTGCTCCAGTATCAATTAACACTTTAACTATTCTATCTTCCACCTTTAAATTAATTATTGGTAATAAGTTCCTTTCAAATCTTCCTAATTCATTATCCATTTCATATTTAATAATCTCGCGCTGGTGTTCATATTCGTTAATTCGTAGAATTTTCCTTGGTTCGTCCGTACTCAAAAATCCTGATTTCGCGTCGAAGGTCCTGCCTGACTCATTATCCCTGTATCTGTGCAATTCGTATTTCTTATTTCCATACTATTAATATTTCTAGCTTGCGTCCGTCGATCATCATTTTCCTGTCTATTTAGTACTCTATTATTTCCCTCATGATTCGTTCTCTCCATTCGTTGCCTTGGTATCTGACCAGTATTCCTGTTTTGCCTAAAATCATTATTAAAGTTTTCATAGTTCCCCCCTATTAAAATTTCTTCCGCGATCATAATTATAATTATTCCTTCGATAATTATTCCGAGTCTCCGTATTCCTTATAAAATTCGTGCGTCGATCCCTAACATTATTTTCAATTTCATAATCATTTTCCAAATCATCATATCTCTGCAAATAATCAATAAACGTATCTCTATCCACTATATTTTGCGTCGTTATGTATCTCTTTACTTCAGCGTTAAAATGACTTGCTAAATACCTTATAATAATTTTATCTTCTAAAGGAGGATCCAATTGCTTCGCTACGGTAAATTTCTCAATCGCATATGATTCTCGCGTTATCCCTTTCGCCGAATCGTATCTTCCCATAATTAAGTTACTTCGAATTCGATTTTGCTGATTGTCATTCCAGAATTGACGTAAAAATTTGCTTTCAAACTGTTCAAATGTTTCTATTTCACTCTCAACTAAATTGTACCATCTTTCAGCATTCCCTCTTAATATTGCCCTAATTAAATTTAATTTCAATAATTTATCTGTAGATCCCTGTATCAACATTTTAAAATTTTTCAGAAATATCTTAGGATTTAATTTTCCGTCCCCGTAAAATTTCGTAAACTGTTCAATTGAGAGATTCGTTTGAATTAACCTATTTGATTCTCTATTAAAATTCATTTGATTACTTTTTAAATTATTTATTTCTTGATTTATTGTTCTGAATTCCGTTTCGCAATTTTCTTCAATTTTTCCTAATTTAATATTTAAATTCGTAATTTTATTGTTGGACTCGCTTTCGTACTCTTCTCGTTTCGTTTTAACTAAAGAAATATGATCCCATAAACCGTCTATTTCCTCAGAAACTCTCCCAATTTTTACATTCATTTGTGCCTTAATCTCAGCGATAGTGTGGTTCGTTTCTTGCAGACCATTACTAAGAATCTTAATTTCACTCTCCAATTTCTTGCTGTATTCCTCCATTTTTGTTTTAACTGTATTTATGGCTTGTTCACTCTTATCCATTTTATCATTTAATGCCATCAAGATATCCAACATTTTGGTTTCTTGTGAAGTTCGCCTTTCTTCACTCAAACTTCTCTCCAACGTTATGTTTTCTTGGGATCCTTTCTCCATTTTGAAATTACTATTTTTACTCTAAACTTTTAAATACTAAATAAATCTGCCTAACTTTAATTACTGTACAAATTTCTCTATTTTTCCTTTAATTGAAACTTTTCAAATCCCCTGTTTAGTTTAATTAATTCATTTTTTTTTACTCTTACGGTCGTATTTTAAAATTTAATTTAATTTAATTCGCGCCTCTTAATCTCAGGTTATTTTACCGTGGTAAAATCGTGCTCTAATTCGTGCCCTAACGTTGGTGCGACATCTTTATTGCTATACTATTCGCGTAATTTTCTTGCCCCTACTTTGGGTTGTTATTTTATTACTATGAACTGGAATTCTTGATCCCCTTCATTGTGCGCCTTATTAATTTTCTACGTACTCTAAATTATTGGACCACCATTTTAATATTCACTATAAATTGTAATTATCTCCTCCTCCGGCTGTCTTTCTTAATGTTGCTATCAACTGGACTTTATCTTTAAACAACTTTATCTACCAATGGCAAACTTCGATACGTTACCGCCTTGCGGGTTATCAATTTCCTATTCAACTTGTGGCTCCGCCTTTGTACTGTTTAAATCTTATGACCTCGGCTAGCATTTATTTGGAATTATAAAATTCGGTAAATTTCGATTTTATATAATGAAACCAATATGTTATGTACAGCTTTTGAAATTATTTGTAATACATTTTTAAATTAGTTAACCTTATAAATTTCATTTATTAACAACCATCTAGTATGTACTCAAAAACCCAAAGTCACCAAAAAAACTTATTATCTTTACCAACAAAGTGTAGAATATTCTAAACCTGTTATCATATTACTCATTCTATACGTATGCAACCTCTTTTGTTGACTTTTTCACAAGCATATCATATTTAGCAAATTCAAAATAAAATAAAATTTATATAGAAAACAAATGTCTTATAACTAAAAATCTGACCTGGTTTTATCTTTTTCACATCGACGCTTCCAATAAAAATGATCTTCCCCAATTCTGGATTCCATTCAAATTATTGCCATTACACTATGGACCACCACCATTAAATTATACACCCCAATTTATTTCAATTCTTCAAACTTAGACTTTTATCATTCTTGCCCCAGACTTAAAATTGTAGTTTGTTTCACCCCTGTACTTCAAAATTGTATTATTCTTTTTTCTCCTGGACATCTAAATTGTATTACTGTATTTTTCCCTTAACATCAGAATCATAGTCTATTTCCCTCAGACCTCAAAACCGTTTAAACGGCAATTATAATCTTCATATTTGCACTCATTTTATTTCACTTTTATAATTATTACGTATTACTTTGTTTTAATGGCAACGCACTTCGGCCTTCGTTGAGTTCAAAACTGACTTTCTTATCAAGGTGCTTGCTAATATATTCTCGAATTCCCACTCCATCCGTGGGTATGGTCTAGAACTCGTCGCTTGTTTCTGACCAATCAAATAATATCATTTAGAGCAGTTTCTGATGTAATGCTCCACGATTCCCCATAATTACAACCTGCCCGCAGCTGTCTTTCGTTATCAACATGCTGTATTTTGATAAATTACTTGCCTTTCCATAAACAACTGATGCAACTCGACTTTAAATTTTCATGTTTACATGCGATTCGCGCAATTTTTAATCTGCTCTCTTTTCAAAATATGGTTAGATCTTTGTACGCATTTATATTAACTACCTGAAACTCTATTTCTATATCCGTATTAATTTAATCGTCTGGAGCTCTTTTTTTTAATGCGTGTCTAATTACACTTTATCATTTATTCCTAAATATACGCATGCTTCCACTGAAAAATATCCTTATTTGTTTTACCTAAATTAACTAAACTTTATCTACAGGGTATTTAATATTTACTATCTACTTAATACATGTATTTCTCATTCCTACGCCAACTATGCGTCTTCCTATGTTTACCTGCGTCGCCCAAAAACTATTTCTACTTTATATACAGGGTGTTGACTACTTACTATCTACAAACTATGTGTATTTCTTAATTACTTCCTTAAATAAGTGCAGTTTTCTGCTGCCTATTCTAATTACTCATTCCTGAACGACCTTTACTATAACGTGTACCCTTAAGCAACCCCTTATCACAGCATAATTCCCCCAAATTAAAATATAGAATTTTATATCAATGTCCTTTTTGGCGCCTAACGTGAACTTAAACTCACATTGGTATGCAATTATTATATTTTTATTTCCATTTTGAAATCCAACTTTTTCTTTATTAAACTCATATTTACATTTTATTTATCTCATTCCTATGTCCTATTATACTATACTATTCATACCTATACCTATTCTTATATTCAAATCCTATTCTATTTTTCTATGTATACCTATTCATAATTTATTTTACATTTCCTTTTATCTATTCATCTGTCTTTGCATGGGTCAATTAAGCTTATTTATTTCTAACCTCCCCCTTTCTATTCTTAAATCTGGGTCCTTTTAATCTATATTTCTCAATCATATTTTTATCTATAAATATGCCCTCCGTGCTGATTTGATATCCCAGAAATTTAACTTTATCTTGAAAGAATTCGCACTTCTTTAAATTTAACCTTAAACCTGCTATATTTAATTCTAATAATATTCTTTCTAAATGAACAAAGTGTTGTTCCACACTATCACTAAATATCAACACGTCATCCACGTAGTGGAAAAAAAATTCCTCATACGGTCCCAAAATATTCTGCATCGCCTTCACCAATGCAGCCGTACTCGAGGACAAACCAAACGGGACCACCCTAAATTGATATATTCTTCCTTCTACAGAAAAACCCGTATATTTCCTTGATTCTCGCGCTAATGGAATTAACCAAAATGAATTCTTTAAGTCTAATTTGCTATAGATTTTCTTATTACTTATTCTTGCTAATATGCTCTCCATCGTTGGTGGACAATTGTATTGCGGTTTCGTTCGCTTATTTATCTTTCTTGCATCCAAACATAACCTAATGCTATCATCATTTTTCTTCACAACGACTAATGGATTCACAAAATGTGTACTGGAGTTTTCTATAATACCTTCACATAACATTTCCTCAATTTCTTCCTTCACTTTATTCCTATATGCTACTGGAATAGGATATATTTTAGTGTTAAACGGCTCTGTATTTGTTACTTCCAACTTGTGCACATAACCCGTGGCAATTCTCGACTCCGACCCAATTAATTCTGAATGCTTATTCAATAATATATTCACCCTATTTCTTAAATCATCTGGACACTTAATATCTTCATTTTCATTAGCCCCCATTATTTATCTCTTCACTAAACTGATTAATATTTATGCAGTCGTCTTCTATTACAATCTTCCCCTCTTCATACCATTTAATATATTTCCCATTACACTCAATCTCTTTGCATTCCGCATTTATCTTCAACCCCAACTTATCTATCATATTCATCCCAAATATAACATCTATCTTCAGTCCAGGTACTACCATAAAATCATTTTCCCATATTTCATCCCCCATTTCACATCTCAGAATTACCATTTCATTTATTACACTAAATCTCTTATTATTTGGTGCCACTAAATTACACCTCGCTATAGGTATCGCTTTATCCCCCAATTTTTCTCGTTTAACAAACTCTTCCGCAACAAGTGATGCTTCTGCTCCAGTATCAATTAACACTTTAACTATTCTATCTTCCACCTTTAAATTAATTATTGGTAATAAGTTCCTTTCAAATCTTCCTAATTCATTATCCATTTCATATTTAATAATCTCGCGCTGGTGTTCATATCCGTTAATTCGTAGAATTTTCCTTGGTTCGTCCGTACTCAAAAATCCTGATTTCGCGTCGAAGGTCTTGACTGACTCATTATCCCTGTATCTGTGCAATTCGTATTTCTTATTTCCATACTATTAATATTTCTAGCTTGCGTCCGTCGATCATCATTTTCCTGTCTATTTAGTACTCTATTATTTCCCTCATGATTCGTTCTCTCCATTCGTTGCCTTGGTATCTGACCAGTATTCCTGTTTTGCCTAAAATCATTATTAAAGTTTTCATAGTTCCCCCTATTAAAATTTCTTCCGCGATCATAATTATAATTATTCCTTCGATAATTATTCCGAGTCTCCGTATTCCTTATAAAATTCGTGCGTCGATCCCTAACATTATTTTCAATTTCATAATCATTTTCCAAATCATCATATCTCTGCAAATAATCAATAAACGTATCTCTATCCACTATATTTTGCGTCGTTATGTATCTCTTTACTTCAGCGTTAAAATGACTTGCTAAATACCTTATAATAATTTTATCTTCTAAAGGAGGATCCAATTGCTTCGCTACGGTAAATTTCCCAATCGCATATGATTCTCGCGTTATCCCTTTCGCCGAATCGTATCTTCCCATAATTAAGTTACTTCGAATTCGATTTTGCTGATTGTCATTCCAGAATTGACGTAAAATTTGCTTTCAAACTGTTCAAATGTTTCTATTTCACTCTCAACTAAATTGTACCATCTTTCAGCATTCCTCTTAATATTGCCCTAATTAAATTTAATTTCAATAATTTATCTGTAGATCCCTGTATCAACATTTTAAAATTTTTCAGAAATATCTTAGGATTTAATTTTCCGTCCCCGTAAAATTTCGTAAACTGTTCAATTGAGAGATTCGTTTGAATTAACCTATTTGATTCTCTATTAAAATTTATTGGATTACTTTTTAAATTATTTATTTCTTGATTTATTGTTCTGAATTCCGTTTCGCAATTTTCTTCAATTTTTTCTAATTTAATATTTAAATTCGTAATTTTATTGTTGGACTCGTTTTCGTACTCTTCTCGTTTCGTTTTAACTAAAGAAATATGATCCCATAAACCGTCTATTTCCTCAGAAACTCTCCCAATTTTTACATTCATTTGTGCCTTAATCTCAGCGATAGTGTGGTTCGTTTCTTGCAGACCATTACTAAGAATCTTAATTTCACTCTCCAATTTCTCGCTGTATTCCTCCATTTTTGTTTTAACTGTATTTATGGCTTGTTCACTCTTATCCATTTTATCATTTAATGCCATCAAGATATCCAACATTTTGGTTTCTTGTGAAGTTCGCCTTTCTTCACTCAAACTTCTCTCCAACGTTATGTTTTCTTGGGATCCTTTCTCCATTTTGAAATTACTATTTTTAGTCTAAACTTTTAAATACTAAATAAATCTGCCTAACTTTAATTACTGTACAAATTTCTCTATTTTTCCTTTAATTGAAACTTTTCAAATCCCCTGTTTAGTTTAATTAATTCATTTTTTTTACTCTTACGGTCGTATTTTAAAATTTAATTTAATTTAATTCGCGCCTCTTAATCTCAGGTTATTTTACCGTGGTAAAATCGTGCTCTAATTTGTGCCCTAACGTTGGTGCGACATCTTTATTGCTATACTATTCGCGTAATTTTCTTGCCTCTACTTTGGGTTGTTATTTTTATTACTATGAACTGGAATTCTTGATCCCTTCATTGTGCGCCTTATTAATTTTCTACGTACTCTAAATTATTGGACCACCATTTTAATATTCACTATAAATTGTAATTATCTCCTCCTCCGGCTGTCTTTCTTAATGTTGCTATCAACTGGACTTTATCTTTAAACAACTTTATCTACCAATGGCAAACTTCGATACGTTACCGCCTTGCGGGTTATCAATTTCCTATTCAACTTGTGGCTCCGCCTTTGTACTATTTAAATCTTATGACCTCGGCTAGCATTTATTTGGAATTATAAAATTCGGTAAATTTCGATTTTATATAATGAAACCAATATGTTATGTACAGCTTTTGAAATTATTTGTAATACATTTTTAAATTAGTTAACCTTATAAATTTCATTTATTAACAACCATCTAGTATGTACTCAAAACCCAAAGTCACCAAAAAAACTTATTATCTTTACCAACAAAGTGTAGAATATTCTAAACCTGTTATCATATTACTCATTCTATACGTATGCAACCTCTTTTGTTGACTTTTTCACAAGCATATCATATTTAGCAAATTCAAAATAAAATAAAAATTTATATAGAAAAACAAATGTCTTATAACTAAAAATCTGACCTGGTTTTATCTTTTTCACATCGACGCTTCCAATAAAAATGATCTTCCCCAATTCTGGATTCCATTCAAATTATTGCCATTACACTATGGACCACCACCATTAAATTATACACCCCAATTTATTTCAATTCTTCAAACTTAGACTTTTATCATTCTTGCCCCAGACTTAAAATTGTAGTTTGTTTCACCCCTGTACTTCAAAATTGTATTATTCTTTTTTCTCCTGGACATCTAAATTGTATTACTGTATTTTTCCCTTAACATCAGAATCATAGTCTATTTCCCTCAGACCTCAAAACCGTTTAAACGGCAATTATAATCTTCATATTTGCACTCATTTTATTTCACTTTTATAATTATTACGTATTACTTTGTTTTAATGGCAACGCACTTCGGCCTTCGTTGAGTTCAAAACTGACTTTCTTATCAAGGTGCTTGCTAATATATTCTCGAATTCCCACTCCATCCGTGGGTATGGTCTAGAACTCGTCGCTTGTTTTTGACCAATCAAATAATTTCATTTAGAGCAGTTTCTGATGTAATGCTCCACGATTCCCCATAATCACAACCTACCCGCAGCTGTCTTTCGTTATCAACATGCTGTATTTTGATAGATTACTTGCTTTTCCATAAACAACTGATGCAACTCGACTTTAAATTTTCATGTTTACATGCGATTCACGCAATTTTTAATCATTTCTCTTATCAAAATGGTTAGATCTTTGTACGCATTTATATTAACTACCTGAAACTCTATTTCTATATCCGTATTAATTTAATCGTCTGGAGCTCTTTTTTTTAATGCGTGTCTAATTACACTTTATCATTTATTCCTAAATATACGCGTGCTTCCACTGAAAAATATCCTTATTTGTTTTACCTAAATTAACTAAACTTTATCTACAGAGTATTTAATATTTACTATCTACTTAATACATGTATTTCTCATTCCTTCGCCAACTATGCGTTTTCCTATGTTTACCTGCGTCGCCCAAAAACTATTTCTACTTTATATACAGGGTGTTGACTACTTACTATCTACAAACTATGTGTATTTCTTAATTACTTCCTTAAATAAGTGCAGTTTTCTGCTGCCTATTCTAATTACTCATTCCTGAACGACCTTTACTATAACGTGCACCCTTAAGCAACCCCTTATCACAGCATAATTCCCCCAAATTAAAATATAGAATTTTATATCAATGTCCTTTTTGGCGCCTAACGTGAACTTAAACTCACATTGGTATGAAATTATTATATTTTTATTTCCATTTTGAAATCCAACTTTTTCTTTATTAAACTTATATTTACATTTTATTTATCTCATACCTATGTCCTATTATACTATACTATTCATACCTATACCTATTCTTATATTCAAATCCTATTCTATTTTTCTATGTATACCTATTCATAATTTATTTTACATTTCCTTTTATCTATTCATCTGTCTTTGCATGGGTCAATTAAGCTTATTTATTTCTAACCTCCCCCTTTCTATTCTTAAATCTGGGTCCTTTTAATCTATATTTCTCAATCATATTTTTATCTATAAATATGCCCTCCGTGCTGATTTGATATCCCAGAAATTTAACTTTATCTTGAAAGAATTCGCACTTCTTTAAATTTAACCTTAAACCTGCTATATTTAATTCTAATAATATTCTTTCTAAATAAACAAAGTGTTGTTCCACACTATCACTAAATATCAACACGTCATCCACGTAGTGGATACAAAATTCCTCATACGGTCCCAAAATATTCTGCATCGCCTTCACCAATGCAGCCGTACTCGAGGACAAACCAAACGGGACCACCCTAAATTGATATATTCTTCCTTCTACAGAAAAACCCGTATATTTCCTTGATTCTCGCGCTAATGGAATTAACCAAAATGAATTCTTTAAGTCTAATTTGCTATAGATTTTCTTATTACTTATTTTTGCTAATATGCTCTCCATCATTGGTGGACAATTGTATTGCGGTTTCGTTCGCTTATTTATCTTTCTTGCATCCAAACATAACCTAATGCTATCATCATTTTTCTTCACGACGACTAATGGATTCACAAAATGTGTACTGGAGTTTTCTATAATACCTTCACGTAACATTTCCTCAATTTCTTCCTTCACTTTATTCCTATATGCTACTGGAATAGGATATATTTTAGTGTTAAACGGCTCTGTATTTGTTACTTCCAACTTGTGCACATAACCCGTGGCAATTCTCGACTCCGACCCAATTAATTCTGAATGCTTATTCAATAATATATTCACCCTATTTCTTAAATCATCTGGACACTTAATATCTTCATTTTCATTACCCCCATTATTTATCTCTTCACTAAACTGATTAATATTTACGCAGTCGTCTTCTATTACAATCTTCCCCTCTTCATACCATTTAATATATTTCCCATTACACTCAATCTCTTTGCATTCCGCATTTATCTTCAACCCCAACTTATCTATCATATTCATCCCAAATATAACATCTATCTTCAGTCCAGGTACTACCATAAAATCATTTTCCCATATTTCATCCCCCATTTGACATCTCAGAATTACCATTTCATTTATTACACTAAATCTCTTATTATTTGGTGCCACTAAATTACACCTCGCTATAGGTATCACTTTATCCCCAATTTTCTCGTTTAACAAACTCTTCCGCAACAAGTGATGCTTCTGCTCCAGTATCAATTAACACTTTAACTATTCTATCTTCCACCTTTAAATTAATTATTGGTAATAAGTTCCTTTCAAATCTTCCTAATTCATTATCCATTTCATATTTAATAATCTCGCGCTGGTGTTCATATCCGTTAATTCGTAGAATTTTCCTTGGTTCGTCCGTACTCAAAAATCCTGATTTCGCGTCGAAGGTCCTGCCTGACTCATTATCCCTGTATCTGTGCAATTCGTATTTCTTATTTCCATACTATTAATATTTCTAGCTTGCGTCCGTCGATCATCATTTTCCTGTCTATTTAGTACTCTATTATTTCCCTCATGATTCGTTCTCTCCATTCGTTGCCTTGGTATCTGACCAGTATTCCTGTTTTGCCTAAAATCATTATTAAAGTTTTCATAGTTCCCCCTATAAAAATTTCTTCCGCGATCATAATTATAATTATTCCTTCGATAATTATTCCGAGTCTCCGTATTCCTTATAAAATTCGCGCGTCGATCCTAACATTATTTTCAATTTCATAATCATTTTCCAAATCATCATATCTCTGCAAATAATCAATAAACGTATCTCTATCCACTATATTTTGCGTCGTTATGTATCTCTTTACTTCAGCGTTAAAATGACTTGCTAAATACCTTATAATAATTTTATCTTCTAAAGGAGGATCCAATTGCTTCGCTACAGTAAATTTCTCAATCGCATATGATTCTCGCGTTATCCCTTTCGCCGAATCGTATCTTCCCATAATTAAGTTACTTCGAATTCGATTTTGCTGATTGTCATTCCAGAATTGACGTAAAAATTTGCTTTCAAACTGTTCAAATGTTTCTATTTCACTCTCAACTAAATTGTACCATCTTTCAGCATTCCCTCTTAATATTGCCCTAATTAAATTTAATTTCAATAATTTATCTGTAGATCCCTGTATCAACATTTTAAAATTTTTCAGAAATATCTTAGGATTTAATTTTCCGTCCCCGTAAAATTTCGTAAACTGTTCAATTGAGAGATTCGTTTGAATTAACCTATTTGATTCTCTATTAAAATTTATTGGATTACTTTTTAAATTATTTATTTCTTGATTTATTGTTCTGAATTCCGTTTCGCAATTTTCTTCAATTTTTCCTAATTTAATATTTAAATTCGTAATTTTATTGTTGGACTCGCTTTCGTACTCTTCTCGTTTCGTTTTAACTAAAGAAATATGATCCCATAAACCGTCTATTTCCTCAGAAACTCTTCCAATTTTTACATTCATTTGTGCCTTAATCTCAGCGATAGTGTGGTTCGTTTCTTGCAGACCATTACTAAGAATCTTAATTTCACTTTCCAATTTCTCGCTGTATTCCTCCATTTTTGTTTTAACTGTATTTATGGCTTGTTCACTCTTATCCATTTTATCATTTAATGCCATCAAGATATCCAACATTTTGGTTTCTTGTGAAGTTCGCCTTTCTTCACTCAAACTTCTCTCCAACGTTATGTTTTCTTGGGATCCTTTCTCCATTTTGAAATTACTATTTTTACTCTAAACTTTTAAATACTAAATAAATCTGCCTAACTTTAATTACTGTACAAATTTCTCTATTTTTCCTTTAATTGAAACTTTTCAAATCCCCTGTTTAGTTTAATTAATTCATTTTTTTTTACTCTTACGGTCGTATTTTAAAATTTAATTTAATTTAATTCGCGCCTCTTAATCTCAGGTTATTTTACCGTGGTAAAATCGTGCTCTAATTCGTGCCCTAACGTTGGTGCGACATCTTTATTGCTATACTATTCGCGTAATTTTCTTGCCCCTACTTTGGGTTGTTATTTTTATTACTATGAACTGGAATTCTTGATCCCTTCATTGTGCGCCTTATTAATTTTCTACGTACTCTAAATTATTGGACCACCATTTTAATATTCACTATAAATTGTAATTATCTCCTCCTCCGGCTGTCTTTCTTAATGTTGCTATCAACTGGACTTTATCTTTAAACAACTTTATCTACCAATGGCAAACTTCGATACGTTACCGCCTTGCGGGTTATCAATTTCCTATTCAACTTGTGGCTCCGCCTTTGTACTATTTAAATCTTATGACCTCGGCTAGCATTTATTTGGAATTATAAAATTCGGTAAATTTCGATTTTATATAATGAAACCAATATGTTATGTACAGCTTTTGAAAGTATTTGTAATACATTTTTAAATTAGTTAACCTTATAAATTTCATTTATTAACAACCATCTAGTATGTACTCAAAAACCCAAAGTTACCAAAAAAACTTATTATCTTTACCAACAAAGTGTAGAATATTCTAAACCTGTTATCATATTACTCATTCTATACGTATGCAACCTCTTTTGTTGACTTTTCACAAGCATATCATATTTAGCAAATTCAAAATAAAATAAAAATTTATATAGAAAACAAATGTCTTATAACTAAAAATCTGACCTGGTTTTATCTTTTCACATCGACGCTTCCAATAAAATGATCTTCCCCAATTCTGGATTCCATTCAAATTATTGCCATTACACTATGGACCACCACCATTAAATTATACACCCAATTTATTTCAATTCTTCAAACTTAGACTTTTATCATTCTTGCCCCAGACTTAAAATTGTAGTTTGTTTCACCCCTGTACTTCAAAATTGTATTATTCTTTTTTCTTTTATTTTATTTTATTTTATTATAGTCTTTATTATTATTATCAAATTATTACAGAAATATAACGATATACAAACTAGTAAAGTACAAAAAATATAAATAATTGGATAACCATAAAGTTGTTGAAGTAGGCCACAGAAGAGGCGAAGTTTAGCTGTGAGCTACTCTTACACTTAACCCCTACTGAAGCTAAATATTAAAAGTAAAGAAAGGCAGCGGAATAGGCTGATGGCATATAAATAAAACTAAACACAAGTACTAAAAGGAAAGTAAGAATTATAAAAGCAAACCAGTTGAGTTATATAATTAAAAACTATTTCTTAGCTAACGAAGTTAGTAGTACATATTCTCCTGTCCATGAGACAGTGATAATTATAGTTAGAAAAAAATTAGATAGCAAGTTAATATGAGCATAAAAAGGTATACAATGAGTGAGCATGCAGAAATTAGCGTATTGCGCTGTAACATAAAAACAGGGCTAGTTCAAAAGGCTACTGTGTAATTTGGATTTGAATTTTATGAAACTACATCTAAATTGTATTACTGTATTTTTCCCTTAACAACAGAATCATAGTCTATTTCCCTCAGACCTCAAAACCGTTTAAACGGCAATTATAATCTTCATATTTGCACTCATTTTATTTCACTTTTATAATTATTACGTATTACTTTGTTTTAATGGCAACGCACTTCGGCCTTCGTTGAGTTCAAAACTGACTTTCTTATCAAGGTGCTTGCTAATATATTCTCGAATTCCCACTCCATCCGTGGGTATGGTCTAGAACTCGTCGCTTGTTTCTGACCAATCAAATAATTTCATTTAGAGCAGTTTCTGATGTAATGCTCCACGATTCCCCATAATCACAACCTGCCCGCAGCTGTCTTTCGTTATCAACATGCTGTATTTTGATAGATTACTTGCTTTTCCATAAACAACTGATGCAACTCGACTTTAAATTTTCATGTTTACATGCGATTCACGCAATTTTTAATCATTTCTCTTATCAAAATGGTTAGATCTTTGTACGCATTTATATTAACTACCTGAAACTCTATTTCTATATCCGTATTAATTTAATCGTCTGGAGCTCTTTTTTAATGCGTGTCTAATTACACTTTATCATTTATTCCTAAATATACGCGTGCTTCCACTGAAAAATATCCTTATTTGTTTTACCTAAATTAACTAAACTTTATCTACAGGGTATTTAATATTTACTATCTACTTAGTACATGTATTTCTCATTCCTACGCCAACTATGCGTTTTCCTATGTTTACCTGCGTCGCCCAAAAACTATTTCTACTTTATATACAGGGTGTTGACTACTTACTATCTACAAACTATGTGTATTTCTTAATTACTTCCTTAAATAAGTGCAGTTTTCTGCTGCTTATTCTAATTACTCATTCCTGAACGACCTTTACTATAACGTGCACCCTTAAGCAACCCCTTATCACAGCATAATTCCCCCAAATTAAAATATAGAATTTTATATCAATGTCCTTTTTGGCGCCTAACGTGAACTTAAACTCACATTGGTATGAAATTATTATATTTTATTTCCATTTTGAAATCCAACTTTTTCTTTATTAAACTTATATTTACATTTTATTTATCTCATACCTATGTCCTATTATACTATACTATTCATACCTATACCTATTCTTATATTCAAATCCTATTCTATTTTTCTATGTATACCTATTCATAATTTATTTTACATTTCCTTTTATCTATTCATCTGTCTTTGCATGGGTCAATTAAGCTTATTTATTTCTAACCTCCCCCTTTCTATTCTTAAATCTGGGTCCTTTTAATCTATATTTCTCAATCATATTTTTATCTATAAATATGCCCTCCGTGCTGATTTGGTATCCCAGAAATTTAACTTTATCTTGAAAGAATTCGCACTTCTTTAAATTTAACCTTAAACCTGCTATATTTAATTCTAATAATATTCTTTCTAAATGAACAAAGTGTTGTTCCACACTATCACTAAATATCAACACGTCATCCACGTAGTGGATACAAAATTCCTCATACGGTCCCAAAATATTCTGCATCGCCTTCACCAATGCAGCCGTACTCGAGGACAAACCAAACGGGACCACCCTAAATTGATATATTCTTCCTTCTACAGAAAAACCCGTATATTTCCTTGATTCTCGCGCTAATGGAATCAACCAAAATGAATTCTTTAAGTCTAATTTGCTATAGATTTTCTTATTACTTATTCTTGCTAATATGCTCTCCATCGTTGGTGGACAATTGTATTGCGGTTTCGTTCGCTTATTTATCTTTCTTGCATCCAAACATAACCTAATGCTATCATCATTTTCTTCACGACGACTAATGGATTCACAAAATGTGTACTGGAGTTTTCTATAATACCTTCACGTAACATTTCCTCAATTTCTTCCTTCACTTTATTCCTATATGCTACTGGAATAGGATATATTTTAGTGTTAAACGGCTCTGTATTTGTTACTTCCAACTTGTGCACATAACCCGTGGCAATTCTCGACTCCGACCCAATTAATTCTGAATGCTTATTCAATAATATATTCACCCTATTTCTTAAATCATCTGGACACTTAATATCTTCATTTTCATTACCCCCATTATTTATCTCTTCACTAAACTGATTAATATTTACGCAGTCGTCTTCTAATACAATCTTCCCCTCTTCATACCATTTAATATATTTCCCATTACACTCAATCTCTTTGCATTCCGCATTTATCTTCAACCCCAACTTATCTATCATATTCATCCCAAATATAACATCTATCTTCAGTCCAGGTACTACCATAAAATCATTTTCCCATATTTCATCCACCATTTGACATCTCAGAATTACCATTTCATTTATTACACTAAATCTCTTATTATTTGGTGCCACTAAATTACACCTCGCTATAGGTATCACTTTATCCCCCAATTTTTCTCGTTTAACAAACTCTTCCGCAACAAGTGATGCTTCTGCTCCAGTATCAATTAACACTTTAACTATTCTATCTTCCACCTTTAAATTAATTATTGGTAATAAGTTCCTTTCAAATCTTCCTAATTCATTATCCATTTCATATTTAATAATCTCGCGCTGGTGTTCATATCCGTTAATTCGTAGAATTTTCCTTGGTTCGTCCGTACTCAAAAATCCTGATTTTGCGTCGAAGGTCCTGCCTGACTCATTATCCCTGTATCTGTGCAATTCGTATTTCTTATTTCCATACTATTAATATTTCTAGCTTGCGTCCGTCGATCATCATTTTCCTGTCTATTTAGTACTCTATTATTTCCTCATGATTCGTTCTCTCCATTCGTTGCCTTGGTATCTGACCAGTATTCCTGTTTTGCCTAAAATCATTATTAAAGTTTTCATAGTTCCCCCTATTAAAATTTCTTCCGCGATCATAATTATAATTATTCCTTCGATAATTATTCCGAGTCTCCGTATTCCTTATAAAATTCGTGCGTCGATCCCTAACATTATTTTCAATTTCATAATCATTTTCCAAATCATCATATCTCTGCAAATAATCAATAAACGTATCTCTATCCACTATATTTTGCGTCGTTATGTATCTCTTTACTTCAGCGTTAAAATGACTTGCTAAATACCTTATAATAATTTTATCTTCTAAAGGAGGATCCAATTGCTTCGCTACGGTAAATTTCTCAATCGCATATGATTCTCGCGTTATCCCTTTCGCCGAATCGTATCTTCCCATAATTAAGTTACTTCGAATTCGATTTTGCTGATTGTCATTCCAGAATTGACGTAAAAATTTGCTTTCAAACTGTTCAAATGTTTCTATTTCACTCTCAACTAAATTGTACCATCTTTCAGCATTCCCTCTTAATATTGCCCTAATTAAATTTAATTTCAATAATTTATCTGTAGATCCCTGTATCAACATTTTAAAATTTTTCAGAAATATCTTAGGATTTAATTTTCCGTCCCGTAAAATTTCGTAAACTGTTCAATTGAGAGATTCGTTTGAATTAACCTATTTGATTCTCTATTAAAATTTATTGGATTACTTTTTAAATTATTTATTTCTTGATTTATTGTTCTGAATTCCGTTTCGCAATTTTCTTCAATTTTTTCTAATTTAATATTTAAATTCGTAATTTTATTGTTGGACTCGTTTTCGTACTCTTCTCGTTTCGTTTTAACTAAAGAAATATGATCCCATAAACCGTCTATTTCCTCAGAAACTCTCCCAATTTTACATTCATTTGTGCCTTAATCTCAGCGATAGTGTGGTTCGTTTCTTGCAGACCATTACTAAGAATCTTAATTTCACTCTCCAATTTCTCGCTGTATTCCTCCATTTTTGTTTTAACTGTATTTATGGCTTGTTCACTCTTATCCATTTTATCATTTAATGCCATCAAGATATCCAACATTTTGGTTTCTTGTGAAGTTCGCCTTTCTTCACTCAAACTTCTCTCCAACGTTATGTTTTCTTGGGATCCTTTCTCCATTTTGAAATTACTATTTTTACTCTAAACTTTTAAATACTAAATAAATCTGCCTAACTTTAATTACTGTACAAATTTCTCTATTTTTCTTTTAATTGAAACTTTTCAAATCCCCTGTTTAGTTTAATTAATTCATTTTTTTTTACTCTTACGGTCGTATTTTAAAATTTAATTTAATTTAATTCGCGCCTCTTAATCTCAGGTTATTTTACCGTGGTAAAATCGTGCTCTAATTCGTGCCCTAACGTTGGTGCGACATCTTTATTGCTATACTATTCGCGTAATTTTCTTGCCCCTACTTTGGGTTGTTATTTTTATTACTATGAACTGGAATTCTTGATCCCCTTCATTGTGCGCCTTATTAATTTTCTACGTACTCTAAATTATTGGACCACCATTTTAATATTCACTATAAATTGTAATTATCTCCTCCTCCGGCTGTCTTTCTTAATGTTGCTATCAACTGGACTTTATCTTTAAACAACTTTATCTACCAATGGCAAACTTCGATACGTTACCGCCTTGCGGGTTATCAATTTCCTATTCAACTTGTGGCTCCGCCTTTGTACTATTTAAATCTTATGACCTCGGCTAGCATTTATTTGGAATTATAAAATTCGGTAAATTTTGATTTTATATAATGAAACCAATATGTTATGTACAGCTTTTGAAATTATTTGTAATACATTTTTAAATTAGTTAACCTTATAAATTTCATTTATTAACATCCATCTAGTATGTACTCAAAAACCCAAAGTCACCAAAAAAACTTATTATCTTTACCAACAAAGTGTAGAATATTCTAAACCTGTTATCATATTACTCATTCTAGACGTATGCAACCTCTTTTGTTGACTTTTTCACAAGCATATCATATTTAGCAAATTCAAAATAAAATAAAAATTTATATAAAAAACAAATGTCTTATAACTAAAAATCTGACCTGGTTTTATCTTTTCACATCGACGCTTCCAATAAAATGATCTTCCCCAATTCTGGATTCCATTCAAATTATTGCCATTACACTATGGACCACCACCATTAAATTATACACCCCAATTTATTTCAATTCTTCAAACTTAGACTTTTATCATTCTTGCCCCAGACTTAAAATTGTAGTTTGTTTCACCCCTGTACTTCAAAATTGTATTATTCTTTTTTCTCCTGGACATCTAAATTGTATTACTGTATTTTTCCCTTAACATCAGAATCATAGTCTATTTCCCTCAGACCTCAAAACCGTTTAAACGGCAATTATAATCTTCATATTTGCACTCATTTTATTTCACTTTTATAATTATTACGTATTACTTTGTTTTAATGGCAACGCACTTCGGCCTTCGTTGAGTTCAAAACTGACTTTCTTATCAAGGTGCTTGCTAATATATTCTCGAATTCCCACTCCATCCGTGGGTATGGTCTAGAACTCGTCGCTTGTTTTCGACCAATCAAATAATTTCATTTAGAGCAGTTTCTGATGTAATGCTCCACGATTCCCCATAATCACAACCTACCCGCAGCTGTCTTTCGTTATCAACATGCTGTATTTTGATAGATTACTTGCTTTTCCATAAACAACTAATGCAACTCGACTTTAAATTTTCATGTTTACATGCGATTCACGCAATTTTTAATCATTTCTCTTATCAAAATGGTTAGATCTTTGTACGCATTTATATTAACTACCTGAAACTCTATTTCTATATCCGTATTAATTTAATCGTCTGGAGCTCTTTTTTTTTAATGCGTGTCTAATTACACTTTATCATTTATTCCTAAATATACGCGTGCTTCCACTGAAAAATATCCTTATTTGTTTTACCTAAATTAACTAAACTTTATCTACAGGGTATTTAATATTTACTATCTACTTAATACATGTATTTCTCATTCCTACGCTAACTATGCGTTTTCCTATGTTTACCTGCGTCGCCCAAAAACTATTTCTACTTTATATACAGGGTGTTGACTACTTACTATCTACAAACTATGTGTATTTCTTAATTACTTCCTTAAATAAGTGCAGTTTTCTGCTGCCTATTCTAATTACTCATTCCTGAACGACCTTTACTATAACGTGCACCCTTAAGCAGCCCCTTATCACAGCATAATTCCCCCAAATTAAAATATAGAATTTTATATCAATGTCCTTTTTGGTGCCTAACGTGAACTTAAACTCACATTGGTATGAAATTATTATATTTTTATTTCCATTTTGAAATTCAACTTTTTCTTTATTAAACTTATATTTACATTTTATTTATCTCATACCTATGTCCTATTATACTATACTATTCATACCTATACCTATTCTTATATTCAAATCCTATTCTATTTTTCTATGTATACCTATTCATAATTTATTTTACATTTCCTTTTATCTATTCATCTGTCTTTGCATGGGTCAATTAAGCTTATTTATTTCTAACCTCCCCCTTTCTATTCTTAAATCTGGGTCCTTTTAATCTATATTTCTCAATCATATTTTTATCTATAAATATGCCCTCCGTGCTGATTTGATATCCCAGAAATTTAACTTTATCTTGAAAGAATTCGCACTTCTTTAAATTTAACCTTAAACCTGCTATATTTAATTCTAATAATATTCTTTCTAAATGAACAAAGTGTTGTTCCACACTATCACTAAATATCAACACGTCATCCACGTAGTGGATACAAAATTCCTCATACGGTCCCAAAATATTCTGTATCGCCTTCACCAATGCAGCCGTACTCGAGGACAAACCAAACGGGACCACCCTAAATTGATATATTCTTCCTTCTACAGAAAAACCCGTATATTTCCTTGATTCTCGCGCTAATGGAATCAACCAAAATGAATTCTTTAAGTCTAATTTGCTATAGATTTTCTTATTACTTATTCTTGCTAATATGCTCTCCATCGTTGGTGGACAATTGTATTGCGGTTTCGTTCGCTTATTTATCTTTCTTGCATCCAAACATAACCTAATGCTATCATCATTTTTCTTCACGACGACTAATGGATTCACAAAATGTGTACTGGAGTTTTCTATAATACCTTCACGTAACATTTCCTCAATTTCTTTCTTCACTTTATTCCTATATGCTACTGGAATAGGATATATTTTAGTGTTAAACGGCTCTGTATTTGTTACTTCCAACTTGTGCACATAACCCGTGGCAATTCTCGACTCCGACCCAATTAATTCTGAATGCTTATTCAATAATATATTCACCCTATTTCTTAAATCATCTGGACACTTAATATCTTCATTTTCATTACCCCCATTATTTATCTCTTCACTAAACTGATTAATATTTACGCAGTCGTCTTCTAATACAATCTTCCCCTCTTCATACCATTTAATATATTTCCCATTACACTCAATCTCTTTGCATTCCGCATTTATCTTCAACCCCAACTTATCTATCATATTCATCCCAAATATAACATCTATCTTCAGTCCAGGTACTACCATAAAATCATTTTCTCATATTTCATCCCCCATTTCACATCTCAGAATTACCATTTCATTTATTACACTAAATCTCTTATTATTTGGTGCCACTAAATTACACCTCGCTATAGGTATCACTTTATCCCCCATTTTTTTTCGTTTAACAAACTCTTCCGCAACAAGTGATGCTTCTGCTCCAGTATCAATTAACACTTTAACTATTCTATCTTCCACCTTTAAATTAATTATTGGTAATAAGTTCCTTTCAAATCTTCCTAATTCATTATCCATTTCATATTTAATAATCTCGCGCTGGTGTTCATATCCGTTAATTCGTAGAATTTTCCTTGGTTCGTCCGTACTCAAAAATCCTGATTTCGCGTCGAAGGTCCTGCCTGACTCATTATCCCTGTATCTGTGCAATTCGTATTTCTTATTTCCATACTATTAATATTTCTAGCTTGCGTCCGTCGATCATCATTTTCCTGTCTATTTAGTACTCTATTATTTCCCTCATGATTCGTTCTCTCCATTCGTTGCCTTGGTATCTGACCAGTATTCCTGTTTTGCCTAAAATCATTATTAAAGTTTTCATAGTTCCCCCTATTAAAATTTCTTCCGCGATCATAATTATAATTATTCCTTCGATAATTATTCCGAGTCTCCGTATTCCTTATAAAATTCGTGCGTCGATCCCTAACATTATTTTCAATTTCATAATCATTTTCCAAATCATCATATCTCTGCAAATAATCAATAAACGTATCTCTATCCACTATATTTTGCGTCGTTATGTATCTCTTTACTTCAGCGTTAAAATGACTTGCTAAATACCTTATAATAATTTCATCTTCTAAAGGAGGATCCAATTGCTTCGCTACAGTAAATTTCTCAATCGCATATGATTCTCGCGTTATCCCTTTTGCCGAATCGTATCTTCCCATAATTAAGTTACTTCGAATTCGATTTTGCTGATTGTCATTCCAGAATTGACGTAAAAATTTGCTTTCAAACTGTTCAAATGTTTCTATTTCACTCTCAACTAAATTGTACCATCTTTCAGCATTCCCTCTTAATATTGCCCTAATTAAATTTAATTTCAATAATTTATCTGTAGATCCCTGTATCAACATTTTAAAATTTTTCAGAAATATCTTAGGATTTAATTTTCCGTCCCCGTAAAATTTCGTAAACTGTTCAATTGAGAGATTCGTTTGAATTAACCTATTTGATTCTCTATTAAAATTTATTGGATTACTTTTTAAATTATTTATTTCTTGATTTATTGATCTAAACTCCGTTTCGCAATTTTCTTCAATTTTTCTAATTTAATATTTAAATTCGTAATTTTATTGTTGGACTCGCTTTCGTACTCTTCTCGTTTCGTTTTAACTAAAGAAATATGATCCCATAAACCGTCTATTTCCTCAGAAACTCTCCCAATTTTACATTCATTTTGCCTTAATCTCAGCGATAGTGTGGTTCGTTTCTTGCAGACCATTACTAAAATCTTAATTTCACTCTCAATTTCTCGCTGTATTCCTCCATTTTTGTTTTAACTGTATGTATGGCTTGTTCACTCTTATCCATTTTATCATTTAATGCCATCAAGATATCCAACATTTTGGTTTCTTGTGAAGTTCGCCTTTCTTCACTCAAACTTCTCTCCAACGTTATGTTTTCTTGGGATCCTTTCTCCATTTTGAAATTACTATTTTTACTCTAAACTTTTAAATACTAAATAAATCTGCCTAACTTTAATTACTGTACAAATTTCTCTATTTTTCCTTTAATTGAAACTTTTCAAATCCCCTGTTTAGTTTAATTAATTCATTTTTTTTTACTCTTACGGTCGTATTTTAAAATTTAATTTAATTCGCGCCTCTTAATCTCAGGTTATTTTACCGTGGTAAAATCGTGCTCTAATTCGTGCCCTAACGTTGGTGCGACATCTTTATTGCTATACTATTCGCGTAATTTTCTTGCCCCTACTTTGGGTTGTTATTTTTATTACTATGAACTGGAATTCTTGATCCCCTTCATTGTGCGCCTTATTAATTTTCTACGTACTCTAAATTATTGGACCACCATTTTAATATTCACTATAAATTGTAATTATCTCCTCCTCCGGCTGTCTTTCTTAATGTTGCTATCAACTGGACTTTATCTTTAAACAACTTTATCTACCAATGGCAAACTTCGATACGTTACCGCCTTGCGGGTTATCAATTTCCTATTCAACTTGTGGCTCCGCCTTTGTACTATTTAAATCTTATGACCTCGGCTAGCATTTATTTGGAATTATAAAATTCGGTAAATTTCGATTTTATATAATGAAACCAATATGTTATGTACAGCTTTTGAAATTATTTGTAATACATTTTAAATTAGTTAACCTTATAAATTTCATTTATTAACAACCATCTAGTATGTACTCAAAACCCAAAGTCACCAAAAACTTATTATCTTTACCAACAAAGTGTAGAATATTCTAAACCTGTTATCATATTACTCATTCTATACGTATGCAACCTCTTTTGTTGACTTTTCACAAGCATATCATATTTAACAAATTCAAAATAAAATAAAAATTTATATAGAAAAACAAATGTCTTATAACTAAAAATCTGACCTGGTTTTATCTTTTCACATCGACGCTTCCAATAAAATGATCTTCCCAATTCTGGATTCCATTCAAATTATTGCCATTACACTATGGACCACCACCATTAAATTATACACCCCAATTTATTTCAATTCTTCAAACTTAGACTTTTATCATTCTTGCCCCAGACTTAAAATTGTAGTTTGTTTCACCCCTGTACTTCAAAATTGTATTATTCTTTTTTCTCCAGTACATCTAAATTGTATTACTGTATTTTTCCCTTAACATCAGAATCATAGTCTATTTCCCTCAGACCTCAAAACCGTTTAAACGGCAATTATAATCTTCATATTTGCACTCATTTTATTTCACTTTTATAATTATTACGTATTACTTTGTTTTAATGGCAACTTCGGCCTTCGTTGAGTTCAAAACTGACTTTCTTATCAAGGTGCTTGCTAATATATTCTCAATTCCCACTCCATCCGTGGGTATGGTCTAGAACTAGTCGCTTGTTTTTGACCAATCAAATAATTTCATTTAGAGCAGTTTCTGATGTAATGCTCACGATTCCCCATAATCACAACCTACCGCAGCTGTCTTTCGTTATCAACATGCTGTGTTTGATAGATTACTTGCTTTTCCATAAACAACTGATGCAACTCGACTTTAAATTTTCATGTTTACATGCGATTCACGCAATTTTTAATCATTTCTCTTATCAAAATGGTTAGATCTTTGTACGCATTTATATTAACTACCTGAAACTCTATTTCTATATCCGTATTAATTTAATCGTCTGGAGCTCTTTTTTTTAATGCGTGTCTAATTACACTTTATCATTTATTCCTAAATATACGCGTGCTTCCACTGAAAAATATCCTTATTTGTTTTACCTAAATTAACTAAACTTTATCTACAGGGTATTTAATATTTACTATCTACTTAATACATGTATTTCTCATTCCTACGCCAACTATGCGTTTTCCTATGTTTACCTGCGTCGCCCAAAAACTATTTCTACTTTATATACAGGGTGTTGACTACTTACTATCTACAAACTATGTGTATTTCTTAATTACTTCCTTAAATAAGTGCAGTTTTCTGCTGCCTATTCTAATTACTCATTCCTGAACGACCTTTACTATAACGTGCACCCTTAAGCAACCCCTTATCACAGCATAATTCCCCCAAATTAAAATATAGAATTTTATATCAATGTCCTTTTTGGCGCCTAACGTGAACTTAAACTCACATTGGTGTGAAATTATTATATTTTATTTCCATTTTAATCAACTTTTCTTTATTAAACTTATATTTACATTTATTTATCTCATACCTATGTCTATTATACTATACTATTCATACCTATACCTATTCTTATATTCAAATCCTATTCTATTTTTCTATGTATACCTATTCATAATTTATTTTACATTTCCTTTTATCTATTCATCTGTCTTTGCATGGGTCAATTAAACATTTATTTCTAACCTCCCCTTTCTATTCTTAAATCTGGGTCCTTTTAATCTATATTTCTCAATCATATTTTTATCTATAAATATGCCCTCCATGCTGATTTGATATCCCAGAAATTTAACTTTATCTTGAAAGAATTCGCACTTCTTTAAATTTAACCTTAAACCTGCTATATTTAATTCTAATAATATTCTTTCTAAATGAACAAAGTGTTATTCACACTATCACTAAATATCAACACGTCATCCACGTAGTGAATACAAAATTCCTCATACGGTCCCAAAATATTCTGCATCGCCTTCACCAATGCAGCCGTACTCGAGGACAAACCAAACGGGACCACCCTAAATTGATATATTCTTCCTTCTACAGAAAACCCGTATATTTCCTTGATTCTCGCGCTAATGGAATCAACCAAAATGAATTCTTTAAGTCTAATTTGCTATAGATTTTCTTATTACTTATTCTTGCTAATATGCTCTCCATCGTTGGTGGACAATTGTATTGCGGTTTCGTTCGCTTATTTATCTTTCTTGCATCCAAACATAACCTAATGCTATCATCATTTTCTTCACGACGACTAATGGATTCACAAAATGTGTGCTGGAGTTTTCTATAATACCTTCACGTAACATTTCCTCAATTTCTTTCTTCACTTTATTCCTATATGCTACTGGAATAGGATATATTTTAGTGTTAAACGGCTCTGTATTTGTTACTTCCAACTTGTGCACATAACCCGTGGCAATTCTCGACTCCGACCCAATTAATTCTGAATGCTTATTCAATAATATATTCACCCTATTTCTTAAATCATCTGGACACTTAATATCTTCATTTTCATTACCCCCATTATTTATCTCTTCACTAAACTGATTAATATTTACGCAGTCGTCTTCTAATACAATCTTCCCCTCTTCATACCATTTAATATATTTCCCATTACACTCAATCTCTTTGCATTCCATTTATCTTCAACCCCAACTTATCTATCATATTCATCCCAAATATAACATCTATCTTCAGTCCAGGTACTACCATAAAATCATTTTCCCATATTTCATCCCCATTTCCATCTCAGAATTACCATTTCATTTATTACACTAAATCTCTTATTATTTGGTGCCACTAAATTACACCTCGCTATAGGTATCACTTTATCCCCAATTTTCTCGTTTAACAAACTCTTCCGCAACAAGTGATGCTTCTGCTCCAGTATCAATTAACACTTTAACTATTCTATCTTCCACCTTTAAATTAATTATTGGTAATAAGTTCCTTTCAAATCTTCCTAATTCATTATCCATTTCATATTTAATAATCTCGCTGGTGTTCATATCCGTTAATTCGTAGAATTTTCCTTGGTTCGTCCGTACTCAAAATCCTGATTTCGCGTCGAAGGTCCTGCCTGACTCATTATCCCTGTATCTGTGCAATTCGTATTTCTTATTTCCATACTATTAATATTTCTAGCTTGCGTCCGTCGATCATCATTTTCCTGTCTATTTAGTACTCTATTATTTCCCTCATGATTCGTTCTCTCCATTCGTTGCCTTGGTATCTGACCAGTATTCCTGTTTTGCCTAAAATCATTATTAAAGTTTTCATAGTTCCCCCTATTAAAATTTCTTCCGCGATCATAATTATAATTATTCCTTCGATAATTATTCCGAGTCTCCGTATTCCTTATAAAATTCGTGCGTCGATCCTAACATTATTTTCAATTTCATAATCATTTTCCAAATCATCATATCTCTGCAAATAATCAATAAACGTATCTCTATCCACTATATTTTGCGTCGTTATGTATCTCTTTACTTCAGCGTTAAAATGACTTGCTAAATATCTTATAATAATTTTATCTTCTAAGGAGGATCCAATTGCTTCGCTACATAAATTTCTCAATCGCATATGATTCTCGCGTTATCCCTTTCGCCGAATCGTATCTTCCCATAATTAAGTTACTTCAATTCAATTTTGCTGATTGTCATTCCAGAATTGACGTAAAAATTTGCTTTCAAACTGTTCAAATGTTTCTATTTCACTCTCAACTAAATTGTACCATCTTTCAGCATTCCCTCTTAATATTGCCCTAATTAAATTTAATTTCAATAATTTATCTGTAGATCCTGTATCAACATTTAAAATTTTCAGAAATATCTTAGGATTTAATTTTCCGTCCCGTAAAATTTCGTAAACTGTTCAATTGAGAGATTCGTTTGAATTAACCTATTTGATTCTCTATTAAAATTTATTGGATTACTTTTTAAATTATTTATTTCTTGATTTATTGTTCTGAATTCCGTTTCAATTTTCTTCAATTTTCCTAATTTAATATTTAAATTCGTAATTTTATTGTTGGACTCGCTTTCGTACTCTTCTCGTTTCGTTTTAACTAAAGAAATATGATCCCATAAACCGTCTATTTCCTCAGAAACTCTCCCAATTTTACATTCATTTGTGCCTTAATCTCAGCGATAGTGTGGTTCGTTTCTTGCAGACCATTACTAAGAATCTTAATTTCACTCTCCAATTTCTCGCTGTATTCCTCCATTTTGTTTTAACTGTATTTATGTTCACTCTTATCCATTTTATCATTTAATGCCATCAAGATATCCAACATTTTGGTTTCTTGTGAAGTTCGCCTTTCTTCACTCAAACTTCTCTCCAACGTTATGTTTTCTTGGGATCCTTTCTCCATTTTGAAATTACTATTTTACTCTAAACTTTTAAATACTAAATAAATCTGCTAACTTTAATTACTGTACAAATTTCTCTATTTTTCCTTTAATTGAAACTTTTCAAATCCCTGTTTAGTTTAATTAATTCATTTTTTACTCTTACGGTCGTATTTTAAAATTTAATTTAATTTAATTCGCGCCTCTTAATCTCAGGTTATTTTACCGTGGTAAAATCGTGCTCTAATTCGTGCCCTAACGTTGGTGCGACATCTTTATTGCTATACTATTCGCGTAATTTTCTTGCCCCTACTTTGGGTTGTTATTTTATTACTATGAACTGGAATTCTTGATCCCTTCATTGTGCCTTATTAATTTTCTACGTACTCTAAATTATTGGACCACCATTTTAATATTCACTATAAATTGTAATTATCTCCTCCTCCGGCTGTCTTTCTTAATGTTGCTATCAACTGGACTTTATCTTTAAACAACTTTATCTACCAATGGCAAACTTCGATACGTTACCGCCTTGCGGGTTATCAATTTCCTATTCAACTTGTGGCTCCGCCTTTGTACTATTTAAATCTTATGACCTCGGCTAGCATTTATTTGGAATTATAAAATTCGGTAAATTTCGATTTTATATAATGAAACCAATATGTTATGTACAGCTTTTGAAATTATTTGTAATACATTTTAAATTAGTTAACCTTATAAATTTCATTTATTAACAACCATCTAGTATGTACTCAAAACCCAAAGTCACCAAAAACTTATTATCTTTACCAACAAAGTGTAGAATATTCTAAACCTGTTATCATATTACTCATTCTATACGTATGCAACCTCTTTTGTTGACTTTTCACAAGCATATCATATTGTAAATTCAAAATAAAATAAAAATTTATATAGAAAAACAAATGTCTTATAACTAAAAATCTGACCTGGTTTTATCTTTTTCACATCGACGCTTCCAATAAAATGATCTTCCCAATTCTGGATTCCATTCAAATTATTGCCATTACACTATGGACCACCACCATTAAATTATACCCCAATTTATTTCAATTCTTCAAACTTAGACTTTTATCATTCTTGCCCCAGACTTAAAATTGTAGTTTGTTTCACCCCTGTACTTCAAAATTGTATTATTCTTTTTTCTCCTGGACATCTAAATTGTATTACTGTATTTTTCCCTTAACATCAGAATCATAGTCTATTTCCCTCAGACCTCAAAACCGTTTAAACGGCAATTATAATCTTCATATTTGCACTCATTTTATTTCACTTTTATAATTATTACGTATTACTTTGTTTTAATGGCAACGCACTTCGGCCTTCGTTGAGTTCAAAACTGACTTTCTTATCAAGGTGCTTGCTAATATATTCTCAATTCCCTCCATCCGTGGGTATGGTCTAGAACTCGTCGCTTGTTTTGACCAATCAAATAATTTCATTTAGAGCAGTTTCTGATGTAATGCTCACGATTCCCCATAATCACAACCTGCCCGCAGCTGTCTTTCGTTATCAACATGCTGTATTTTGATAGATTACTTGCTTTTCCATAAACAACTGATGCAACTCGACTTTAAATTTTCATGTTTACATGCGATTCACGCAATTTTTAATCATTTCTCTTATCAAAATGGTTAGATCTTTGTACGCATTTATATTAACTACCTGAAACTCTATTTCTATATCCGTATTAATTTAATCGTCTGGAGCTCTTTTTTTTTAATGCGTGTCTAATTACACTTTATCATTTATTCCTAAATATACGCGTGCTTCCACTGAAAAATATCATTTGTTTTACCTAAATTAACTAAACTTTATCTACAGGGTATTTAATATTTACTATCTACTTAATACATGTATTTCTCATTCCTACGCCAAACTATGCGTCTTCCTATGTTAACCAAGGTCGCCCAAAACTATTTCTACTTTATATACAGGGTGTTGACTACTTACTATCTACAAACTATGTCTATTTCTTAATTACTTCCTTAAATAAGTGCAGTTTTCTGCTGCCTATTCTAATTACTCATTCCTGAACGACCTTTACTATAACGTGCACCCTTAAGCAACCCCTTATCACAGCATAATTCCCCCAAATTAAAATATAGAATTTTATATCAATGTCCCTTTTGGCGCCTAACGTGAACTTAAACTCACATTGGTATGAAATTATTATATTTTTATTTCCATTTGAAATCAACTTTTCTTTATTAAACTCATATTTACATTTTATTTATCTCATACCTATGTACTATTATACTATACTATTCATACCTATACCTATTCTTATATTAAAATCCTATTCTATTTTTCTATGTATACCTATTCATAATTTATTTTACATTTCCTTTTATCTATTCATCTGTCTTTGCATGGGTCAATTAAACATTTATTTCTAACCTCCCCTTTCTATTCTTAAATCTGGGTCCTTTTAATCTATATTTCTCAATCATATTTTATCTATAAATATGCCCTTCGTGCTGATTTGATATCCCAGAAATTTAACTTTATCTTGAAAGAATTCGCACTTCTTTAAATTTAACCTTAAACCTGCTATATTTAATTCTAATAATATTCTTTCTAAATGAACAAAGTGTTGTTCCACACTATCACTAAATATCAACACGTCATCCACGTAGTGATACAAAATTCCTCATACGGTCCCAAAATATTCTGCATCGCCTTCACCAATGCAGCCGTACTCGAGGACAAACCAAACGGGACCACCCTAAATTAATATATTCTTCCTTCTACAGAAAAACCCGTATATTTCCTTGATTCTCGCGCTAATGGAATCAACCAAAATGAATTCTTTAAGTCTAATTTGCTATAGATTTTCTTATTACTTATTCTTGCTAATATGCTCTCCATCGTTGGTGGACAATTGTATTGCGGTTTCGTTCGCTTATTTATCTTTCTTGCATCCAAACATAACCTAATGCTATCATCATTTTCTTCTTCGACGACTAATGGATTCACAAAATGTGTACTGGGTTTTCTATAATACCTTCACGTAACATTTCCTCAATTTCTTTCTTCACTTTATTCCTATATGCTACTGGAATAGGATATATTTTGTAAACGGCTCTGTATTTGTTACTTCCAACTTGTGCACATAACCCGTGGCAATTCTCGACTCCGACCCAATTAATTCTGAATGCTTATTCAATAATATATTCACCCTATTTCTTAAATCATCTGGACACTTAATATCTTCATTTTCATTACCCCATTATTTATCTCTTCACTAAACTGATTAATATTTACGCAGTCGTCTTCTAATACAATCTTCCTCTTCATACCATTTAATATATTTCCCATTACACTCAATCTCTTTGCATTCCGCATTTATCTTTAACCCCAACTTATCTATCATATTCATCCCAAATATAACATCTATCTTCAGTCCAGGTACTACCATAAAATCATTTTCCCATATTTCATCCCCATTTCACATCTCAGAATTACCATTTCATTTATTACACTAAATCTCTTATTATTTGGTGCCACTAAATTACACCTCGCTATAGGTATCACTTTATCCCCCAATTTTTCTCGTTTAACAAACTCTTCCGCAACAAGTGATGCTTCTGCTCCAGTATCAATTAACACTTTAACTATTCTATCTTCCACCTTTAAATTAATTATTGGTAATAAGTTCCTTTCAAATCTTCCTAATTCATTATCCATTTCATATTTAATAATCTCGCGCTGGTGTTCATATCCGTTAATTCGTAGAATTTTCCTTGGTTCGTCCGTACTCAAAAATCCTGATTTCGCGTCGAAGGTCCTGCCTGACTCATTATCCTGTATCTGTGCAATTCGTATTTTATTTCCATACTATTAATATTTCTAGCTTGCGTCCGTCGATCATCATTTTCCTGTCTATTTAGTACTCTATTATTTCCCTCATGATTCGTTCTCTCCATTCGTTGCTTTGGTATCTGACCAGTATTCCTGTTTTGCCTAAAATCATTATTAAAGTTTTCATAGTTCCCCCTATTAAAATTTCTTCCGCGATCATAATTATAATTATTCCTTCGATAATTATTCCGAGTCTCCGTATTCCTTATAAAATTTGTGCGTCGATCCCTAACATTATTTTCAATTTCATAATCATTTTCCAAATCATCATATCTCTGCAAATAATCAATAAACGTATCTCTATCCACTATATTTTGCGTCGTTATGTATCTCTTTACTTCAGCGTTAAAATGACTTGCTAAATACCTTATAATAATTTTATCTTCTAAAGGAGGATCCAATTGCTTCGCTACAGTAAATTTCTCAATCGCATATGATTCTCGCGTTATCCCTTTCGCCGAATCGTATCTTCCCATAATTAAGTTACTTTGAATTCGATTTTGCTGATTGTCATTCCAGAATTGACGTAAAAATTTGCTTTCAAACTGTTCAAATGTTTCTATTTCACTCTCAACTAAATTGTACCATCTTTCAACATTCCCTCTTAATATTGCCCTAATTAAATTTAATTTCAATAATTTATCTGTAGATGCCTGTATCAACATTTTAAAATTTTTCAGAAATATCTTAGGATTTAATTTTCCGTCCCCGTAAAATTTCGTAAACTGTTCAATTGAGAGATTCGTTTGAATTAACCTATTTGATTCTCTATTAAAATTTATTGGATTACTTTAAATTATTTATTTCTTGATTTATTGTTCTGAATTCCGTTTCGCAATTTTCTTCAATTTTCCTAATTTAATATTTAAATTCGTAATTTTATTGTTGGACTCGCTTTCGTACTCTTCTCGTTTCGTTTTAACTAAAGAAATATGATCCCATAAACCGTCTATTTCCTCAGAAACTCTCCCAATTTTACATTCATTTGTGCCTTAATCTCAGCGATAGTGTGGTTCGTTTCTTGCAGACCATTACTAAGAATCTTAATTTCACTCTCCAATTTCTCGCTGTATTCCTCCATTTTGTTTTAACTGAATTTATGGCTTGTTCACTCTTATCCATTTTATCATTTAATGCCATCAAGATATCCAACATTTTGGTTTCTTGTGAAGTTCGCCTTTCTTCACTCAAACTTCTCTCCAACGTTATGTTTTCTTGGGATCCTTTCTCCATTTTGAAATTACTATTTTTACTCTAAACTTTTAAATACTAAATAAATCTGCCTAACTTTAATTACTGTACAAATTTCTCTATTTTCCTTTAATTGAAACTTTTCAAATCCCTGTTTAGTTTAATTAATTCATTTTTTTTTCTCTTACGGTCGTATTTAAAATTTAATTTAATTTAATTCTGCGCCTCTTAATCTCAGGTTATTTTACCGTGGTAAAATCGTGCTTTAATTCGTGCCCTAACGTTGGTGCGACATCTTTATTGCTATACTATTCGCGTAATTTTCTTGCCCCTACTTTGGGTTGTTATTTTTATTACTATGAACTGGAATTCTTGATCCCCTTCATTGTGCGCCTTATTAATTTTCTACGTACTCTAAATTATTGGACCACCATTTTAATATTCACTATAAATTGTAATTATCTCCTCCTCCGGCTGTCTTTCTTAATGTTGCTATCAACTGGACTTTATCTTTAAACAACTTTATCTACCAATGGCAAACTTCGATACGTTACCGCCTTGCGGGTTATCAATTTCCTATTCAACTTGTGGCTCCGCCTTTGTACTATTTAAATCTTATGACCTCAGCTAGCATTTATTTGGAATTATAAAATTCGGTAAATTTCGATTTTATATAAACCAATATGTTATGTACAGCTTTTGAAATTATTTGTAATACATTTTTAAATTAGTTAACCTTATAAATTTCATTTATTAACAACCATCTAGTATGTACTCAAAACCCAAAGTCACCAAAAACTTATTATCTTTACCAACAAAGTGTAGAATATTCTAAACCTGTTATCATATTACTCATTCTATACGTATGCAACCTCTTTTGTTGACTTTTCACAAGCATATCATATTTAGCAAATTCAAAATAAAATAAAAATTTATATAGAAAACAAATGTCTTATAACTAAAAATCTGACCTGGTTTTATCTTTTTCACATCTACGCTTCCAATAAAAATGATCTTCCCCAATTCTGGATTCCATTCAAATTATTGCCATTACACTATGGACCACCACCATTAAATTATACACCCCAATTTATTTCAATTCTTCAAACTTAGACTTTTATCATTCTTGCCCCAGACTTAAAATTGTAGTTTGTTTCACCCCTGTACTTCAAAATTGTATTATTCTTTTTTCTCCTGGACATCTAAATTGTATTACTGTATTTTTCCCTTAACATCAGAATCATAGTCTATTTCCCTCAGACCTCAAAACCGTTTAAACGGCAATTATAATCTTCATATTTGCACTCATTTTATTTCACTTTTATAATTATTACGTATTACTTTGTTTTAATGGCAACACTTCGGCCTTCGTTGAGTTCAAAACTGACTTTCTTATCAAGGTGCTTGCTAATATATTCTCAATTCCTCCATCCGTGGGTATGGTCTAGAACTCGTCGCTTGTTTTTGATCAATCAAATAATTTCATTTAGAGCAGTTTCTGATGTAATGCTCCACGATTCCCCATAATCACAACCTACCCGCAGCTGTCTTTCGTTATCAACATGCTGTATTTTGATAGATTACTTGCTTTTCCATAAACAACTGATGCAACTCGACTTTAAATTTTCATGTTTACATGCGATTTACGCAATTGTTAATCATTTCTCTTATCAAAATGGTTAGATCTTTGTACGCATTTATATTAACTACCTGAAACTCTATTTCTATATCCGTATTAATTTAATCGTCTGGAGCTCTTTTTTTTTAATGCGTGTCTAATTACACTTTATCATTTATTCCTAAATATACGCGTGCTTCCACTGAAAAATATCCTTATTTGTTTTACCTAAATTAACTAAACTTTATCTACATGGTATTTAATATTTACTATCTACTTAATACATGTATTTCTCATTCCTACGCCAACTATGCGTTTTCCTATGTTTACCTGCGTCGCCCAAAAACTATTTCTACTTTATATACAGGGTGTTGACTACTTACTATCTACAAACTATGTCTATTTCTTAATTACTTCCTTAAATAAGTGCAGTTTTCTGCTGCCTATTCTAATTACTCATTCCTGAACGACCTTTACTATAACGTGCACTCTTAAGCAACCCCTTATCACAGCATAATTCCCCCAAATTAAAATATAGAATTTTATATCAATGTCCTTTTGGCGCCTAACGTGAACTTAAACTCACATTGGTATGAAATTATTATATTTTTATTTCCATTTGAAATCAACTTTTCTTTATTAAACTCATATTTACATTTTATTTATCTCATACCTATGTCCTATTATACTATACTATTCATATCTATACCTATTCTTATATTCAAATCCTATTCTATTTTTCTATGTATACCTATTCATAATTTATTTTACATTTCCTTTTATCTATTCATCTGTCTTTGCATGGGTCAATTAATCTTATTTATTTCTAACCTCCCCCTTTCTATTCTTAAATCTGGGTCCTTTTAATCTATATTTCTCAATCATATTTTTATCTATAAATATGCCCTCCGTGCTGATTTGATATCCCAGAAATTTAACTTTATCTTGAAAGAATTCGCACTTCTTTAAATTTAACCTTAAACCTGCTATATTTAATTCTAATAATATTCTTTCTAAATGAACAAAGTGTTGTTCCACACTATCACTAAATATCAACACGTCATCCACGTAGTGGATACAAAATTCCTCATACGGTCCCAAAATATTCTGCATCGCCTTCACCAATGCAGCCGTACTCGAGGACAAACCAAACGGGACCACCCTAAATTGATATATTCTTCCTTCTACAGAAAAACCCGTATATTTCCTTGATTCTCGCGCTAATGGAATCAACCAAAATAAATTCTTCAAGTCTAATTTGCTATAGATTTTCTTATTACTTATTCTTGCTAATATGCTCTCCATCGTTGGTGGACAATTGTATTGCGGTTTCGTTCGCTTATTTATCTTTCTTGCATCCAAACATAACCTAATGCTATCATCATTTTTCTTCGACGACTAATGGATTCACAAAATTGTACTGGAGTTTTCTATAATACCTTCACGTAACATTTCCTCAATTTCTTTCTTCACTTTATTCCTATATGCTACTGGAATAGGATATATTTTAGTGTTAAACGGCTCTGTATTTGTTACTTCCAACTTGTGCACATAACCCGTGGCAATTCTCGACTGACCCAATTAATTCTGAATGCTTATTCAATAATATATTCACCCTATTTCTTAAATCATCTGGACACTTAATATCTTCATTTTCATTACCCCCATTATTTATCTCTTCACTAAACTGATTAATATTTACGCAGTCGTCTTCTAATACAATCTTCCCCTCTTCATACCATTTAATATATTTCCCATTACACTCAATCTCTTTGCATTCCGCATTTATCTTCAACCCCAACTTATCTATCATATTCATCCCAAATATAACATCTATCTTCAGTCCAGGTACTACCATAAAATCATTTTCCCATATTTCATCCCCCATTTCACATCTCAGAATTACCATTTCATTTATTACACTAAATCTCTTATTATTTGGTGCCACTAAATTACACCTCGCTAGGTATCACTTTATCCCCAATTAACAAACTCTTCCGCAACAAGTGATGCTTCTGCTCCAGTATCAATTAACACTTTAACTATTCTATCTTCCACCTTTAAATTAATTATTGGTAATAAGTTCCTTTCAAATCTTCCTAATTCATTATCCATTTCATATTTAATAATCTCGCGCTGGTGTTCATATCCGTTAATTCGTAGAATTTTCCTTGGTTCGTCCGTACTCAAAAATCCTGATTTCGCGTCGAAGGTCCTGCCTGACTCATTATCCCTGTATCTGTGCAATTCGTATTTCTTATTTCCATACTATTAATATTTCTAGCTTGCGTCCGTCGATCATCATTTTCCTGTCTATTTAGTACTCTATTATTTCCTCATGATTCGTTCTCTCCATTCGTTGCCTTGGTATCTGACCAGTATTCCTGTTTTGCCTAAAATCATTATTAAAGTTTTCATAGTTACCCTATTAAAATTTCTTCTTCCGCGATCATAATTATAATTATTCCTTCGATAATTATTCCGAGTCCTATAAAATTCGTGCGTCGATCCCTAACATTATTTTCAATTTCATAATCATTTTCCAAATCATCATATCTCTGCAAATAATCAATAAACGTATCTCTATCCACTATATTTTGCGTCGTTATGTATCTCTTTACTTCAGCGTTAAAATGACTTTAAATATAATTTTATCTTCTAAAGGAGGATCCAATTGCTTCGCTGTAAATTTCTCAATCGCATATGATTCTCGCGTTATCCCTTTCGCCGAATCATATCTTCCCATAATTAAGTTACTTCGAATTCGATTTTGCTGATTGTCATTCCAGAATTGACGTAAAAATTTGCTTTCAAACTGTTCAAATGTTTCTATTTCACTCTCAACTAAATTGTACCATCTTTCAGCATTCCCTCTTAATATTGCCCTAATTAAATTTAATTTCAATAATTTATCTGAAGATCCCTGTATCAACATTTTAAAATTTTTCAGAAATATCTTAGGATTTAATTTTCCGTCCCCGTAAAATTTCGTAAACTGTTCAATTGAGAGATTCGTTTGAATTAACCTATTTGATTCTCTATTAAAATTTATTGGATTACTTTTTAAATTATTTATTTCTTGATTTATTGTTCTGAATTACGTTTCGCAATTTTCTTCAATTTTTCCTAATTTAATATTTAAATTCGTAATTTTATTGTTGGACTCGCTTCGTACTCTTCTCGTTTCGTTTTAACTAAAGAAATATGATCCCATAAAACTATTTCCTCAGAAACTCTCCCAATTTTACATTCATTTGTGCCTTAATCTCAGCGATAGTGTGGTTCGTTTCTTGCAGACCATTACTAAGAATCTTAATTTCACTCCAATTTCTCTGTATTCCTCCATTTTGTTTTAACTGTATTTGTAACTTGTTCACTCTTATCCATTTTATCATTTAATGCCATCAAGATATCCAACATTTTGGTTTCTTGTGAAGTTCGTCTTTCTTCACTCAAACTTCTCTCCAACGTTATGTTTTCTTGGGATCCTTTCTCCATTTTGAAATTACTATTTTTAGTCTAAACTTTTAAATACTAAATAAATCTGCCTAACTTTAATTACTGTACAAATTTCTCTATTTTTCCTTTAATTGAAACTTTTCAAATCCCCTGTTTAGTTTAATTAATTCATTTTTTTACTCTTACGGTCGTATTTTAAATTTAATTTAATTTAATTCGCTTCTTAATCTCAGGTTATTTTACCGTGGTAAAATCGTGCTCTAATTCGTGCCCTAACGTTGGTGCGACATCTTTTATTGCTAATTCGCGTAATTTTCTTGCCCCTACTTTGGGTTGTTATTTTATTACTATGAACTGGAATTCTTGATCCCTTCATTGTGCGCCTTATTAATTTTCTACGTACTCTAAATTATTGGACCACCATTTTAATATTCACTATAAATTGTAATTATCTCCTCCGGCTGTCTTTCTTAATGTTGCTATCAACTGGACTTTATCTTTAAACAACTTTATCTACCAATGGCAAACTTCGATACGTTACCGCCTTGCGGGTTATCAATTTCCTATTCAACTTGTGGCTCCTCCTTTGTACTATTTAAATCTTATGACCTCATTAGCATTTATTTGGAATTATAAAATTCGGTAAATTTCGATTTTATATAATGAAACCAATATGTTATGTACAGCTTTTGAAATTATTTGTAATACATTTTAAATTAGTTAACCTTATAAATTTCATTTATTAACAACCATCTAGTATGTACTCAAAAACCCAAAGTCACCAAAACTTATTATCTTTACCAACAAAGTGTAGAATATTCTAAACCTGTTATCATATTACTCATTCTATACGTATGCAACCTCTTTTGTTGACTTTTCACAAGCATATCATATTTAGCAAATTCAAAATAAAATAAAATTTATATAGAAAAACAAATGTCTTATAACTAAAAATCTGACCTGGTTTTATCTTTTTCACATCGACGCTTCCAATAAAATGATCTTCCCCAATTCTGGATTCCATTCAAATTATTGCCATTATGGACCACCACCATTAAATTATACACCCCAATTTATTTCAATTCTTCAAACTTAGACTTTTATCATTCTTGCCCCAGACTTAAAATTGTAGTTTGTTTCACCCTGTACTTCAAAATTGTATTATTCTTTTTCTCCTGGACATCTAAATTGTATTACTGTATTTTCCTTAACATCAGAATCATAGTCTATTTCTCTCAGACCTCAAAACCGTTTAAACGGCAATTATAATCTTCATATTGCACTCATTTTATTTCACTTTATAATTATTACGTATTACTTTGTTTTAATGGCAACGCACTTCGGCCTTCGTTGAGTTCAAAACTGACTTTCTTATCAAGGTGCTTGCTAATATATTCTCAATTCCCCATCCGTGGGTATGGTCTAGAACTCGTCGCTTGTTTTTGATCAATCAAATAATTTCATTTAGAGCAGTTTCTGATGTAATGCTCCACGATTCCCCATAATCACAACCTACCCGCAGCTGTCTTTCGTTATCAACATGCTGTATTTTGATAGATTACTTGCTTTTCCATAAACAACTGATGCAACTCGACTTTAAATTTTCATGTTTACATGCGATTCACGCAATTTTTAATCATTTCTCTTATCAAAATGGTTAGATCTTTGTACGCATTTATATTAACTACCTGAAACTCTATTTCTATATCCGTATTAATTTAATCGTCTGGAGCTCTTTTTTTTTAATGCGTGTCTAATTACACTTTATCATTTATTCCTAAATATACGCGTGCTTCCACTGAAAAATATCCTTATTTGTTTTACCTAAATTAACTAAACTTTATCTACAGGGTATTTAATATTTACTATCTACTTAATACATGTATTTCTCATTCCTACGCCAACTATGCGTCTTCCTATGTTTACCTGCGTCGCCCAAAAACTATTTCTACTTTATATACAGGGTGTTGACTACTACTATCTACAAACTATGTGTATTTCTTAATTACTTCCTTAAATAAGTGCAGTTTTCTGCTGCCTATTCTAATTACTCATTCCTGAACGACCTTTACTATAACGTGCACCCTTAAGCAACCCCTTATCACAGCATAATTCCCCCAAATTAAAATATAGAATTTTATATCAATGTCCTTTTTGGCGCCTAACGTGAACTTAAACTCACATTGGTATGAAATTATTATATTTTATTTCCATTTTAATCAACTTTTTCTTTATTAAACTTATATTTACATTTTATTTATCTCATACCTATGTCCTATTATACTATACTATTCATACCTATACCTATTCTTATATTCAAATCCTATTCTATTTTCTATGTATACCTATTCATAATTTATTTTACATTTCCTTTTATCTATTCATCTGTCTTTGCATGGGTCAATTAAGCTTATTTATTTCTAACCTCCCCTTTCTATTCTTAAATCTGGGTCCTTTTAATCTATTTCTCAATCATATTTTTATCTATAAATATGCCCTCCGTGCTGATTTGATATCCCAGAAATTTAACTTTGAAAATTCGCACTTCTAACCTTAAACCTGCTATATTTAATTCTAATAATATTCTTTCTAAATGAACAAAGTGTTGTTCCACACTATCACTAAATATCAACACGTCATCCACGTAGTGAATACAAAATTCTTCATACGGTCCCAAAATATTCTGCATCGCCTTCACCAATGCAGCCGTACTCGAGGACAAACCAAACGGGACCACCCTAAATTGATATATTCTTCCTTCTACAGAAAACCCGCATATTTCCTTGATTCTCGCGCTAATGGAATCAACCAAATGAATTCTTAAGTCTAATTTTATAGATTTTCTTATTACTTATTCTTGCTAATATGCTCTCCATCGTTGGTGGACAATTGTATTGCGGTTTCGTTCGCTTATTTATCTTTCTTGCATCCAAACATAACCTAATGCTATCATCATTTTCTTCACGACGACTAATGGATTCACAAAATGTGTACTGGGTTTTCTATAATACCTTCACGTAACATTTCCTCAATTTCTTTCTTCACTTTATTCCTATATGCTACTGGAATAGGATATATTTTAGTGTTAAACGGCTCTGTATTTGTTACTTCCAACTTGTGCACATAACCCGTGGCAATTCTCGACTCGACCCAATTAATTCTGAATGCTTATTCAATAATATATTCACCCTATTTCTTAAATCATCTGGACACTTAATATCTTCATTTTCATTACCCCATTATTTATCTCTTCACTAAACTGATTAATATTTACGCAGTCGTCTTCTAATACAATCTTCCCTCTTCATACCATTTAATATATTTCCCATTACACTCAATCTCTTTGCATTCCGCATTTATCTTCAACCCCAACTTATCTATCATATTCATCCCAAATATAACATCTATCTTCAGTCCAGGTACTACCATAAAATCATTTTCCCATATTTCATCCCCATTTCACATCTCAGAATTACCATTTCATTTATTACACTAAATCTCTTATTATTTGGTGCCACTAAATTACACCTCGCTATAGGTATCACTTTATCCCCCAATTTTTCTCGTTTAACAAACTCTTCCGCAACAAGTGATGCTTCTGCTCCAGTATCAATTAACACTTTAACTATTCTATCTTCCACCTTTAAATTAATTATTGGTAATAAGTTCCTTTCAAATCTTCCTAATTCATTATCCATTTCATATTTAATAATCTCGCGCTGGTGTTCATATCCGTTAATTCGTAGAATTTTCCTTGGTTCGTCCGTACTCAAAAATCCTGATTTCGCGTCGAAGGTCCTGCCTGACTCATTATCCCTGTATCTGTGCAATTCGTATTTCTTATTTCCATACTATTAATATTTCTAGCTTGCGTCCGTCGATCATCATTTTCCTGTCTATTTAGTACTCTATTATTTCCCTCATGATTCGTTCTCTCCATTCGTTGCTTTGGTATCTGACCAGTATTCCTGTTTTGCCTAAAATCATTATTAAAGTTTTCATAGTTCCCCCTATTAAAATTTCTTCCGCGATCATAATTATAATTATTCCTTCGATAATTATTCCGAGTCTCCGTATTCCTTATAAAATTTGTGCGTCGATCCCTAACATTATTTTCAATTTCATAATCATTTTCCAAATCATCATATCTCTGCAAATAATCAATAAACGTATCTCTATCCACTATATTTTGCGTCGTTATGTATCTCTTTACTTCAGCGTTAAAATGACTTGCTAAATACCTTATAATAATTTTATCTTCTAAAGGAGGATCCAATTGCTTCGCTACAGTAAATTTCTCAATCGCATATGATTCTCGCGTTATCCCTTTCGCCGAATCGTATCTTCCCATAATTAAGTTACTTCGAATTCGATTTTGCTGATTGTCATTCCAGAATTGACGTAAAATTTGCTTTCAAACTGTTCAAATGTTTCTATTTCACTCTCAACTAAATTGTACCATCTTTCAACATTCCCTCTTAATATTGCCCTAATTAAATTTAATTTCAATAATTTATCTGTAGATGCCTGTATCAACATTTTAAAATTTTTCAGAAATATCTTAGGATTTAATTTTCCGTCCCCGTAAAATTTCGTAAACTGTTCAATTGAGAGATTCGTTTGAATTAACCTATTTGATTCTCTATTAAAATTTATTGGATTACTTTTTAAATTATTTATTTCTTGATTTATTGTTCTGAATTCCGTTTCGCAATTTTCTTCAATTTTTCCTAATTTAATATTTAAATTCGTAATTTTATTGTTGGACTCGCTTTCGTACTCTTCTCGTTTCGTTTTAACTAAAGAAATATGATCCCATAAACCGTCTATTTCCTCAGAAACTCTCCCAATTTTTACATTCATTTGTGCCTTAATCTCAGCGATAGTGTGGTTCGTTTCTTGCAGACCATTACTAAGAATCTTAATTTCACTCTCCAATTTCTCGCTGTATTCCTCCATTTTTGTTTTAACTGAATTTATGGCTTGTTCACTCTTATCCATTTTATCATTTAATGCCATCAAGATATCCAACATTTTGGTTTCTTGTGAAGTTCGCCTTTCTTCACTCAAACTTCTCTCCAACGTTATGTTTTCTTGGGATCCTTTCTCCATTTTGAAATTACTATTTTTACTCTAAACTTTTAAATACTAAATAAATCTGCCTAACTTTAATTACTGTACAAATTTCTCTATTTTTCCTTTAATTGAAACTTTTCAAATCCCCTGTTTAGTTTAATTAATTCATTTTTTTTACTCTTACGGTCGTATTTTCAAATTTAATTTAATTTAATTCGCGCCTCTTAATCTCAGGTTATTTTACCGTGGTAGAATCGTGCTCTAATTCGTGCCCTAACGTTGGTGCGACATCTTTATTGCTATACTATTCGCGTAATTTTCTTGCCCCTACTTTGGGTTGTTATTTTTATTACTATGAACTGGAATTCTTGATCCCCCTTCATTGTGCGCCTTATTAATTTTCTACGTACTCTAAATTATTGGACCACCATTTTAATATTCACTATAAATTGTAATTATCTCCTCCTCCGGCTGTCTTTCTTAATGTTGCTATCAACTGGACTTTATCTTTAAACAACTTTATCTACCAATGGCAAACTTCGATACGTTACCGCCTTGCGGGTTATCAATTTCCTATTCAACTTGTGGCTCCGCCTTTGTACTACTTAAATCTTATGACCTCGGCTAGCATTTATTTGGAATTATAAAATTCGGTAAATTTCGATTTTATATAATGAAACCAATATGTTATGTACAGCTTTTGAAATTATTTGTAATACATTTTTAAATTAGTTAACCTTATAAATTTCATTTATTAACAACCATCTAGTATGTACTCAAAAACCCAAAGTCACCAAAAAAACTTATTATCTTTACCAACAAAGTGTAGAATATTCTAAACCTGTTATCATATTACTCATTCTATACGTATGCAACCTCTTTTGTTGACTTTTTCACAAGCATATCATATTTAGCAAATTCAAAATAAAATAAAAATTTATATAGAAAAACAAATGTCTTATAACTAAAAATCTGACCTGGTTTTATCTTTTTCACATCTACGCTTCCAATAAAAATGATCTTCCCCAATTCTGGATTCCATTCAAATTATTGCCATTACACTATGGACCACCACCATTAAATTATACACCCCAATTTATTTCAATTCTTCAAACTTAGACTTTTATCATTCTTGCCCCAGACTTAAAATTGTAGTTTGTTTCACCCCTGTACTTCAAAATTGTATTATTCTTTTTTCTCCTGGACATCTAAATTGTATTACTGTATTTTTCCCTTAACATCAGAATCATAGTCTATTTCCCTCAGACCTCAAAACCGTTTAAACGGCAATTATAATCTTCATATTTGCACTCATTTTATTTCACTTTTATAATTATTACGTATTACTTTGTTTTAATGGCAACGCACTTCGGCTTTCGTTGAGTTCAAAACTGACTTTCTTATCAAGGTGCTTGCTAATATATTCTCAATTCCCTCCATCCGTGGGTATGGTCTAGAACTCGTCGCTTGTTTTGACCAATCAAATAATTTCATTTAGAGCAGTTTCTGATGTAATGCTCACGATTCCCCATAATCACAACCTACCCGCAGCTGTCTTTCGTTATCAACATGCTGTATTTTGATAGATTACTTGCTTTTCCATAAACAACTGATGCAACTCGACTTTAAATTTTCATGTTTACATGCGATTCACGCAATTTTAATAATTTCTCTTATCAAAATGGTTAGATCTTTGTACGCATTTATATTAACTACCTGAAACTCTATTTCTATATCCGTATTAATTTAATCGCCTGGAGCTCTTTTTTTTTAATGCGTGTCTAATTACACTTTATCATTTATTCCTAAATATACGCGTGCTTCCACTGAAAAATATCCTTATTTGTTTTACCTAAATTAACTAAACTTTATCTACAGGGTATTTAATATTTACTATCTACTTAATACATGTATTTCTCATTCCTACGCCAACTATGCGTTTTCCTATGTTTACCTGCGTCGCCCAAAACTATTTCTACTTTATATACAGGGTGTTGACTACTTACTATCTACAAACTATGTGTATTTCTTAATTACTTCCTTAAATAAGTGCAGTTTTCTGCTGCCTATTCTAATTACTCATTCCTGAACGACCTTTACTATAACGTACCCTTAAGCAACCCCTTATCACAGCATAATTCCCCAAATTAAAATATAAATTTTATATCAATGTCCTTTTTGGCGCCTAACGTGAACTTAAACTCACATTGGTATGAAATTATTATATTTTATTTCCATTTGAAATCAACTTTTTCTTTATTAAACTTATATTTACATTTTATTTATCTCATACCTATGTCCTATTATACTATACTATTCATACCTATACCTATTCTTATATTCAAATCCTATTCTATTTTTCTATGTATACCTATTCATAATTAATTTTACATTTCCTTTTATCTATTCATCTGTCTTTGCATGGGTCAATTAAACTTATTTATTTCTAACCTCCCCTTTCTATTCTTAAATCTGGGTCCTTTTAATCTATATTTCTCAATCATATTTTATCTATAAATATGCCTCCGTGCTGATTTGATATCCCAGAAATTTAACTTTATCTTGAAGAATTCCACTTCTTTAAATTTAACCTTAAACCTGCTATATTTAATTTTAATAATATTCTTTCTAAATGAACAAAGTGTTGTTCCACACTATCACTAAATATCAACACGTCATCCACGTAGTGGATACAAAATTCTTCATACGGTCCCAAAATATTCTGCATCGCCTTCACCAATGCAGCCGTACTCGAGGACAAACCAAACGGGACCACCCTAAATTGATATATTCTTCCTTCTACAGAAAAACCCGTATATTTCCTTGATTCTCGCGCTAATGGAATCAACCAAAATGAATTCTTTAAGTCTAATTTGCTATAGATTTTCTTATTACTTATTCTTGCTAATATGCTCTCCATCGTTGGTGGACAATTGTATTGCGGTTTCGTTCGCTTATTTATCTTTCTTGCATCCAAACATAACCTAATGCTATCATCATTTTTCTTCACGACGACTAATGGATTCACAAAATGTGTACTGGAGTTTTCTATAATACCTTCACGTAACATTTCCTCAATTTCTTTCTTCACTTTATTCCTATATGCTACTGGAATAGGATATATTTTAGTGTTAAACGGCTCTGTATTTGTTACTTCCAACTTGTGCACATAACCCGTGGCAATTCTCGACTCCGACCCAATTAATTCTGAATGCTTATTCAATAATATATTCACCCTATTTCTTAAATCATCTGGACACTTAATATCTTCATTTCATTACCCCATTATTTATCTCTTCACTAAACTGATTAATATTTACGCAGTCGTCTTCTAATACAATCTTCCCCTCTTCATACCATTTAATATATTTCCCATTACACTCAATCTCTTTGCATTCCGCATTTATCTTCAACCCCAACTTATCTATCATATTCATCCCAAATATAACATCTATCTTCAGTCCAGGTACTACCATAAAATCATTTTCCCATATTTCATCCCCCATTTCACATCTCAGAATTACCATTTCATTTATTACACTAAATCTCTTATTATTTGGTGCCACTAAATTACACCTCGCTATAGGTATCACTTTATCCCCCAATTTTTCTCGTTTAACAAACTCTTCCGCAACAAGTGATGCTTCTGCTCCAGTATCAATTAACACTTTAACTATTCTATCTTCCACCTTTAAATTAATTATTGGTAATAAGTTCCTTTCAAATCTTCCTAATTCATTATCCATTTCATATTTAATAATCTCGCGCTGGTGTTCATATCCGTTAATTCGTAGAATTTTCCTTGGTTCGTCCGTACTCAAAAATCCTGATTTCGCGTCGAAGGTCCTGCCTGACTCATTATCCTGTATCTGTGCAATTCGTATTTCTTATTTCCATACTATTAATATTTCTAGCTTGCGTCCGTCGATCATCATTTTCCTGTCTATTTAGTACTCTATTATTTCCTCATGATTCGTTCTCTCCATTCGTTGCCTTGGTATCTGACCAGTATTCCTGTTTTGCCTAAAATCATTATTAAAGTTTTCATAGTTCCCCCTATTAAAATTTCTTCCGCGATCATAATTATAATTATTCCTTCGATAATTATTCCGAGTCTCCGTATTCCTTATAAAATTCGTGCGTCGATCCCTAACATTATTTTCAATTTCATAATCATTTTCCAAATCATCATATCTCTGCAAATAATCAATAAACGTATCTCTATCCACTATATTTTGCGTCGTTATGTATCTCTTTACTTCAGCGTTAAAATGACTTGCTAAATACCTTATAATAATTTTATCTTCTAAAGGAGGATCCAATTGCTTCGCTACAGTAAATTTCTCAATCGCATATGATTCTCGCGTTATCCTTTCGCCGAATCGTATCTTCCCATAATTAAGTTACTTCGAATTCGATTTTGCTGATTGTCATTCCAGAATTGACGTAAAAATTTGCTTTCAAACTGTTCAAATGTTTCTATTTCACTCTCAACTAAATTGTACCATCTTTCAGCATTCCCTCTTAATATTGCCCTAATTAAATTTAATTTCAATAATTTATCTGTAGATCCCTGTATCAACATTTTAAAATTTTTCAGAAATATCTTAGGATTTAATTTTCCGTCCCCGTAAAATTTCGTAAACTGTTCAATTGAAGATTCGTTTGAATTAACCTATTTGATTCTCTATTAAAATTTATTGGATTACTTTTAAATTATTTATTTCTTGATTTATTGTTCTGAATTCCGTTTCGCAATTTTCTTCAATTTTCCTAATTTAATATTTAAATTCGTAATTTTATTGTTGGACTCGCTTTCGTACTTTTCTCGTTTCGTTTTAACTAAAGAAATATGATCCCATAAACCGTCTATTTCCTCAGAAACTCTCCCAATTTTTCATTCATTTGTGCCTTAATCTCAGCGATAGTGTGGTTCGTTTCTTGCAGACCATTACTAAGAATCTTAATTTCACTCTCCAATTTCTCGCTGTATTCCTCCATTTTTGTTTTAACTGTATTTATGGCTTGTTCACTCTTATCCATTTTATCATTTAATGCCATCAAGATATCCAACATTTTGGTTTCTTGTGAAGTTCGTCTTTCTTCACTCAAACTTCTCTCCAACGTTATGTTTTCTTGGGATCCTTTCTCCATTTTGAAATTACTATTTTTAGTCTAAACTTTTAAATACTAAATAAATCTGCCTAACTTTAATTACTGTACAAATTTCTCTATTTTTCCTTTAATTGAAACTTTTCAAATCCCCTGTTTAGTTTAATTAATTCATTTTTTTTTACTCTTACGGTCGTATTTTAAAATTTAATTTAATTTAATTCGCGCCTCTTAATCTCAGGTTATTTTACCGTGGTAAAATCGTGCTCTAATTCGTGCCCTAACGTTGGTGCGACATCTTTATTGCTATACTATTCGCGTAATTTTCTTGCCCCTACTTTGGGTTGTTATTTTTATTACTATGAACTGGAATTCTTGATCCCCTTCATCGTGCGCCTTATTAATTTTCTACGTATTCTAAATTATTGGACCACCATTTTAATATTCACTATAAATTGTAATTATTTCCTCCTCCGGCTGTCTTTCTTAATGTTGCTATCAACTGGACTTTATCTTTAAACAACTTTATCTACCAATGGCAAACTTCGATACGTTACCGCCTTGCGGGTTATCAATTTCCTATTCAACTTGTGGCTCCGCCTTTGTACTATTTAAATCTTATGACCTCGGCTAGCATTTATTTGGAATTATAAAATTCAGTAAATTTCGATTTTATATAATGAAACCAATATGTTATGTACAGCTTTTGAAATTATTTGTAATACATTTTTAAATTAGTTAACCTTATAAATTTCATTTATTAACAACCATCTAGTATGTACTCAAAAACCCAAAGTCACCAAAAAAACTTATTATCTTTACCAACAAAGTGTAGAATATTCTAAACCTGTTATCATATTACTCATTCTATACGTATGCAACCTCTTTTGTTGAATTTTTCACAAGCATATCATATTTAGCAAATTCAAAATAAAATAAAAATTTATATAGAAAAACAAATGTCTTATAACTAAAAATCTGACCTGGTTTTATCTTTTTCACATCGACGCTTCCAATAAAAATGATCTTCCCCAATTCTGGATTCCATTCAAATTATTGCAATTACACTATGGACCACCACCATTAAATTATACACCCCAATTTATTTCAATTCTTCAAACTTAGACTTTTATCATTCTTGCCCCAGACTTAAAATTGTAGTTTGTTTCACCCCTGTACTTCAAAATTGTATTATTCTTTTTTCTCCTGGACATCTAAATTGTATTACTGTATTTTTCCCTTAACATCAGAATCATAGTCTATTTCCCCTCAGACCTCAAAACCGTTTAAACGGCAATTATAATCTTCATATTTGCACTCATTTTATTTCACTTTTATAATTATTACGTATTACTTTGTTTTAATGGCAACGCACTTCGGCCTTCGTTGAGTTCAAAACTGACTTTCTTATCAAGGTGCTTGCTAATATATTCTCAATTCCCTCCATCCGTGGGTATGGTCTAGAACTCGTCGCTTGTTTTGACCAATCAAATAATTTCATTTAGAGCAGTTTCTGATGTAATGCTCCACGATTCCCCATAATCACAACCTGCCGCAGCTGTCTTTCGTTATCAACATGCTGTGTTTTGATAGATTACTTGCTTTTCCATAAACAACTGATGCAACTCGACTTTAAATTTTCATGTTTACATGCGATTCACGCAATTTTAATCATTTCTCTTATCAAAATGGTTAGATCTTTGTACGCATTTATATTAACTACCTGAAACTCTATTTCTATATCCGTATTAATTTAATCGTCTGGAGCTCATTTTTTTTAATGCGTGTCTAATTAGACTTTATCATTTATTCCTAAATATACGCGTGCTTCCACTGAAAAATATCCTTATTTGTTTTACCTAAATTAACTAAACTTTATCTACAGGGTATTTAATATTTACTATCTACTTAATACATGTATTTCTCATTTCTACGCCAACTATGCGTCTTCCTATGTTTACCTGCGTCGCCCAAAAACTATTTCTACTTTATATACAGGGTGTTGACTACTTACTATCTACAAACTATGTCTATTTCTTAATTACTTCCTTAAATAAGTGCAGTTTTCTGCTGCCTATTCTAATTACTCATTCTGAACGACCTTTACTATAACGTGCACTCTTAACAACCCCTTATCACAGCATAATTCCCCAAATTAAAATATAGAATTTTATATCAATGTCCTTTTGGCGCCTAACGTGAACTTAAACTCACATTGGTATGAAATTATTATATTTTATTTCCATTTTAATCCAACTTTTCTTTATTAAACTCATATTTACATTTTATTTATCTCATACCTATGTCCTATTATACTATACTATTCATACCTATACCTATTCTTATATTCAAATCCTATTCTATTTTTCTATGTATACTTATTCATAATTTATTTTACATTTCCTTTTATCTATTCATCTGTCTTTGCATGGGTCAATTAAACATTTATTTCTAACCTCCCCTTTCTATTCTTAAATCTGGGTCCTTTTAATCTATATTTCTCAATCATATTTTTATCTATAAATATGCCCTCCGTGCTGATTTGATATCCCAGAAATTTAACTTTATCTTGAAAGAATTCGCACTTCTTTAAATTTAACCTTAAACCTGCTATATTTAATTCTAATAATATTCTTTCTAAATGAACAAAGTGTTGTTCCACACTATCACTAAATATCAACACGTCATCCACGTAGTGAATACAAAATTCCTCATACGGTCCCAAAATATTCTGCATCGCCTTCACCAATGCAGCCGTACTCGAGGACAAACCAAACGGGACCACCCTAAATTAATATATTCTTCCTTCTACAGAAAAACCCGTATATTTCCTTGATTCTCGCGCTAATGGAATCAACAAAATGAATTCTTTAAGTCTAATTTGCTATAGATTTTCTTATTACTTATTCTTGCTAATATGCTCTCCATCGTTGGTGGACAATTGTATTGCGGTTTCGTTCGCTTATTTATCTTTCTTGCATCCAAACATAACCTAATGCTATCATCATTTTCTTCACGACGACTAATGGATTCACAAAATGTGTACTGGAGTTTTCTATAATACCTTCACGTAACATTTCCTCAATTTCTTTCTTCACTTTATTCCTATATGCTACTGGAATAGGATATATTTTAGTGTTAAACGGCTCTGTATTTGTTACTTCCAACTTGCACATAACCCGTGGCAATTCTCGACTCCGACCCAATTAATTCTGAATGCTTATTCAATAATATATTCACCCTATTTCTTAAATCATCTGGACACTTAATATCTTCATTTTCATTACCCCCATTATTTATCTCTTCACTAAACTGATTAATATTTACGCAGTCGTCTTCTAATACAATCTTCCCCTCTTCATACCATTTAATATATTTCCCATTACACTCAATCTCTTTGCATTCCGCATTTATCTTCAACCCCAACTTATCTATCATATTCATCCCAAATATAACATCTATCTTCAGTTCAGGTACTACCATAAAATCATTTTCCCATATTTCATCCCCATTTCACATCTCAGAATTACCATTTCATTTTACACTAAATCTCTTATTATTTGGTGCCACTAAATTACACCTCGCTATAGGTATCACTTTATCCCCAATTTTCTCGTTTAAAACTCTTCCGCAACAAGTGATGCTTCTGCTCCAGTATCAATTAACACTTTAACTATTCTATCTTCCACCTTTAAATTAATTATTGGTAATAAGTTCCTTTCAAATCTTCCTAATTCATTATCCATTTCATATTTAATAATCTCGCGCTGGTGTTCATATCCGTTAATTCGTAGAATTTTCCTTGGTTCGTCCGTACTCAAAATCCTGATTTCGCGTCGAAGGTCCTGCCTGACTCATTATCCCTGTATCTGTGCAATTCGTATTTCTTATTTCCATACTATTAATATTTCTAGCTTGCGTCCGTCGATCATCATTTTCCTGTCTATTTAGTACTCTATTATTTCCTCATGATTCGTTCTCTCCATTCGTTGCTTTATCTGACCAGTATTCCTGTTTTGCCTAAAATCATTATTAAAGTTTTCATAGTTCCCCTATTAAAATTTCTTCCGCGATCATAATTATAATTATTCCTTCGATAATTATTCCGAGTCTCCGTATTCCTTATAAAATTCGTGCGTCGATCCTAACATTATTTTCAATTTCATAATCATTTTCCAAATCATCATATCTCTGCAAATAATCAATAAACGTATCTCTATCCACTATATTTTGCGTCGTTATGTATCTCTTTACTTCAGCGTTAAAATGACTTGCTAAATACCTTATAATAATTTCATCTTCTAAAGGAGGATCCAATTGCTTTGATAAATTTCTCAATCGCATATGATTCTCGCGTTATCCCTTTTGCCGAATCGTATCTTCCCATAATTAAGTTACTTCGAATTCGATTGTGCTGATTGTCATTCCAGAATTGACGTAAAAATTTGCTTTCAAACTGTTCAAATGTTTCTATTTCACTCTCAACTAAATTGTACCATCTTTCAGCATTCCTCTTAATATTGCCCTAATTAAATTTAATTTCAATAATTTATCTGTAGATCCCTGTATCAACAATTTAAAATTTTTCAGAAATATCTTAGGATTTAATTTTCCGTCCCCGTAAAATTTCGTAAACTGTTCAATTGAGAGATTCGTTTGAATTAACCTATTTGATTCTCTATTAAAATTTATTGGATTACTTTTAAATTATTTATTTCTTGATTTATTGTTCTGAATTCCGTTTCGCAATTTTCTTCAATTTTTCCTAATTTAAAATTTAAATTCGTAATTTTATTGTTGGACTCGCTTTCGTACTCTTCTCGTTTCGTTTTAACTAAAGAAATATGATCCCATAAACCGTCTATTTCCTCAGAAACTCTCCCAATTTTACATTCATTTGTGCCTTAATCTCAGCGATAGTGTGGTTCGTTTCTTGCAGACCATTACTAAGAATCTTAATTTCACTCTCCAATTTCTCGCTGTATTCCTCCATTTTTGTTTTAACTGAATTTATGGCTTGTTCACTCTTATCCATTTTATCATTTAATGCCATCAAGATATCCAACATTTTGGTTTCTTGTGAAGTTCGCCTTTCTTCACTCAAACTTCTCTCCAACGTTATGTTTTCTTGGGATCCTTTCTCCATTTTGAAATTACTATTTTTACTCTAAACTTTTAAATACTAAATAAATCTGCCTAACTTTAATTACTGTACAAATTTCTCTATTTTTCCTTTAATTGAAACTTTTCAAATCCCCTGTTTAGTTTAATTAATTCATTTTTTTTTACTCTTACGGTCGTATTTTAAAATTTAATTTAATTTAATTCGCGCCTTAATCTCAGGTTATTTTACCGTGGTAAAATCGTGCTCTAATTCGTGCCCTAACGTTGGTGCGACATCTTTTATTGCTATACTATTCGCGTAATTTTCTTGCCCTACTTTGGGTTGTTATTTTTATTACTATGAACTGGAATTCTTGATCCCTTCATTGTGCGCCTTATTAATTTTCTACGTACTCTAAATTATTGGACCACCATTTTAATATTCACTATAAATTGTAATTATCTCCTCCTCCGGCTGTCTTTCTTAATGTTGCTATCAACTGGACTTTATCTTTAAACAACTTTATCTACCAATGGCAAACTTCGATACGTTACCGCCTTGCGGGTTATCAATTTCCTATTCAACTTGTGGCTCCGCCTTTGTACTATTTAAATCTTATGACCTCGGGCATTTATTTGGAATTATAAAATTCGGTAAATTTCGATTTTATATAATGAAACCAATATGTTATGTACAGCTTTTGAAATTATTTGTAATACATTTTAAATTAGTTAACCTTATAAATTTCATTTATTAACAACCATCTAGTATGTACTCAAAAACCCAAGTCACCAAAAAAACTTATTATCTTTACCAACAAAGTGTAGAATATTCTAAACCTGTTATCATATTACTCATTCTATACGTATGCAACCTCTTTTGTTGACTTTTCACAAGCATATCATATTTAGCAAATTCAAAATAAAATAAAAATTTATATAGAAAACAAATGTCTTATAACTAAAATCTGACCTGGTTTTATCTTTTTCACATCGACGCTTCCAATAAAATGATCTTCCCAATTCTGGATTCCATTCAAATTATTGCCATTACACTATGGACCACCACCATTAAATTATACCCCAATTTATTTCAATTCTTCAAACTTAGACTTTTATCATTCTTGCCCCAGACTTAAAATTGTAGTTTGTTTCACCCTGTACTTCAAAATTGTATTATTCTTTTTTTTCCTGGACATCTAAATTGTATTACTGTATTTTTCCCTTAACATCAGAATCATAGTCTATTTCCCTCAGACCTCAAAACCGTTTAAACGGCAATTATAATCTTCATATTTGCACTCATTTTATTTCACTTTTATAATTATTACGTATTACTTTGTTTTAATCACTTCGGCCTTCGTTGAGTTCAAAACTGACTTTCTTATCAAGGTGCTTGCTAATATATTATCAATTCCCACTCCATCCGTGGGTATGGTCTAGAACTCGTCGCTTGTTTTGACCAATCAAATAATTTCATTTAGAGCAGTTTCTGATGTAATGCTCCACGATTCCCCGTAATCACAACCTGCCCGCAGCTGTCTTTCGTTATCAACATGCTGTATTTTGATAGATTACTTGCTTTTCTATAAACAACTGATGCAACTCGACTTTAAATTTTCATGTTTACATGCGATTCACGCAATTTTTAATCATTTCTCTTATCGAAATGGTTAGATCTTTGTACGCATTTATATTAACTACCTGAAACTCTATTTCTATATCCGTATTAATTTAATCGTCTGGAGCTCTTTTTTTTTAATGCGTGTCTAATTACACTTTATCATTTATTCCTAAATATACGCGTGCTTCCACTGAAAAATATCCTTATTTGTTTTACCTAAATTAACTAAACTTTATCTACAGGGTATTTAATATTTACTATCTACTTAATACATGTATTTCTCATTCCTACGCCAACTATGCGTCTTCCTATGTTTACCTGCGTCGCCCAAAAACTATTTCTACTTTATATACAGGGTGTTGACTACTTACTATCTACAAACTATGTCTATTTCTTAATTACTTCCTTAAATAAGTGCAGTCTTCTGCTGCCTATTCTAATTACTCATTCCTGAACGACCTCTACTATAACGTGCACCCTTAAGCAACCCCAACTAGTGCTGTATGCAACTTGCAGTCTCGTATGTTTTGCGTGACGAGGCTGTTTTTTCGGCAAGACGAGACTTGTTATTCTTCTTCAAGACGAAAAGCGAGTTGAGACTTTAGCTTATCTTGCGTTAAAAACTTGCAAAATGTCTCTTGTTGCACAATATTTTGGCGCAGTGCTTACAATATGTACTTTATTTACTCATTGAAACAACATTTTGTCTCTTGAGACTTAAATGAGCATTTAGATCTGATAATCGAGTACCTACTGTAATTTAAATTGTTTTACAATGATTATTGCTAAAATTTCCAAGTGTATAAAATTTGGATGAATCATTACTTTCTAGAAATAGTATGCTTTAAGTAAAGATTTTTATTATTTAGCATAAGATTTTTATATTTGACAATGGGGTGCCGAGTCCTACAGAATAGAACTTAGCGGTTCGGGACATAGCCATAGTGAAAAAGGGAGTTGCAAAAGCAATTAATAGAACTCGTTTGGAGTCCAGCATAAGTCACTCTCCCTCAACCACAGTTGTTGGCGACTGCTTTTAGCCTGGTTAGGCACAGATTTCAGCTGGATTATCAAAAGACGTTGACTCAAGATTGTTGTGGTACGTGATGGATCTGCTTCAGGTCAACTAGAAGTTACCTAAAGACGAATAAATGGCTTCCACTCTTATGCCCTATTGTCTGGTTGTTCCATTATTTTCTTTGTTAACTCTACTGGAAGATTGTGTTGTAATAAAGATTGATTAAGGAACTTAAAGTTTTTTGGACAGCAAATCTCACCATCAACGACCTTCCAACCCACTTACCTCAAAGATGTTGTAGAAGTGAGCAAATTCAGAAAATTACTTGCCAGGATAGTTCAAGCTGGGGAAGTTTTATGAGAACAAAGTTTTTAAAGCCCACGCGCTGCGTATATGAAACAAGTTGGAAACTATTAAATTTTTTTTTGAACAATAAGGTGTTTATATGGGTTTTGTAAGATTAAATAGCCATTCATGACTTTACAAATCAGGTTTTATAACAGCTGGCTTCTTTTCTGCAAGATTGAGGGTATGAAATGTTGAACTTATGTTTCTAACTAAACCAATTAGAAAATAACAATGAGCCTGTTATTTTTAATATGGGACCAAGGGCTATTAAAAAATTGAGAATCGACTTTATCTTGTAAATAAATGGTGTCGGCAGATTGTTGCAATTTTTCTTCTCTTTGCTCATTTTTGTAGATTTTTAATTTGTTTCAACAAGCAGTCTTTTGCTTTAAAAAAACTTTGTTGCAGCGTTGGTCTTCAGTAGAGTGCGTGATCAAATATTCGACTTTTTTTCTTTCACCTGATCATGTAGGAATAAAAGTTTCCAAGTTTTCATTTTTATGATGAACGTTGATGTATATGCAGGTCAAATGTGTAAAAAATGCCATAATTGTTTCATTGCTATGAATTCGTATGATAAATGCGTCACACATATACCACATTTATTGTTTGATCGTTGTGTAGTTTGGACGTGTTAGTGTGCTACTCTGTCAATTGATAACCATAATGCAGATACTGCCTTTACACGTGATCAAAGAATGGAAATCACTGAAATAATAAAGGAAAGTATTGCTTTCTCTCTGATGATAAGGTGATTGTAAATATTGTGAATAAGATATGGGACAAGGTTGAAACCAAATTTTATACAAGAATTGTTGAGCTCGAAGCAAAAATTAATGAAGTAGAAGCTAATAAGAAAACTCTTGAAACTAACCTCGATTACATTCAACAATATAACAGGCATAATAATCTGAGAATATTTGGATTCACCGAGTATATAAATGAAGACACGGAAATTGCTTTAATAAATGCTTTGCAAGATAACGCAAACATTAAGCTATGCGCAAATCAAATAGAACAGTCACCATATTGACCATATTAAACAACAAGCCACATTCTATTATTGTTCAATTTTCGAGTTACAAACATATGGATTTACTGGTCAAAAATATAGGCAACTTAAAGAATACACACACCTATTATACTTAAAGAAGATCTTATCAAAATACATGTAGAAATGTATAAAGAGGCATGTGTAAGATATGGCTGGTGAAACATCTGGCGTTGAATGGACAAATAAAAATTAAGGTTAATGATAAAACTCATTCAATTTCAAGTGTGCACGAATTAGAAACTATTATCAAAAATTAACTGGTAATCTCATTTTGTTCACTATTTGCAATGTAAATGTGTTTGTTATTACAATCTGGAAAATGGCTCATATTAAACACTTATTCTTTCTCGTTTTTGATCTCTTGTATGTTTTCACTTGTGCTTGTTAGTTAATATGACTCATATAGTATACTGTGTTAATGTTAGAGCACACATACCTTCACTATTACATTAGTAACTGTTTGTATAGGTTATCGGAAAGAACTGTAAAATAGCACATTTAAATATTAGACCCATTAATACAGGTTTTGATAATTTTAAGGATTTAGTTCTACAGAATGAATATGACATAGTGGCACCTTCTGAAACTTGGCTCAAACCTAATGTAAATACCAACCCTTATAATATCAATTTATAGGTAAGGATACGCAACTACACGTTGGTGGGCTGACAATTTACTTTAAAAATAATATGTCTTTTTTTATTGCGAACATTAATAATAATGTCTACTTTGAACAACTGTGAGTATCGTTCGAAATAAATAACAGTAGAATAGTCCTTGGTGTAATCGACAGGTTTTTAAGGAAAAATCTAATGAATTTTTTGATGTATTGAAAGATTCATTTTTGTCAACTGTCCCTCTTTATGATAAATTTTTGTGCGTTGGTGATTTTAATATTGATTTATTAAATACTTGTGGTAAATTAACAAATAAATTCTTAGATATACTAGAGTCCTTTGGATTCAAACAACTAATAAATGTACCTACTAGAGAAACCTACAGATCGGCTAACTTAATTGATTGAATGATTACTTCTAATGATGAATACTTTGTGCAAAGTGGTATTAAAAATGTATATGATAGTTCTAACCATTCTGTTATATTCTGTTCTGTTAACCTTCAACCTACTGCATCATGTGGTATTTTTAAAACATTCTGGAATTTCAGTAAGCTTAACTACGAACAACTTCGAGTTCATTTGGAGGAACTGCAATGTCATCAGATATATAGACTACCAGATGTTGATTTTAAAATTGCAATTTTAGTCCATTATTTAAATTTGGTATTTGATTTGTGTGCACCTATTAGGACTGTTTGTTTAACGAAACCCAAAGCCCCATGGCTAACAGAATACATTCTCCAACTAATGTTACTAACAGACAAAGTGCTGAAAAAGTTTAGGAAAACAAAGGATACCATACACTGGAACAATTATAAAGCATTTTGAAACTATACAATCCTGGCTGTACAAAACGGAAAGAAAGCATTCTGCCGCTTGTTAGTTGGATAAACTAGTAAAAAAAACATGTGGAAAGTCGTTAAAACGCTAAACATTTATAGCAAAATTGAAAATGCATCACCCCCTGAACACCTTTGTTGTGCACAATAAATTAATGATTACTTCTTAAATGAAGTAACTAAGAATAAATCAGATCGATAACAAGAATTAATACATTTTTACAGTATAAATTTAAAATCCAATGTTTCAAACAAATTTTATATTTCATTTGCTACAGAGGTGAAAATAACGGTAGTCTTAGCTAAAAGTACTAGTAATTTGATGGAAATAAATTATATTAGTATAAAGATGAGTCAGTTGTGTTGTCTATTCTTAGTTTCTGATCTTTTACATATAATAAATTTTTGCCTAGAAATGAAGTGCTTTCCTGGAGACTGGAACATTGCTCGAGTAATACCGTTTCATAAAAGTTAAATTGCCTAGTTATTTTAGTGAATTGGTGTCCAATAAGTATCTTACCAACTATGTCCAAATTACTGGAGAAAGTCATGGAGGCGCATATACGTAGATATCTGGGAACAGAAAGCATATTACCTGCTGAGCAATCTGGTTTTAGGGCTGGCCACAGCTGTGCACTACATTATTGTGTATTGCAGATGATCTTATCACTGCTACAGATAACAATGTATTAACTTTATCGATACTTTTAGATTACTCTAAGGCATTTGATATGATAGATTATACTCTTTTACTAGCAAAATTACATTCTTTTGGATTTGGTGAAAAGGCTGTAAAACTAATGCGTAGATTCCTTACACAAAGATTTCAACTAATCAAAGTAGATGAAGACCTTTCAACTCAAGTAGTAGTAGAATCCGGGGTGACACAGGGGTTTATTATGGGGCCGCTTCTATACACATTTTATACTGCTGACTTTTCTATTTCTGTGAGATATAACAAGTGTCACTTCTACGTTGATGATACGAAATTATATCTTTCTTTTATACCTTCTGAATATCATAGCGCCGTCAATAAGATCAACTGTGACTTACAAAATTTCGTTGAATTTTCCAAGAATCATTCACTATGTATAAACCCCAGTAAATCTAATATCATGTACTTTGGAAATGAGCATTTAGAGAACTTTATCGTTTATAGACATTAAAATTAATAGCACACCTTTGCACATCCAAGACAAGCAATCTTTTTTTTTTAAAAAATTGTTACAGCGTTGGTCTTCAGTAGACTGCATGCCTAAATACCTGATTTTTTTCTTTCACCTGAACATGTTGGAATAAAAGTTTTCAAGTTTTCCTTCTCATGGTGAATGTTAATGTATATGTCAGTCCCATGTATCAAGAATCGTTTCATTGTCTTGAATCTGCATCATAAATGCATCACACATACCGACGCAGTAACCACCGCGATGACTTTGTAGTAACAGATCCCAAAGTAAAAGCATTTTCCTGGAAGTATTCAAATTAGAAATTCGCAATCACTAATCTGGATTGGATTTTATAAGATACATATATTAATGTTCTAAGCACTTTGTAACTTTTGTTCGACTTGCATCCTATAGTAATATAATTTATTTGTTAATCTTATTTGAAGCTAATGCTTTTATTATTCTATGTATATTACAATATATTAGACAAGTTATAACTTTTATACTTGTAGATGACGATTCGAGCCGTGGCACTAATGACGATGTCAAAGAGAATGCGGAACTTTTGAAAATGTTAGATTTGACGCTCGAGCGTCAGAAGAACCGCAAGCATGAAAATTGTAGTGACTCAACAAACAAACCAGAACAACCTTTACAATTGCGTAAGTCATATACAATAAGAACAAATTATTTATTAGTACTATTTAACTCACAGTCAAATTTTATTAGCTAATTTTCAATACCGCATCTTTCTTTCTTTCTCAAACACCTAATTTAGGGGTCGTAGTGTACTTGTACAAAGAATCTACCTGGATGTTTTAATTATCATTTATGTTTTGTTTCTTTGATTAAGTAAATGCCGCTTTTTAATTATGACCTTGCATGTATTTGTGAACATTATTATTTAAGCACATATTTGATGCAAATCGGCCTAATTAATTTACATGTTTCAGGACGATCATAACTTTTTGCTTACTTTTGGATCTATTCTAGCAAGTGGTAAACCTACGTTTGCTAAAAAATCTGTTCTCATATCATAATAATTTCAAACTGGGTTTACAGTGTCTATCAAATGATGTATGTACTTTCTATAACAAAATTAAAAACAAAACATATCCGGCTACTTTAGGAAGCAATAAGAGAATATTTCTGTAGACGCCTTATTTTAAAATACAGAATAATATTAATAGAGCTCTCTGGAACTAACAGAGTTTTACGTTGGTGCTTTGTATCAAAATATAGTAATCGTTTGAGACATTTCCGGAGATTAAAGGTAGTAGTTTACCTAATTTTTTTCAAAACAAAAAAGAAAAAATAACATAAAGAAATAGATATTAAATGTGTAGATTATACAAGAAATTAAATGTTCCTGAAAAAAGAGCTTCATATTATTGGCACCTATATGTAATTTTAAAGTATACTATTAAATTTCTCAATCTATATATTTTATTTATTTGTTTATATATAATGTTTCTTTAATATTCTTCTGTTTTTAAAATTTTTGGACTGCACCTGTATTTAGTAATGTAAAATTTAACGTTTTAAAATATAGCATCCCCACATACAAGTATACTTCAAAAATTTGTAGTGGAAATATAGGCTTAGTAACACATTCCATCATTTTTTGGGTTATATACATACATAACCAAAGCAACTAGTGCTGTATGCAACTTGCAGTCTCGTATGTTTTGCACGACGAGGCTGTTTTTCTGCAAGACGAGACTTGTTATTCTTTTTCAAGACGAAAAGCGAGTTGAGATTTTAGTTAGTCTTGCGTTAAAAATCTTGCACAATGACCCTTGTTGCGCGATATTTTGGCGCAGTGCTCAAAATATGTACTGTGTTTTACTTGTATATTTATTGAAACAACATTTTGTCTCTTAAGACTTAAATGAGCATTTAGATTTGATAATCGAGTACCTACTGTAATTTAAATTGTTTTACAATGATTATTGCTAAAAATTCCAAGTGTATAAAATTTGGATAAATTATTACTTTCTAGAAATAGTATGCTTTAAGTAAAGAATTTTATTATTTAGCATAAGATTTTTATATTTGACAATGTGGTGCCGAGTCCTACAGAATGGAGCTTAGCGGTTCGGGACATTGCCATAGTAGAAAAACAATTAATAGAACCTTTTTGGAGTCCAGCATAAGTCACTCTCCCTTAACCACAGTTGTTGGTGCGTGCCTTTAGGCTGATTAGGCACAGGCTTCAGCTGCATTACCAAAAGGCGTTGTGGTATGGGATGGATCTGCTTCAGGTCAGCTAAAGGTTACCTAACGACGAATAAATGGCTTCTTCTCTTATGCCCTATTGTGTGGTTGTCCCCGTTGTTAACCCTAGTGAAAGTTTGTGCTGCAATAAAGATCGATTAAGGAACTTAAAGTTTTTTGGACAGCAAATCTCACCATTAACGACTTTCCAATCCACTTGCCTCAAAGATGTTGTAAAAGTGAGCAAAAGTCTACGCGCCGCGTATATGAAACAAGTTGGAAACTATAAAATATTTCTTGAACAACAAGGTGTTTACATGGGTTTTTGGAAGATTAAATAGCCATTCATGACTTTACAAATCAGGTTTTATAACAGCTGGATTCTTTTCTGCAAGATTGTGGGTATGAAATGTTGAACTTATGTTTCTAAATAAACCAATTAGAAAATATCAACGAGCCTGTTGTTTTTAATATGGGATCAAGGATTTATTAAAAAATTGAGGATCGACCTAATCTTGTAAATAAATGGTGTTGGCAGATTTTGCAATTTTTCTTCTCTTCGCTTATTCTTGTAGATTTTTAATTTGTTTCAACAAGCAATATTTTGCTTTAAAAAAACTTGTTAGAGAGTTGGTCTTCAGTAGAGTGCGTAGCCAAATATTCGACTTTTTTTCTTTCACCTGATCATGTAGAAATAAAAGTTTCCAAGTTTTCATTTTTATGATGAATGTTGATGTATATGCAGGTCAAATGTATAAAAAATGCCATAATTGTTTCATTGCTATGAATCCGTATAAATGCATCTAACATATATCGCATTCGTTGTTTTACCGTCGTGTAGTTTGGACGTGTTAGTGTGCTACTCTGTCAATTGATAACGGTAACGCAAATATTGCCTTTACACGTGATCAAAGAATGGAAATTACTGAAATAATCAAGGAAAGTCTTTCTCTCTGCTGATGAGGTGATTGTAAATATTGTGAATACGATATGGTACAAGGTTGAAGCCAAATTTGATACAAGAACTGTTGAGCTCAAAACAAAAATGAATGACGTGGCAGCTGATAAGAAAACTCTTGAAACTAACCTCGATTACATTCAACAATATAGCAGGCGTAATAATCTGAGAATATTTTGTATCACTGAGTGTATAAATGAAGACATCGAAATCGCTTTAATAAATGCTTTGCAAGATAACGCAAACATTAAGTTATGTGCAAATCAAATAGAATGGTGTCACCATATTGGCCATAAATTAAACAACAAGCCACATTCTATTATCGTTCAATTTTCGAATTACAAACATAAGGATTTACTGGTCAAAAATATATGCAACTTAAAGAATACACCTATTATACTTAAGAAAGATCTTATCAAAATACATGTAGAAATGTATAAAGAGGCATGTGTAAGATATGGCTGGTCAAACGTCTAGCGTTGAATGGACAGATTAAAATTAGAGTTAATGATAAAACTCATTCAATCTCAAGTATGCACGAACTAGAAACTTTTATCAAAAATTAACTGGTAACTCGTTTTATTCACTATTTACAATGTAAATGTGTTTGTTATTACAATCTGGAAAATGGCACATATTAAACACTTGTATCTTATTCTTTTTCTTTTTGATCTCTTGTATGTTTTCATTTGTGCTTGTTAGTTAATATGACTCATATAGTATACTGTGTTAATACTAGAGCACACATACCTTTACTATTATATTAGTAATCGTTTCTATAGGTTATCGGAAATAACTTTAAAGTAGCACATTTAAATATTAGATTTATTAATACAGGTTTTGATAATTTTAAGGATATAGTTCTACAGAATGAATATAAATAAAATTAATAAATTTAATCATAAAATATTTAAATTACTAAATCGATTTCGACATTATATGGTATCATCAGTAGAAAAAAAGCTGTTGTTCTGGAACACTTCAGAGGATATTCTCCTCACCCGCAGGCTGGTGTTTTCAACAACAAACAAGTGAATTTTTTTTTTTTTCACTGATGATGGCCACATAGTGGTCGAAATACGTATTTAGTAATTTAAATATTTTTGTGGTTAAGGGTTTTTATTTAATTTTATTTATTCACAATTCACAATTCACTTGTTTGTTGTTGAAAACACCAGCCTGCGGGTGAGGAGAATATCCTCGATAGTGTTTAAAGCAACAATATAGTAAATTATAGGTTGGGAAGGTTCACTTCAGCCTAAGTGGTGAGGAAAATATCCTCTGAAGTGTTCCAGAACAACAGCTTTTTTTTTTTTTTTTTTCTACTGATGATGGCCACATAGTGGTCGAAATACGTATTTAGTAATTTAAATATTTTTGTGGTTAAGGGTTTTTATTTAATTTTATTTATATTCATTCTGTAGAACTATATCCTTAAAATTATCAAAACCTGTATTAATAAATCTAATATTTAAATGTGCTACTTTAAAGTTATTTCCGATTAAACTTAGTTGAAGCTAATGCTTTTATTACTCTATGTATATTACAATATATGAAACAAGCCATATCTTCTATACTTGTAGATGATGATTCAAGCGGTGGCACTAATGGCGTTGTCAAGGAGAATGCAGAATTTTTGATAATGTTAGAGTTAGCAGTCGAGCGTCAGAAGAACCGCAGGCATGAAAATTGCAGTGACTCAACAAATAAACCAGAACAACCTTTACAATTGTGTAAGTCATACAATAAGAACAAATTATTTATAAGTACTATTTAACTCACAGTTAAATTTTTTTAGCTAATTTTCAATACCGCATCTTTCTTTCTTTCTCAAACACCTAATTTAGGGGTCGTAGTGTACTTGTCCAAAGAATCTATGTGGATGTTTTAAATTGACATTTATGTTTTGTTTCCTTGATTAAGTAAATGCCGCTTTTTAATTATGACCTTGCGTGTATTTGTGAACAATATTATTTATGCTCATATTTGATGCAAATCCGCCTAATTAATTTACATCTTACAGGTCGATCATAACTTGTTGCATACTTTTGTATCTATTCTAGCAACTGGAAAACCTACGTTTGCTAAAAACTCTGTTCTCATATCAAATTAATTTCAAACTGGGTTTACAGTGTCAATCAAATGATGTATGTACTTTCTATAACAAAATAAAAACAAAACATTTTTGACTACTTTAGGATGCAATAAGAGAATTGTTCTGTAGACGCCTTATTTTAAAATACAGAATAATATTAATAGAGCTCTCTGGAACTAACAGAATTTTATGTTGGTGCTATATATCTATATATCAAGTAATTGTTTGTGCCATTTCCGGAGATTAGAGGTAGTAGTTTACCTAATTTTTTTCCAAAACAAAAAAGAAAAAGATAACTTAAAGAAATAGATATTAAATGTGTAAATTATACAAGAAATTAGATGTTCTTGAAAAAAGAGCTTAATATTATTGGCACCTATATCTAATTTTAAAGTATACTATTAAATTTCTCGATCTATATATTTTATTTATTTGTTTATATAGAATGTTTCTTTAATATTCTTCTGTTTTTAAAATTTTTGAGCTGCACCTGTATTCAGTAATACTAAATATAAGATTTTAAAGTTTTAAATATAGCATCCCCACATACAAGTATATTTTAAAAATTTGTAGTGGAAATATAAGCTTAGTAAGACATTCCATCATTTTTGGGTCATATATATATATATATATATATATATATATATATATATATATATGTATATAAATTAAATTTCTTAGAATTTGGTCATTTTTAACTATCTTAGTTATATGGTGTTTGTTGTGATGAAATGAAACTGCTCAATCAATCATTTTAATTCAATACATATGACGCGTTTCGGTTTTCCATTTTCAAATATGTTTCTAAAAATACTATTACACAAATTAGTATTAATAAAAATCTAGATTTATATATACCTTAAGTTAACAATATAAAAATGTTTTTAAAACTATATTATTTTACATCTTCACTCATACATAACTGTAACTTATCTGACTACATTTGTCATTCAACTTAACCTTTAAATATCTTAATTATCACTGAGTTCCGATAGACCCGGTAATAAATATAATAAAAAATAAATGGAACATAATAACACCGTTCGCAACTTTGCCAATATAAGAATTCATAAAAGGGATTACAACGTGTCTAGATGCTTCATATTTCAAATTTGAGAACAATGTCTATGTGTAAATATTTGGTACTGTGATGGGCTTTCCAATATCAGCCACCATCGCAAATATGGTACTAGAAGAACTTGAAAACAATGCTATCGACCAATTAAAATTTAAGCCTGCCTTCTACAAAAGATTTGTTGATGACTGTATCATATGCCTACCTGAAAATAAAATTGATGAAACAATGAATGCATTTAATGGATTTTATCCACGCCTACAATTCACATACGAAAGAGAAATAAACAAATCTATACCATTCCTAGACACACTCGTCAAATACAACACAGCAGGCAAAATAACAACAGACTGGTACAGGAAAGCCACGTGGACTGGCAGATACTTAAATTTCCAATCGAATGTACCAATACAATATAAGAAAAATGTCGTAAACAACCTTGTCGAACGTGCCATAATACTATCACATAATGATTTTAGACCCAAAAATATAAAAATAGTTAAAAAAACACTTAAAAATAATTGTTATCCTGTAACGTATTTTATTGTAGGATGCGCGTTAGTGAAACGTAATTTTATTGTTAGATGGGCGCCAGTGAAACGTAATTTTCATAAATGGGCGCCAGTGCACAAAAATCTTCCGCTTCCTTCACAGAGAATCGAAGAAAGGGCCATCTTCCGGCATAGCTAGGGGTCTATTTCTGGGTAGAGTAATAAGAAGTGGGGGGGGAAGTCGAATTTTGTTTTCAAACAAAAACTAAACAAAGTTAAATAGGCGCCACCAAGTCCTGAGATAATCACAATAAGAGCAAAGCACAATTCTAAGGGCGGACGTGGAAACCCAAAGATAAAACAATCGCCTTTGTTAACAAAAACCTGTCTTATAAAAATAAGATGCAGCTTCTGTAAGAAATTACAAAGATTAAATAAAAAAATGTAGAACACCATTTGTGTCCTATAAAAGTATCAAAAATTAAAAAAATGTATATCCAATATGGTATTGGCACAAAATTATTACCCACCAATTCTACCTTTATCTTATCAGATTTGATCGCATTTGACCAAAATAAAAGTCTCAAAGCTTAACTAATTGTTTACTGAAGTAAAAAACTTTCTTTTAAAAATTCATAACTTTTTAACATGTAAAAATTCTCAACAATAATGTTTATAACAAAATCAAAATTTTGTCTTTTTAAAGCAAAAGACTGCTCTCTAAACATAAGCTTGTTTTAAATATTTAATCAAAAAAAATTTGTAAACACAATGCAATGAACTATCATTTCTATCCTGGGCAGATCTTATCAGGTAGATTACAGTTTCATAATTATTACGCAGTGTGTATTTAAATTTTGCAATGAAGTGAAATAAACTTTCACGTACATAACAAATTAAAAGTAAACAAAAGTTCACTGCTATCACTTATCAAGTACTTTTTGTATTAAGTATATAAATTTTCATAACCTCAAAATTTTGTATGAACACAAATGCAAACACTTTGCAATTGTCACTAAACGAATTTAAATTTTTATACTAAGTTTTTATAATTTATATGTGAATAAAAGCTAACCTCAAGATTGAAGAATGTTTAATTTGAATTTTAGGAAAGCTACACAAAGCATCTGCTTTCACGGCAAATATCTTTAAAATGTTACTACTCACAAAAAAATATAACGTTGAAAATATACTTCGAAATTTATCTGAAGTTCAAATGTAAACAAAGCCTACAAATATTTAAACCTAACCTAACAAAAATTTCTTTCTGCGGTTTGTAAAACCAGTTTAACAATAATCGAAAGTGAAACAGGTCATATGGTCATAAACATGATAGCAAATTTTGTGTTTTTTATATGACCGTCTGTTTATCAAAGACTAACAACATTCTAAACACATGCAAAATTTCTTAAATTTAATAACGAACCAAACTGCATCTGATTTTTATAGACAAATCCCATCAGAAATATTATCAGCTCCAAACAACACCATAAACCATTTCAAACTTAGGAAGCCGTAACCATTTCTTGGGATAACAGCAATCACGACCACATGTCCGCAATCTCCAATTCTTGTACAGAACAATACAACTTACAAAACAAAATTCTCACTTGTACTTCTCTATTGTTTTTCGTAGGCGCGCGTTAGTAGAAGTTATAGATATTTATTCAAGTCTACCATGACTTGAACCAATCACACAAAAAATTTAATCAAAGTCGCAAGCCTCTAGTCTGGAAAACATCTTGAGGAACAAACGAACAAACGAGAAACGACCGATAGCGACGATTCAAAGACTCGCGGTTAGAGGTGGGGAAATACGAAAGCAACAAGATTGATAGAGATGCTCGACTAAATAACTTTATGTCACACATATTTTACTACAAGAAGATTATTAAAACGAAGCGTTCCATTATGTACTATATGGAACATTAATAAAGAATAAAGCACGCTTGGCGCATTATACTTGTAATTCAATGCGAATAAATACTGATCAAATTAAACATGCTTCAATCCTACATCATTCGTAAAACAAACCATTAAAGAAAAAGTAGATAAAATTTATAACAATGAATGCATTAAAAAAACACATACAAATTAAAATAGGATTGCAGTGGAGTATACACCCGGGCTTTCAGAAAAAATAAAAAAATGTGTAATGGCATATGATATACACGTCGCACACAAACCAAACAATCCAACAAAATTTTCTATACCCAACTTAAACCTAAAGCAGACCAAAAAAACAGAACACACACAATTTATAAGATTAATTGCTCGGATTGCACGAGGCTATACATTGGAAATTCAAAACAGTACTTACATAAACACATATATGAACATAAATATACAATAAAACTTCTAATAAAAAGAGCACTGCTCTTGCAGCACACGCCATTGAAAAAGTTCACCAGTTTGACTTCGAAAATGTCTGTATCCTGAGTACCGCAGTTAATGATAAGAAAAGAAACTTTTTAGAAACAATACAAATCCAAAAAAACCCAAATGCCATAAATTCAAAAAATGACCAAGATGATTTTTGAAATATATACCACAACTTAATTCACCACAAATAAACCAACAAAAAACTAGTAGAAATATTCTCATGTAACATCTGCTTCATATTATAATTTATAGTATCTAGTTTAATTTCTACTCAGTGATAATTAAGATATTTAAAGGTTAAGTTGAATGACAAATGTAGTCAGATAAGTTAAAGTTATGTATTAGTGAAGATGTAAAATAATATAGTTTTAAAAACATTATTATATTGTTAACTTAAGGTATATATAAATCTAGACTTTTATTAATAGTAATTTGTGTAATAGTATTTTTAGAAACATATTTGAAAATGGAAAACCGAAACGCGTCATATGTATTGAATTAAAATGATTGATTGAGCAGTTTCCATGTAATGAAGATAGTTGAAAATGACCAAATTCCAAGAAATTTAATTAAAATATAAACAGATGGTCAAGAAAGGACGAATATTATATATATATATATATATATATATATATATATATATTGCTGTGATATTTTCCCCATGGCTTGGGCATGTCATAAAAATGCTATGATATACCCCTGTTAGCCCCACGATTGGGTCGTGCTATAAAAATGCTGTGATATAACCCTTGTTAGCTCAAACACTTGTGAAAATGTTAATTTATAATTTTGTTTTGCCTCGACTAGCTGATTCAATTAAATAAAGCAATTCCACAATACACAGTATAATAATTAAATATTTACAACTTTTTCCCCTTTTAAATATCTTCTCCCTTTATGAATTATTTACATCTATTAGATTTTTAGAAAATGAAGCCAGTAAAACGAGCTTTTATTACATTTAGAGACCTGTTGAAACGTTTCAAAATGTCTATAACTTTTCATAAATTTATTCAAGAAACCCCAATTTGTTGGCTCTTAAACCCTTAAATTATTATGGAAATAAAACAGTTTTAAAATAAATCATCAAAAATATCTAACCTGAAGTGGTTTTGTAGGAGCTCTGTATTCCTAGGAATTGAAGTTGACATCCAGCCAAAATTTAGTATCCAAATCGTTATTCCAATGAAAGTTTTTCATTTCCGTAATAGAATATTTACCATTTTCAGAGATTTTTAAATTGTTTGAACAGACAGCATTTTTCAGAGTTTCGTATCCAAAATTGTATTTAAGATCGTGATGGATCGTTATTAAAAGTTTTAACAAGAATCGTAGTTCTTCAGATCGTAATTATTCAGAACGTCGTTCTTCAGATCGTAATTATTCAGAATGTAATTTAGAACATAGTTCTTTCGAACATATTTAATCAGAAGGTATTTAACCAAATCCCTGTTTTATTTATTATTAGAAATGATATAATTTCACTAAATCTTATTTACTTACGTCCTTTTAGAAGTACGGCTCTTTTTGCACAATTATACACTCTTTAAAATAATTTTCACTTAACTTTTTACGTAAATATTTATCACATTTAAGTATAGTTACTGCCCAAATTCAAAAGTATACTAACTCTATATTCAATTGTTATGATATTTATAGGATCGGCCCCCTTTAGTTTCTCATTCGTTGACTCCACGTGCTGGGCGAGCCAAGTGTATTATCACTTGTTATTTTGGGAATTTTACCAGTTGTTTAGTGCAATACCATGACGCGATGCTCACTTTGTCACGTAAATTCTTAATATACCTATGCATTTACTTCAGAAATCCCAGGAATCTTTATTCAATCGATCACGTAGTATTATCGTTATTAACCTTATTCTAATTTAAATCGAATAAATTTGGTGTTTGTTTATTTCCTAATAAATTGGATTTTTGAGCAAATGTGATACTTTTAAATCACGTACGCTTTTCAAATAATGCATAATTTCTAAGTGCGTTTATGATGATATATCCACGCACTTTTTAAATATTTGTCTAGCCAATTCATGCAGGCTTTTCACTGATTTAATTTCCATGCATTTCGTTACCTTTTCAAATTCTTATCTTTGCTCATAGCTACTTTTAGATATCTGTTTTAATCGTTTGTACTGCTATATACAGTGTGCTCTCAACTAATAATATATACAATGACCTATTTACTCTTCTAATATCTGTAAATCTGTGCTTCTGTTACTTGGGAGTTTCCCTTGCTTATTCTACGACGCCTATGACTTAACCTACCCCTAAATTAACCCTATAATTACAGCAATATATATATATATATATATATATATATATATATATATATATACATGACCAAAGCAACTAGTGATGTATGCAACTTGCAGTCTTGTACGTTTTGCGTGACAAGGCTCTTTTTTCTTCAAAACGATACTTGTTATGCTTTTTCAAGACGAAAAGCGAGTTGAGACATTAGTTTATCTTGCATTAAAAATCTTGCAAAATGTCCCTCGTTGCACAATATTTTGGCGTAGTGCTCACAGTATGTACTGTATTTTACTTGTATTTACTTACTGAAACAACATTTTGTTTCATAAGACTTAAATGAGCATTTAGATCTGATAATCGAGTACCTACTGTAATTTAAATTGTTTTACAATGATTGTTGCTACAAATTCCAAGTGTATAAAATTTGGATGAATTATTACTTTCTAGAAATAGTATGCTTTAAGTAAAGAATTTTATCACTCAGCATAAGATTTTTATATTTGACAATGGGGTGCCAAGTCTTACAGAATGGAACTTAGCGGATCGGGACATAGCCATGGTGGAAAAGCGAGGTGCAAAAACAATTAATAGAACCCTTTTAGAATTCAGCATAAGTCACTCTCCCTCAACCACAGTTGTTGGCGACTGCCCTTAGACTGGTTAGGCACAGGTTTCAGCTGGATTATCAAAAGGCGTTGACTCAAGATTGTTGTGGTACGTGATAGATCTGCTTCAGATCGGCTAGAAGTTACCTAAAGACGAATAAATGGCTTCCACTGTTATGCCCTATTGTCTGGTTGTCCCATTGTCCTGTTTGTTAACCCTACTGGAAGATTGTGTTGTAATAAAGATCGATTAAGGAACTTAAAGTTTTTTGGACAGCAAATTTGGCCATCAACGACTTTCAAATCCACTTGGCTTGAAGATGTTGAAGTGAGCAAATTCAGAAAATTACTTGCCAGGACAGTTCAAGCCGGGGAAGTTTTATGAGAACAAAATTTTTAAGGCCCACGCACCGTGTATATGAAACAAGTTGGACACTATAAAATATTTCTTGAACAATAAGGTGTTTACATGGGGTTTTTGGATTAAATAACTATTAATGATTTTACAAATCAGGTTTTATAACAACTGGATTCTTTTCTGCAAGGTAGTGGGTATGAGATGTTGAACTTATGTTTCTAAATAAACCAATTAGAAAACATCAACGAGCCTGTTGTTTTTAATATGGGACCAAGGATTTATTAAAAAATTGAGGATTGACTTTATCTTGTAAATAAATGATGTCGGCAGATTCTTGCAATTTTTCTTCTCTTTGCTCATTCTTGTAGATTTTTAATTTGTTTCAACAAGCAATCTTTTGCTTTAAAAAAACTTGTTACAGTGTTGGTCTTCAGTAGAGTGTGTGCCCAAGTATTTGATTTTTTTTTCACCTGATCATGTAGGAATAAAAGATTCCAAGTTCTCATTTTCATGATGAACGTTGATGTATATGCAGGTCAAATGTATAAAAAATGCCGTAATTGTTTCATTGCTATGAATCCGTATTTTAAATGCGTCACATATATAGCATTTGTTGTTTGACCGTCGTGTAGTTTAGACGTGTTTGTGTGCTATTCTGTCAATTGATAACGGTACGCAAATATTGCCTTTATACGTGATCAAAGAATGGAAATCACTGAAATAATCAAGGAAAGTATTACTTTCTCTTTGATGATAAGGTTATTGTAAATATTGTGAATAAGATATGGGACAAGGTTGAAACCAAATTTGATACAAGAACTGTTGAGCTCGAAACAAATATTAATGATGTAGAAGCTGATAAGAAAACTCATGAAACTAATCTCGATTACATTCAACAATATAGCAGGCGTAATAATTTCAGAATATTTGGTATCACCGAGTGTATAAATGAAGACACCGAAATTGCTTTAATAAATGCTTTGCAAGATAGCGCAAACATTAAGCTATGTGCAAATCAAATAGAACGGTGTCACCATATTCCTCATAAATTAAACAACAAGCCACGTTCTATTATAGTTCAATTATCGAGTTACAAACATAAGGATGCAACTTAAAGAATACACCTATTATACTTAAGGAAGATCTTATCAAAATACATGTAGAAATGTATAAAGAGGCATGTGTAAGATGTGGCTGGTGAAACGTCTGGCGTTGAATGGACAAATAAAAATTAAGGTTAATGAAAAAACTCATTCAATCTCAAAAATGCACGAATTAGAAAGTATTATCAAAAATTAACTGGTAATCTCGTTTTGTTCACTATTTACAATGTAAATGTGTTAGTTATTACAATCTGGAAAATGGCACATATTAAACACTTGTATCTTATTCTTTTTCTTTTTTGATCTCTTGTATGTTTTCATTTGTGCTTGTTAGTTAATATGACTCATATAGTATACTGTGTTAATGCTAGAGCACACATACTTTCACTATTACATTAGTAACTGTTTGTATAGGTTATCGGAAAGAACTTAAAATAGCACATTTAATTATTAGATCCATTAGTACAGGTTTTGATAATTTTAAGAATATAGTTCTACAGAATGAATATGACATAGTGGCACCTTCTGAAACTTGGCTCAAACTTAATGTAAATATCGACATTTATAATATAAATGGTTATCAATTTATAGGTAAGGATATGCAATTACACCTTGGTGGGCTTGCAATTTACTTTAAAAATAGTATATCTTTTTCTATTGCAAACATTAATAATAATGTCTACTTTGAACAGCTGCGGGTATCGTTCAAAATAAATAATAGTAGAATAGTCCTTGGTGTAATCTACAGGTCTTTAAGGAAAAAATTTAAAGAATGTTTTTATGCATTGATAGATTAATTTTCATCAACTGTCCTTCTTTATGATGAATTTTTGTGCGTTGGTGACTTTAATATTGATTTATTAAATACTTGTGGTAAATTAACAAATAAATTCTTAGATATACCAGAGTCCTTTGGATTCAAACAAATAATAAATGTACCTACTAGAGAAACCAACAGATCGGCTACGTTAATTGATTTATGATTACTTCTAATGAGGAATACTTTGTGCAAAGTGGTGTTAAAAATGTATATGATAGTTCTGACCATTCTCTTATATTCTGTTCTGTTAACCTTCAACCTACTGCATCATGTATTATTTTTAAAACATTCTGGGATTTTAGTAAGCTTAACTACGAACAACTTTGAGTTCATTAGGAGGAACTGCAATGTCATCAGATATACAGACTACCAGATGTTGATTCTAAAATTGCAATTTTAGTCCATAATTTAAATTTGGTATTTGATTTGTGTGTGTTTAGTGTAGTGAAGTGTTTGGGAACGCATCCCTTTTAGCAATAGTCTAAGGTTATATATATACGTAATGTATGTATGTCATGTCATGTCTATTATTATGCAAGATTAATGTAATATGTAATCTGTTTATATCAAATGTTTAACAAAGTAATCCAGTGGTTATTTATTAATACTCAGCCTCACATTAAACATGGCGCTGCAAAAATTTTTGTAAAAGGCTGAAGTTTAACAAACCACGTTGGAAATTTTTAGGTTAAGTGTAAAACCACATGAAACTAAGTATAAATATGGCAAATCTAGGCTTGAGTTTGGGTGCAGGACCAGTAAAACTGCCCCCTGATTTTGATTTACAAGGACAAAATGCTTCGGTTGAATGGTCATTCTGTAAAACGTCCTTCGAAGACTACATGGTCGCAATTGGTCAGCACGAAGCTGCCGATAAAATTAAATTATCAATTTTAAGAAATATTATGGGCACGGAAGCTGCTAGAATCATGTCAACTTTCACAACATCTGAAGAGCAAAAAAACAATTGTAACTATATGATGGAAATGCTGGATAAATATGTTAATCCAAGGGTAAATGAATGTTTTGAGCGGTATAATTTTTTACAACGAACGCAAAAGGAAGGCGAAAGCTTCGAACACTTTTTAACTGATTGTAAGTACCTTGTTAAGTCATGTAATTATAACGTTGTAGACGCTAACCAAACGCCAGAGGATAAAGCACTCCGCGATAAAATAGTAATGGGGATCAGGGACTCCACTAGTCGAGAAGCTTTATTGCGTGTCGATCAACTTACGTTGGAAAAGGCAATACAATTTTGTAGAACAAGCGAACAAAGTAAGCAGCAGAATCAACAATTTCAACAAGGCGCCAACGATAGATTTGGAATTTTGCAGAAAGAGGTATATGAGGCCAATAATATCGGAAAAAGGGGCAAGTATAAGCTTCGAGGTAAAAAAGGTGAGAATTTTAATAATGATAAGCACAACAATGAATTTAATTGCAAGCGTTGTCAAACTAAGCACGGCCCACGTAAATGTCCGGCTTATGGAAAAAATTGTAGAAAGTGTGGTATATTGAATCACTTTGCTAAATCATGTGTTGTTAAGAATGTAAGAAACATAGAGCATGATAGTAATAGCTCAACTGAAATGTTAGTAAGTAATTGTAGACTTAAGACAATAGATAGGATTAGTTTGTGGGAAGAGGTTATTCAGATTGAAAATAAGAAATTTAAAACTAGACTTGATAACAGGTGCTGATGTGAATATCATGCCACTTAAAATGTTTAAAAGTATAGATAACCAATTTAGGGTTAGACCAATCAATTATATTTTAAAAGCTTTTGAAGGGAGTACCACAAAAGCACTTGGCATTGTTAATTTGCATTGTAAATTTAGAGGTGCAGATTGCTATGAGGATTTTGTTATTGTGAAGGATGCAAATCAGGTTTTACTTGGTGGTCAGACATGCTTACAAATGAATATGATTAAAAGAATCAGAAATGTTGAAGTTAAGAATAATTCTAGTGCAGAATTATTTATTAAGCAAAATATAGATGTGTTTACTGCGGCTGGTAGGTTTCCTGGTAATTGTAGTATAACCACAAATGAAAATTTTAAACCGGTTTGTTACCCTCCAACTAAAGTACCATTGGCTATTCGTAAAGCTTACGAAGACGAGTTAAAAAGGCTTGTTAATCGAAAAGCTATAGTTAAAGTCGAGAATATAGATGTTAGAGTAAGTATAAATAGAATCGTGTTAGTAGAGAAAGCTAACGGTAAAATACGAATGTGTTTAGATCCTTCCGATCTTAATAAAAGTATTGTTAGGAAGCCACGGCTTAATGCAAATATTGAAGAAATAGGCGCCAAATTGTACGGTAAAAGATTTTTACAATTTTCGACTTATCAGAGGGTTTTCATCATCTAAGTTTAGATGAAGACTCTTCTTGGAAATGTTGTTTCGCAACTCCCTTTGGGGTATACAGATATATTGTATTACCTTACGGGTTGTCAAACTCTCAAGACTTGTTTGAGGAAAAAGTTGAAAGTATTTTGGAAATATTGAAAATTTAATTATTTGTCATGACGACATGATTGTCGCTGGTTCTACGCAAGAGGAACACGACAAGACAGTATTAGAAGTGATAACTCGCGCTAGAGAGTCAAACACAAAATTTAATGTGGATAAATTTCAATTCGCACAAAGTCAGGTTAAATTCTTAGGCCAAATTTTTTCAAGTTTGGGTGTTCAGATAGATCAGGGACGCATAGATGCTTTGCAAAAGTTAGAAAGTCCAAAAATAAATGTGAACTCCAACGAATTATAGGATCTTTTAATTATGTACGACGGTACGTACCAAATATGTCAGAATACATGAGTCCGTTATGTGAATTATTAAAAACAAATGTTGAGTGGAGTTGGTTACCAAGCCACCAACAGACTTTTAATAAATTAAAGAAATTAATTACTGATTCTCCTGCATTGGTATCATATAATCCGAAAAAGAAGATCATACTCCAATGCGATGCATCTAAAACTGGATTAGGATGTTGTATGTTCCAAGAACACGAAAATATATTAAAGCTTGTAGCTTGTGTGTCACGTACCATGAACGAACATGAAATTAATTATAGTCAGACCGAAAAAGAGTTACTAGCTATACATTTCGGTACTCAAAAATTTCACAAATTTATATATGGTGCTAATGTAGACGTTCAAACCGATCACAAACCTATAATTTCTATAATGAACAAACCAATTTGTAAAATTGGATCAGTACGTTTACAAAGGTTAAGACTAAAATTGTTAAAATATAATTTAAATGTATATTACGTGCCAGGCAATAAAGTTCAATTCGCAGATATGTTGTCTAGGGCTAGTGTAAAACAGAAAACTTTTGATCGCGAAATGCTTGAAATGGTTCATGTTGTAACTAAACATTTTCCAATGACTAGTGAAATGAGAATTAAATTTAGAAAAGCAACAGCCAACGATGAAGTTTTAAAGTTACTGTTTGATTATTATTACGGTGAATGGCCAAAAGTTAATAAAATACCTGAAAAATGTAAACCATATTATAATTTAAGAGATGACTTGTATGTAGAAGCAGGTTTAGTGTTAGTTAACGACAAATTGATTGTTCCAAAAAGTCTTCAAAATCACATTTTAAACATTCTTCATAAAGGTCATTTAGGGATAAACAAAACTATCCACAAGGCTAGACAATTATTTTATTGGCCAACATTAGCTTCAGATATCACAAATTTCATAAAAAAGTGTAGGATATGCGAGAAATATATGCCAAACGATTTTAAAGAAAAACTTATGTCGCATCCTATCCCAAGTCTTCGATATAATAGAGTAGGAGTCGATATTTTAGAATTCGGTTCTAAACCATACCTAATTGTAATGGACTATTTTTCACATTGGTTGGAAATATGTCGTTTACCAAATAAAACTTCTGACGCAGTAATAAATGCGATGCAAGATGTTTTTAGTAGATTCGGGTACCCTCAATGTCTAATCGCTGACAACTTACCCTTTCTTTCTATAAAATGTAAAAATTATTATAAAAGTAAAGATATTACAAGTATTCACATGTACTCAGCACTACCATAAGAGCAACGGTTTAGCCGAAAAAGCTGTTGATATAGGGAAAAGAATATTACGTAAAAGTTATGAAGATAAAACCGATTTTAGAGAATCTGTACTAGAATATAATAACTGTCCTATAATTGGATTAAATGCATCCCCAGCTCAAATTTTACAAAGTAGAGTACTTCGTACAGAACTCCCAATTTCAGAAAATAAACTTGAACCTAAAATTCAAAATCAAATTTATAAATCTCTATGTGAACAGAGAAATAAAACTAAAATACATTATGATAAAACTAGTCGAAAACCTGAAAGAGAATTTAAAAAGGGGGATAAGGTGGTTGTAAAAAGTTCAATAGATAAAGTGTGGTATAAAGCTACAGTATTGGAAAAAGCAGTCGAACCAAAATCATATTGGATATATGAGGATAGCAACAACAAAATAGTACGTCGTAATACGAGCCAGCTAAAACCATCTATTACCAAACATAAGTGTGACGACTTTGTACTTCAACCTGAGTTGTATCCTGAAAATTGTTATGATGAATCACAAACAAATGTTAATGACAAACTATGTACTGTTAATAATGACAATTCTGATAATTATGATTTAAATTTGTTATTTGATAATGTAGTCAATAATAACCATAAGAACGAACCTGTGATTAGTTATAATAGATCAAGATATGGGCGCATTATCAAACCGGCAGTGAAACTTAATCTTTAAGGGGGAGGTGTTTAGTGTAGTGAAGTGTTTGGGAACGCATCCCTTTTAGCAATAGTCTAAGGTTATATATATATATATATATATATATATACGTAATGTACGTATGTCATGTCATGTCTATTATTATGCAAGATTAATGTAATATGTAATCTGTTTATATCAAATGTTTAACAGAGTAATCCAGTGGTTATTTATTCTTAATATAATACTCCGCCTCACATTAACCTACTAGGACTGTTTGTTTAACAAAACCGAAAACCCCATGGCTAACAGAATACATTCTCCAACTAATGTTACTAAGAGACAAGGTGCTGAAAAAGTTTAAGAAAGCAAAGGATACCCTACTCTGGAACAATTATAAAGCATTTTGAAACTATACAATCCTGGCTGTACAAAACGAAAAAAAGCATACTGCCGCTTGTTAGTTGGATAAACTAGTAAAAAAAACTTGTGGAAAGCCGTTAAAACGTTAAAGATTTATAGCAAAATTGAAAATGCATCACCCCCGAACATCTTTGTTGTGCACAAGAAATTAATGATTACTTCTTAAATGAAGTAACTAAAAATAAATAGATTGAAAACAAGAATTAATACATTTTTACAGTACAAATTTAAAATCCAATGTTTCAAACAATTTTCATTTTTCACTTGCTACATTGGCGAAAATAGCGGAAGTTCTACTAAAAGTACGAGTAATTTGACAGAGATAAATTATATTAGTATAAAGATGAGTCAGTTGTGTTGTCTATTCTTAGTTTCTTATCTTTTACATGTAATAAATTGTTGCCTAGAAATGAAGTACTTTTCTTGCTCGAGTAATACCGTTTCCTAAAGTCAAATTGCCTAGCTATTTTAGTGAATTGGCGTCCAATAAGTATCTTACCAGCTATGTCTAAATTACTGGAGAAAGTCATGGAAGCGCATATACGTATATATCTGAGAACAGAAAGCATATTACCTGCTGTGCAATCTGGTTTTAGGGCTGGTCACAGCTGTGCCACTACATTATTGTGTATTACAGATGACCTTATCACTGCTACAGATAACAATGTATTAACTTTATTGATACTTTTAGATTACTCTAAGGCCTTTGATATGATAGATTATACTCTTTTACTAGCAAAATTACATTATTTTGGATTTGGCGAAAAGGCTGTAAAACTAATACGTAGCTTCCTTACACAAAGATTTCAATTAGTCAAAGTAGTTGAAGATCTTTTAACTCAAGTAGTAATAGAATCCGGTGTGACACAGGGGTCTATTATGAAGTTGCTTCTATACACACTTTATACTGCTGACTTTTCTACCTCTGTAAGATATAGCAAGTGTCACTTCTATGCTGATGATACGAAATTATATCATTCTTTTATACCTTTGGAATTTCATAGTGCTGTCAATAAGATCAACTGTGACTTACAAAATCTTATTGAATTTTCCAATAATGATTCAATATGTATAAACCCCAGTAAATCTAATATCATGTACTATGGAAAAAGGGTATTTAGAGAACGAACTTTACCGTTTATAGACATTAAAATTAATAGCACACCTTTGCGCATCCAGGACAAGCAATCTTTTCCTTTTAAAAAATGGTTACAGTGTTGGTCTTCAGCAGACTGCATGCCCAAATACTTGATTTTTTCTTTCACCTGAATATATTGGAATAAAAGTTTTCAAGGTTTCCTTCTCATGGTGAATGTTGATGTATATGTCGGTCCAATGTATCAAGAATCATTTCATTGTCTTGAATCTGCATCATAAATGCATCACATACATACCGACGCAGTAACCACCACAATGACTTTGTAGTAACAGATCCCAAAGCAAAAGCATTTTCCTGGAAGTATTCAAATTAGAAATTCGCAATCACTAATCTGAATTGGATTTTAAAAGTTACATATATTAATGTTCTAAGCACTTTGTAACTTTTGTTCCACTTGCATCCTATAATAATATAAATTATTTGTTAATCTTATTTGAAGCTAATGCTTTTATTACTCTATATATATTACAATATATTAGACAAGCTATAACTTCTATACTTGTAGATGATGATTCAAGCGGTAGCACTAATGGCGTTGTCACGGAGAATGCAGAATTTTTGATAATGTTAGAGTTGGCAGTCGAGCGTCATAAGAACCGCAGGCATGAAAATTGCAGTGACTCAACAAATAAACCAGAACGACCTTTACAATTGTGTAAGTCATATACAATAAGAACAAATTATTTATAAGTACTATTTAACTCACAGTTAAATTTTATTAGCTAATTTTCAATACCGCATCTTTCTTTCTTTCTCAAACACTTAATTCAGGGGTCATAGTGTACTTGTCCAAAGAATCTATGTGGATGTTTTTAATTGACATTTATGTTTTGTTTCTTTCATTAAGTAAATGCCGCTTTTTAATTATGACCTTGTGTGTATTTGTGAACATTATTATTTAAGCACATATTTGATGCAAATCAGCCTAATTGATTTACATGTTACAGGACAATAATAACTTGTTGCATACTTTTGAATCTATTCTAGCAACTGGAAAACCTACGTTTGCTAAAAAATCTGTTCTCATATCATAATAATTTCAAACTGGGTTTACAGTGTCAATCAAATGTTGTATGTACTTTCTATAACAAAATCAAAAACAAAACATTTTTGGCTACTTTAGGATGCAATAAGAGAATTGTTCTGTAGACGCCTTATTTTAAAATACAGAATAATATTAATAGAGCTCTCTGGAAATAACAGAATTTTATGTTGGTGCTATGTATCAAAATATAGTAATTGTTTGTGCCATTTCCGAAAATTAGAGGTAGTAGTTTACCTAATTCTTTCCAAAACAGAAAGAAAAAATAACTTAAAGAAATAGATATTAAATGTGTAGATTATACAAGAAATTAGATGTTCCTGAAAAAACAGCTTCATATTATTGGCACCTATATGTAATTTTAAAGTATACTATTAAATTTCTCCATCGATATTTTTATTTATTTGTTTATATATAATGTTTCTTTAATATTCTTCTGGTTTTAATATTTTTGGACTGCACCTGTATTTATAAATACTAAACGTAAAATTTTAACGTTTTAAATATAGCATCCCCACATACAAGTATATTTTAAGCAACTAGTTCTGTATGCAACTTGCAGTCTCGTATGTTTTGCGTGACAAGGCTCTTTTTTCTGCAAAATGAGACTTGTTATTCTTTTTCAAGACTAAAAGAGAGTTGAGACTTAATTTTATCTTGCGTTATTTTGGCGCAGTGCACACAGTATGTACTGTAATTTACTTGTATTTACTTATTGAAACAACATTTTGTTTCATAAGACTTAAATGAGCATTTAGATCTAATAATCGAGTACCTACTGTAATTTAAATTGTTTTACAATGATTATTGCTAAAAATTTCAAGTGTATAAAATTTTGATGAATTATTACTTTCCAGAAATAGTGTGCTTTAAGTAAAGAATTTTATTATTCAGCATAATTTTTTTATATTTGACAATGGGGTACCAAGTCGTACAGAATGGAACTTAGCGGATCGGGACATAGCCATAGTGGAAGAGGGAGTTGCAAAAGCAATTAGTAGAACCCTTTTGGAGTCTACCATAAGTCACTCTCCCTCAACTACAGCTGTTGGCACCTGCCTTTAGGATGGTTATGCCAAGGTTTCAGCTGTATTACTAAAAGGTGTTGTGGTATGTGATGGATCTGTTTCAGGTCGGCTAGAAGTCACCTAAAGACGAACAAATGGCTTCCTCTCTTATGCCCTATTGTGTGGTTCTCCCATTATCTTTGTTGTAAACTCTACTGGAAGTTTGTGCTGCAATAAAGATCGATTAAGGCACTTAAAGTTTTTTGAGCGGCAAATCTCACCATCAACAACTTTCCAACCCACTTGCCTCGAAGATGCTGTAGAAGTGAGCAAATTCAGAAAATTACTTGCCAGGACAGTTCAAGCGGAGGGGAGTCTTAGAGAACAAAATTTTTTAACATCCATGCACCTTGTATATGAAACAAGTTGGACACAATAAAATATTTCTTGAACAGTAAGGTGTTTACATGGGTTTTTGGATGATTAAATAGCAATTAATGATTTTACAAATCAGGTTTTATAACAACTGGATTCTTTTCTGCAAGATAGTGGGAACGAAATGTTGAACATATGTTTCTAAATCAACCAATTAGAAAATATCAACGAGCCTGTTGTTTTTAATATGGGACCAATGATTTATTAAAAAATTGAGGATCGACCTAATCTTGTGAATAAATGGTGTCGGCAGATTGTTGCAATTTTTCTTCATTTTGCTCATTCTTGTAGATTTTTAATTTGTTTCAACAAGCAATCTTTTGCTTTAAAAAAACTTGTTACAGCGTTGGTCTTCAGTAGAGTGCGTGCCCAAATATTTGACTTTTTTTCTTTCACTTGATCATGTAGGAATAAAAGTTTCCAAGTTTTCATTTTCATGATGAACGTTGATGTATATGCAGGTCAAATGTATAAAAAATGCCATAATTGTTTCATTGCTATGAATCCGTATCGTAAATGCGTCATACATATATCGCATTTGTTGTTTGACCGTTGTGTAGCTTAGACGTGTTAGTGTGCTATTCTGTCAATTGATAACGGTAACGCAAATATTGCCTTTACACGTGATCAAAGAATGGAAATCACTGAAATAATCAAGGAAAGTATTACTTTTTCTCTGATGATAAGGTGATTGTAAATATTATAAATAAGATATGGGACAAGGTTGAAACCAAATTTGATACAAGAACTGTTGAGCTCGAAACAAATATTAATGATGTGGAAGATGATAAGAAAACTCTTGAAACTAACCTCGATTACATTCAACAATATAGCAGGCGTAATAATCTGAGAATATTTGGTATCACGGAGTGTATAAATGAAGACACCGAAATCGCTTTAATAAATGCTTTGCAAGATAACGCAAACATTAAGCTATGTGCAGATCAAATAGAATGGTGTCACCATATTGGCCATAAATTAAACAACAAACCGCGTTCTATTATCGTTCAATTTTCGAGTTACGAACATAAGGACTTGCTGGTCAAAAAAATACGCAACTTAAAGAATACACCTGTTATACTTAAGGAAGATCTTATCAAACTACATGTAGAAATGTATAAAGAGGCATGTGTAAGATATGGCTGGTGAAAAGTCTAGCGTTGAATGGACAAATAAAAATTAAGGTTAATGATAAAACTCATTCAATCTCAAGTATGCACGAACTAGAGACTTTTATCAAAAATTAACTGGTATTCTCGTTTTGTTCACTATTTACAATGTAAATGTGTTTGTTATTACAATCTGGAAAATGGCACATATTAAACACTTGTATCTTATTCTTTTTCTTTTTGATCTCTTGTATGTTTTCATTTGTGCTTGTTAGTTAATATGACTCATATAGTATACTGTGTTAATACTAGAGCACACATACTTTCACTATTACATTAGTAACTGTTTGTATAGGAAATAACTTTAAAGTAGCACATTTAAATATTAGATCCATTAATACAGGTTTTGATAATTTTAAGGATATAGTTCTACAGAATGAATATGACATAGTGGCACCTCCTGAAACTTGGCTCAAACTTAATGTAAATATCGTCATTTATAATATAAATGGTTATCAATTTATAGGTAAGGATATGCAACTACACCTTGGTGGGCTGGCAATTTACTTTAAAAATATTATATCTTTTTCTATTGCGAACATTAATAATAATGTCTACTTTGAACAACTGCAGGTATCGTTTAAAATAAATAATAGTAGAATAGTCCTTGGTGTAATCTACAGGTCTTTAAGGAAAAAATTTAATGAATTTTTTTATGCTTGAAACATTCATTTTCATCAACTGTCTTTCTTTATGATGAATTTTTTTGCATTGGTGACTTTAATATTGATTTATTAAATACTTGTGGTAAATTAACAAATAAATTCTTAGATATACTAGAGTCCTTTGGATTCAAACAACTAATAAATGTACCTACTAGAGAAACCGACTGATCGGCTATCTTAATTGATTTACTGATTACCTCTTATGATGAATACTTTGTGCAAAATGATATTGAAAATGTATATGATAGTTCTGACCGTTCTCTTATATTCTGTTCTGTTAACCTTCAACCTACTGCATTGTGTGGTATTTTTAAAACATTCTGGGATTTTAGTAAGCTTAACTACGAACAGCTTCGAGTTCATTTGGAGGAACTGCAATGTCATCAGATATATAGACTACCAGATATTGATTCTAAAATTGCAATTTTAGTCCATAATTTAAATTTGGTATTCGACTTGTGTGCATCTATTAGGACTGTTTGTTTAATGAAACGGAAAGTCCCATGGCTAACAGAATACATTCTCCAGCTAATGTTACTAACAGACAAGGTGCTGAAAAAGTTTAGGAAAACAAAGGATACTATACGCTGGAACAATTATAAAGCATTTTGAAACTATACAATCCTGGCTGTACAAAACGGAAGGAAAGCATACTGCCGCTTGTTAGTTGGATAAACCAGTAAAAAAAACTTGTGGAAAGCCGTTAAAACGCTAAACATTTATAGCAAAATTGAAAATGTATCACCCCCGAACATCTTTGTTCTGCACAAGAAATTAATGATTACTTCTTAAATGAAGTAACTAAGAATAAATAGATCGAAAACAAAAATTAATACATTTTTACAGTACAAATTTAAAATCCAATGATTCAAACAATTTTCATTTTTCACTTGCTACAGAGACGAAAATAACGGAAGTTCTAGCTAAAAGTACTAGTAATTTGACGGAAATAAATTATATTAGTATAAAGATGAGTCAGTGGTGTTGTATATTCTTAGTTCCTTATCTTTTACGTGTAATAAATTGTTGCCTAGAAATGAAGTGCTTTCCTTGTGACTGGAACATTGCTCGAGTAATACCGTTTCCTAAAGTCAAATTGCCTACTTATTTTAGTGAATTGGTGTCCAATAAGTATCTTACCAGCTATGTCCAAATTACTGGAGAAAGTCATGGAAGCGCATATACGTAGATATCTGAGAACAGCAAGCAAATTACCTACTGTGCAATCTAGTTTTATGGCTGGCCACAGCTGTGCCACTACATTATTGTGTATTACAGATGATCTTATCACTGCTACAGATGACAATGTATTAACTTTATTGATACTTTTAGATTACTCTAAGGCCTTTGATATGATAGATTATACTCTTTTACTAGCAAAGTTACATTATTTTGGATTTGGTGAAATGGCTGTAAAACTAATAGGTAGCTTCTTTACACAAAGAGTTCAATTAGTCAAAGTAGATGAAGACCTTTGAACTCAAGTAGTAATAGAATCCGGGGTGACACAGGTGTCTATTATGGGGCCCTTTCTATACTCACTTTATACTACTGACTTTTCTACCTCTGTGAGATATAGCAAGTGTCACTTCTACGCTGATGATACGAAATTATATCATTCTTTTATACCTTCTGAATTTCATAGCGCTGTCAATAAGATCAACTGTGACTTACAAAATCTCGTTGAATTTCCCAAGAATGATTCACTATGTATAAACCCCAGTAAATCTAATATTATGTACTATGGAAAGAGGGCATTTAGAAAACAAACTTTACCATTTATATACATTAAAATTAATAGCACGCCTTTGCGCATCCAGGACAAGCAAACTTTTCCTTTTAAAAAAATTGTTACAGTGTTGGTCTTCAGTAGACTTGCATGCCCAAATACTTGATTTTTTTCTTTCACCGGAACATGTTGGAATAAAAGTTTTCAAGGAAGTATTCAAAGTAGAAATTCGCAATCACTAATCTGGATTGGATTTTATAAGTTACATATATTGATGTTTTATGCACGTTGTAACTTTTGTTCCACTTGCATCCTATAGTAATATAATTTATTTGTTAATCTTACTTGAAGCTAATGCTTTTATTACTCTACGTATATTACAATATATTAAACAAGCTATAACTTCTATACTTGTAGATGATGATTCAAAACGTGGCACTAATGGCGTTGTAACATAGAATGCTGAATTTTTGATAATGTTAGAGTTGGCAGTCGAGCGTCAGAAGAACCGCAGGCATGAAAATTGCAGTGACTCAACAAATAACCCAGAACAACCTTTACAATTGTGTAAGTCATATACAATTAGAACAAATTATTTATAAGTACTATTTTTAAATCGCGGTTATATTTTATTTGCTAATTTTCAATACCGCTTCTTTCTTTCTTTCTCAAACACCTAATTTAGGGGCCGTAGTGTACTTGTCCAAAGTATCTATGTGGATGTTTTAAATTGACATTTATGGTTTGTTTCCTTGATTAAGTAAATGCCGCTTTTTAATTATGACTTTGCGTGTAATTGTGAACAATATTATCTAAGCTCATATTTGATGCAAATCAGCCTAATTAATTTACATCTTACAGGTCGATCATAACTTGTTGCATGCTTTTGGATCTATTCTAGCAACTGGAAAACCTACGTTCGCTAAAAAATTTGTTCTCATATCAAATTAATTTCAAACTGGGTTTACAGTGTCAATCAAATGTTGTATGTACTTTTTATAACAAAATAAAAACAAAACATTTTTGACTACTTTAGGATGCAATAAGAGAATTATTCTGTAGACGCCTTATTTTAAAATACTGAATAATATTAATAGAGCTCTCTGGAACTAACAGAATTTTATGTTGATGCTATGTATCAAAATATAGTTATTGTTTGTGCCATTTCCGAAGAGTAGAGGTAGTAATTTACCTAATCTTTCCAAAACAAAATGAAAAAAATAACTTAAAGAAATAGATATTAAATGTGTAGATTATACAAGAAATTAAATGTTCCTGAAAAAAGAGCTTCATATTATTGGCACCTATATGTAATTTTAAAGTATACTATTAAATTTCTCAATCTATATATTTTATTTATTTGTTTATATATAATGTTTCTTGAATATTCTTCTGTTTTTAAAATTTTTTGACTGCATCTGTATTTAGTAATACTAAATATAAAATTTTAACGTTTTAAATATAGCATCCCCACATACAAGTATATTTTAAAAATTTGTAGTGGAAATATAGGCTTAGTAAGACATTCCATCACTTTTTGGGTTATATATATATATATATATATATATATATATACAGGGTGAATGGTATCGTTCGTGCAAAAATGAACTGGGAGACTTAATTTGCAACAAAAATTGTTAATACGACCCCTGTCCTATCTTGATTGGTTTAGGAGATATGGTTTTTTTAGTCTGTTTTTTAATAACGCAACTTCTTGCAGTAAAAGTTAAATTTCTCGGCTTCTGTTTCAAATAACTAGTTAAACAATCCGATTTTCATAAACTACATTAAATTTCCTATAAAAAACAACTATTTCGATTTTTTTAATTTTAAAAGAAACATTTATTATAAAGCATTAAAGGGTAAAAATTACAAAGGAAATTTTTAACAAAGTTCAAAGTAATATTACAGCGAAATTATTTTATCTACAAATTCGCAAATGTCACAAAAACAACCTCACTTTATAAGGTTTCCAGCTGTGCGAAATACTTTCTATTTGATTTTTAATTTATTAAATTATTGCCTTTGTAATTCTGAAAAAACCTTGTTCGATTATAAGATAATCAAGACCGTGCGAATTGAAAACAAAAATGTACAGTAATTTTAAGAGCACAGATACGTTCATAGCATATAGTTGTCACATTGACAGTGTGAAGCATTGTCACTGATTAGACAGTTGTATTCGTATAAATTTTTGGATACGTATTAAACTACTATCTAAGATGCCTGCTCGTTATAGCAATAGAGAATATACAGATATGCATTTCATATATGGTTTTTGTAATGGTATTACTACAAGAGCACGGGAGGAATATCAACGTCGGTTTCCAAATGGTCCGATTCCTAGTCGCAACGTGTTTGCAAGAACGCACCAATGACCCCTTGATGGAGGAACATTTCCAGTACCTAATGAAAGGGGGCAAGATCTGGACGTAGAAATTGACGAGTTTGTCTTGGATCGAATGGAACAGGACCCTACAACTTCTACACGTCAAATTGCAAGAGAGGTTGTAGTTTCGCAATGGAAAGTAGTAGATGTTCTGCACAAGAATAATATTCGTCCTTTTCACTTTACACCTGTTCAAGCTCTGGAAGGCGGAGGCGAAGATTTACAGCGAAGGTTGATGTTCTGCCGTTGGTTATTAGCACGGGATATTGAGGAGCGCCATTTCTTTTGAAAAATACTGTGGTCTGATGAGTCCCTCTTTACGCACGCGGGCGTTCTAAATCTCCACAATTACCACTATTATGCCGATGAAAACCCTCATGCAATAAGACAGAAATCGTTCCAACGCAGATTCAGCTTAAATGTGTGGGCGGCTGTGATAGGAAACACCCTTATTGGCCCCTATATTTTCGAAAGAAACTTCAATGGAAAAGTGTATTTGGACTTTCTTCAAAATCAACTACCCCTATTGTTGGAAGATGTCCCTTTAGAAGTTCGTAGAGATATCATTTTTCAACATGACGGGGCTCCTCCTCGATACACACGTGGTGTCCGCCAGTTTTTAAACTAACAGTACGCAAGGTGGATTGGTAGAGGAAGACCAATTCCGTGGCCAGCAAGATCACCTGACTTGAATCCCATGAATTATTTTGTATGGGGCTTTTTTAAAGAATACGTATACAGCACGGAGGTAGTTAGTTTGGAAAATTTGAGACAAAGGCTCGAAAATGGATGTCAACTCTTAAGAGAGAAGGTATCTATGAGCGTGGCGGTGGTAGGTATGCGGAAAAGAGCAAGAACCTGTATCAGGTGCGGTGGTCAGCATTTTGAACAATACAAATAAAATTTAATTTATCAAATTATTGCCTCTGTAATACCGGAAAAACGTTGTGGGATCATTAGATAATCAAGGCAGTGGGCGAATTTTAATGCGAATTGGAAACAAATATTTGTTTCCATGTTTCCATACTTGATAAATTAAAAATCAAATAGAAAATGATTTGCACTGCTGAAAACCTTATGAAGTGAGGTTGTTTTTGTGACATTTGCTCATTTGTAGAAAAAATCATTTCGCTGTAATATTACTTTAAACTTTGTTAAAAAAATTTCATTTGTACTTTTTTACCCCTTAATGCTTTATAATAAATGTTTCTTTTAAAATTAAAAAAATCGAAATAGTTGTATTTTATAGAAAATTTAATGTAGTTTATGAAAATCGGATTGTTTATCTAGTTATTTGCAGCAGAAGCCGAGAAATTTAACTTTTACTGCAAGAAGTCGGGTTATTAAGAAACAGACTAAAATAAACCATAACTCCTAAACCAATCGAGATAGGACAGGGGTCATATTAACAATTCTTGTTGCAAATTAAGTGTACTATCTCCCAGTTCATTTTTGCACGAACGATACCATTCACCTTGTGTATATATATATATATATATTGCTGTGATATTTTCCCCACGGCTTGGGCATGTCATAAAAATGCTATGATATACCCCTGTTAGCCCCACGATTGGGTCGTGCTATAAAAATGCTGTGATATAACCCTTGTTAGCTCAAACACTTGAAAAAATGTTAATTTATAATTTTCTTTTGCCTCGACTAGCTGATTCAATTAAATAAAGCAATTCCACAATACACAGTTTAATGATTAAATATTTACAACTTTTTTTCCTTTTAAAAATCTTTTCCCTTTTTAAATTATTTACATCTATTAGATTTTTAGAAAATGAAGCCAGCAAAACGAGCTTTTATTACGTTTAAAGACCTGTTGAAACGTTTCAAAATGTCCATAATTTTTCACAAATTTATTCAAGAAACCCCAATTTGTCGGCTCTTACACTTTTAAATTATTATGGAAATAAAACAGTTTTAAAATAAAACATCAAAAATATCTAACCTGAAGTGGTTTTGTAGGAGCTGTGCATTCCTAGGAATTGAAGTTGACATCCAGCCAAAATTTAATATCCAAATTGTTATTCCAATGAAAGTTTTTATTTCCGTAATAGAATATTTACCATTTTGAGAGATTATTAAATTGTTTGAACAGACATCATTTTCCAGAGTTTCGTATCCAAAATTGTATTTAAGATCGTGATGGATCGTTATTAAAAGTTTTAACAAGAATCGTAGTTTTTCAGATCGTAATTATTCAGAATGTAATTTAGAACATAGTTCTTCAGATATTTAATCAGAAGTTATTTAATCAGAAGGTATTTGATCAGAAGGTATTTAACCAGAGCCCTGTTTTATTTATTATTAGAAATGATATAATTTTACTAAATCTTATTTACTTACGTCTTTTTAGAAGTACGGCTCTTTTTGCACAATTATACACTCTTTAAAATAATTTTCACTTAACTTTTTACGTAAATATTTATCACATTTAAGTATAGTGACAGCCCAAGTTCAAAAGTATACTAACTCTATATTCAATTGTTATGATATTTATAGGATCGGCCCCCTTTAGTTTCTCATTCGTTGACTCCACGTGCTGGGCGAGTCAAGTGTATTATCACTTGTTATTTTGGGAATTTTACCAGTTGTCTAGTTCAATACCATGACGCGATGCTCACTTTGTTACGTAAATCCTTATTATACCTATGCATTTACTTCAGAAATCCCAGGAATCTTTATTCAATCGATCACGTAGTATTATTGTTATTAGCCTTATTCTAATCTAAATCGAATAAATTTGGTGTTTGTTTATTTCCTAATAAATTGGATTTTTGAGCAAATGTGATACTTTTAAATCACGTACGCTATTCAAATAATGTATAATTTCTAAGTGTGTTTATGATGATATACCCACGCACTTTTTGAATATTTGTCTAGCCAATTCATGCAGGTTTTTTACTGATTTAATTTCAATGCATTTCGTTACCTTTTCAAATTCTTATCTTTGCTCATAGCTACTTTTGGATATCTATTTTAATCGTTTGTACTGCTATATACAGTGTGCTCTCAACAAATAATATATACAATGACCTATTTAGTCTTCTAATATCTGTAATTCTGTGCTTCTGTTACTTGGGAGTTTCCCTTGCTTATTCTACGACGCCTATGACTTAACCTACCCCTAAATTAACCCTATAATTACAGCAATATATATATATATATATATATATATATATATATATATATATATACATGACCAAAGCAACTAGTGCTGTATGCAACTTGCAGTCTTGTACGTTTTGCGTGACAAGGCTCTTTTTTCTTCAAAACGATACTTGTTATGCTTTTTCAAGACGAAAAGCGAGTTGAGACATTAGTTTATCTTGCATTAAAAATCTTGCAAAATGTCCCTCGTTGCACAATATTTTGGCGTAGTGCTCACAGTATGTACTGTATTTTACTTGTATTTACTTATTGAAACAACATTTTGTTTCATAAGACTTAAATGAGCATTTAGATCTGATAATCGAGTACCTACTGCAATTTAAATTGTTTTACAATGATTGTTGCTACAAATTGCAAGTGTATAAAATTTGGATGAATTATTACTTTCTAGAAATAGCATGCTTTAAGTAAAGAATTTTATCATTCAGCATAAGATTTTTATATTTAACAATGGGGTGCCGAGTCGTACAGAATGGAACTTGGCGGATCGGGACATAGTCATAGTGGAAAAGGGAGATGCAAAAACAATTAATAGAACTTTTTTGGAGTCCAGCATAAGTCACTCTCCCTCAACCACAGTTGTTGGCAAATGCTTTTAGGCTGGTTAGGCACAGGTTTCAGCTGGATTACCAAAAGGCGTTGACTCAAGATTGTTGTGGTACATGATGGATCTGCTTCAGGTCGGCTAGAAGTTACCTAAAGACGAATAAATGGCTTCCACTCTTATGCCCTATTGTCTGGTTGTTTCATTGTCCTGTTTGTTAACCCTACTGGAAGATTGTGTTGTAATAAAGATCGATTAAGGAACTTAAAGTTTTTTGGACAGCAAATCTTACCATCAACGACTTTTCAACCCACTTGCCTCGAAGATGTTCAAGTGAGCAAATTCAGAAAATTACTTGCCAGGACAGTTCAAGCCGGGGAAGTCTTATGAGAACAAAATTTTTAAAGCCCACGCGCGGTGTATATGAAACAAGTTGGACACTATAAAATATTTCTTGAACAATAAGGTGTTTACATGGGTTTTGTAAGATTCAATAACTATAGTAGGGTATTTAGTGACGTTCTGGGCCCTCTTTTCCACCCGATTTACATGTAAATTCCCATAAGGTGGAAATGAGGAGGTGGAGGTGGAGGTGGGGCTCCCACCTTGTGGACCGCCTTGCTCCCTCATTTGCTCCCTCATTTACATATAAATTCTCATAAGGAGGGAAATGCGGAGATTCATCTCCACATTTCCACACACAATCCACATTTGCTCCCACATCTGAACCAAATAGTTTTCTTCGACTAGCCATTTTTCATCTTTCGAGATAGCATCTTTCGAGATAAACCTATCTTGTTTGGTATCACTTAATATTAGAATTTTCTCAGCTACTCGAATCTCTATGAATTTCTTAGATTGCATCATCCCCCAGAGAGCTACACCATTTTTAAGATTTTCTGCTAATAGCGATTTTATGGTCGTCATTATAAATTTTTTAGTCATGCAATACACCTTTTTCGTCTAGAATTTTACACAGAATTTGAATTTGCAAACATTTAAAATCGGACCATCCCTTACCAAGTTACACTTTAAAGCTCTCAAACATCAAAATTTTGCTCTTTGCTCCCACATCTAAACCAAATAGTTTTTTTCGTCTAACCATTGCATCTCCCGAGATAAACCTATCTTGTTTGGTATCAATTAATATCAGAATTTTCTCAGCTACCCGAATCTCTAGGAATTTCTTAGATTGCATCATCCCCTAGCGAGCTACACCAATTTTAAAATTTTTTGCCGATAACGATTTTCTGACCATCCTTATAAATTTTTTAACAATGTGACGCATTTTGTTAGTCTAGAATTTTACGCAGAATTTGAATCTGCAAACAGATTTAAAATCCAACTACCCCTTACAAAGTTACACTTTTAAAGCCTCAAACCTCTTTAAATTGTTTTGCTTATCTATAACATATGCTTTAAACAACCATTATTCGAGAAAATCTAAAACCGCAAGGATTTTAGAAATGAGTTCTTTATAAACCATAAGTGTTTAATATTTAAAACCATTTTTTCAAACAGTAATGTGCTGTTTTCAGAATATCGCAAAAACCCATGACTTTTAAAATTTTTCTGGTTTTAACATAATTACATGCTCAATGCTAAATATGTACTTTGGAAAATACATTTATTTTACAAACTAATTGCTTTACAATTATGTGACGTATAGTGAAAGTAGCCTTTCTTTTTTATTAATTAGCGGCTATATGATTTGAAAAATCTAATAGATATGCTCAATGCTAAATAGTTGGAAAATACGTAGACGAGGACAAACTAATTGCTTTACAATTATGTGACGTAAAGTGAAAGTAGCCTTTCTTTTTATTAATTAGCAGCTATGTGATTTGAAAGATGCAATAGATATGCTCAATGCCACCCATTAAAGTCAACGCATCATTGCTGGAGGGTTTATTAATCATACAATGAGCGCTCTATTTTGGCCTCGATTGGGGAAAATACAAACGTCATTTAGTAATATAATTAACGGTTTTCAAACCGTATATAACGCAGTCTGATTAGTAGAATTCTATTAATTTCGCACGCTTTTGTGTTAAAGTACATCGAAATTTTAAACAATCATTTCGTATAGTGACTTTTTGTGAAGATTTAAGGTAAGTTTACATTTTTTTTATTAAAATAGAACTGAATTTATTTGCAAACACCAATTATTGTTTCTGGTTGTATTTTAAAACATCTAAGACTCGTATAGATTCACATTAACCGGTATTAATTTTTCAAAGTAATGCGCTGTTTTACATATATATATTTTTCTTTAAAATTTTAAAGATAGGCTTTTAGCTAAGATAAATAAAAAAAAACAATTCCTTACAAAATATTTTTTTAAAAATTAAATACATTAACAAAAGGTAGTAACAGTAATACATTCTCCTTTGAGCAATTTAAATTATTTGAACAATGGTTTAAACAGTGATTGTATCTATCACCGAATCTTCTTAATTCTTTGAGTCTTAGAAGTGAGAATACACTTTCCATGTTTAAAATGTTGTTTGATAAATATTTTGATAGTAACTGCTTCTTCTGTTCACCTTTAACATAGACTGTCGCATCGGGAGGTATGACTTTTTTCAGCAAATCACCCACATTTGTATATCCACTCGTAGACTGCTCATGCCAGCATAGACCATGGATTCTTTCCTTTAACCACCGAACTTGATTTTGAAATCATCACTTAGGGTGTTATACCCCACAGCCATGTCCAGTATCTCATGCCATATTACATTATTCGCTACATCCAAAATGGCAATCTCCTTGCAATAGAAATCACTAGTTTTGTATTGATATCCTTGTAAATCGATTATGAAACACATGCTTCCTGCTTCAAATCACAGATGTAAATGGGGTTCTAAGCAAATCTCTCATATATATCCAGCTAAGGGATTTTACTCCCTCCTTTTATGATTTTTTTTTCAACTAGGTAAATATCTAGAACTTTGGTTGATACTAAAGCAGGTCTGTTTTCTTAATCCAACTTTTACCATCCCCAACCACGACACTAATAGTTCACGCCCGTGCTTCCGTTTCCGTAAAACTTTTTCCACTAAGTACGTGTCGGGTGCTGCTGTGAGCTGAATATCATCGCCGTAGAAAGCACCTAGGATTGGTTGACCTTCCAAATCTTGTAGCAGATAGGTTATCGGTCTCGTTTGTTGTACTTTAACAATTTTGAATAGTTTTGTACTCCAGTTTGGATGAAATCCTCGATCGAAAACTGCTTTATATTTTGATATACGCACAATGTCTCCAACCTTATACAGCTTCTTGAGACTTTTAGAAGCGCTGTTAGCGGTGTAAAGTTTTATTCTTTCCGGATGTTCTTCTGCCTCCATAGATGTCATGTTAATAGCCCGATGCGGTGTATTATTGTATTCTTCCATAACCTTAGGCAAAACATGCAGCCATTTATGACTGCCTTGCAAGTAAAATCTTCTGTACAATTTGTTTTTGATTGTTCTGATTAATCGCTCAACCATACTAGCTTTGATTGCGAAATACGTAGAGTAAAGGTTTATCTTATATTTTAGCATAAGATTTTTAAACCAGCGATTGTAGTACTCTTTCCCAAAATCCGTTTGTAGATTGATTTTTATGTTATTTTCTCTTTGCAGCATTTTGTCCAATATTTTTTTCACAGCATTTGTAACTTCTGATCCAGTTTTATTTGTTAAAGGTTCAGCTAAAGCATATTTTGTGAAACAGTCCACTGCTATTATAATATATCTGTACCCATTGTTCACACGCGAGTAAGGCTGCATTTTGCACAAGTCCGATTGGATAAGATCACGTTTCACATTTTTCAGATTTGTATGACGACGCTGAAAATTTTTTCTTGCAGGTTTAAATAATTCCTTAACGATGATTTCTTTACTCATTTTTGCTTAACACTGTTGCTAAACTAATAGGGTTATCTTTATCCAAATGCACCTTTGACATAAACTGAAGCTTTGGTTTGTAGTATTTGTCTTTTATAGCTGCTGGTGACGCCTCGTAAATCGATGATATTGCGAGACCGAGCTCCTTCTCGTTTGTTTCAGAAGTTGCAGTCAAATTAATAAAAAACTGTATAAACGTTTTAAAGTCAGATACGAGCTTATCCAATTTTTTATTTACGTACTGTTTATTAACTGCATCAGATGGTTCAACCGGTTGAGCAAGCATTGTGATACGCTGGTTTCTTGCATTAAAGGCTTTATCTTTATGCTGTATATCATCAGAACTTTTTAGACAGTATGAAAAGGCTTAATTCACGAGCTTGACTGCGGATTTCTTATTAACACAATCACTATCGTCTTTAGGATTCATTACATCAACTAACCTTCTTTTACGAAAACTAATTGTTTCTTCTCCAGACTTGAATACTATAGTGCTTCTCTGATTAACACAATCATAATCTTCTTTCGGGTCTGATGAATTCACTAACCTTCTTTGCTGTATATCGTACCCATCACCATCAAACGTTAGCACAAATCCTCGACCTGGAGGACCACGCCGAATATCAGCATCTTTACGCTCTGAACGTCCGAAGCGGTCAATAGGCATTTTAAAACTGTGTAGTTATTTACTGAACTCACTGTATTATACTTTCTTCTCTCAACTCTTCTATTATGGACACCATCTCATTAATGTTTTCCTCGCTTGTATTTCCAGCTCGGTTGGATGCGTTCAACAATCTCAGCCGATCCACAAGTTCATGTACATTATTCCAGTAGACATATTGCACCGGTTTTGAATTTAAACTTTTGTAAAACCGATTAGAAAAGCCTAAACCTGCCCCCTTAGTCTGCTTTCTTCTCTTCGACTGTTTTCTTTCGGGGTTCCCCCGAAATTCGGTGAGATATTTTTGCACATATTTGTTAAACTTTTTGTTATTTGTTGGGAATCCGCTTAAATCGTGCGCTGCAAATGGGTTAAACTTTCTTCTCAAAATCGATGCTGATTTGATCATTTCCAAGTAGTTCGATAAATCTTCATGTAAATTGAAGTCGCCATCTTCGGGGCTGAGGTCTTTATAAACCAGCAGATTGTATAAACCCCTCGTACCCGGGTATATCACATTATTTAATGTTATATCACTAGTTTCCGGGTTAATTACCAATACACTTTTCCACAAACTCCATGAGTCGGTTTCGGTATTATACTTTACTCCATAAATTGATTTGTTGATATTTTCGTCTTCGTCTCTAGCTAACACATCTGCATAGTAAAGATGGAACGGCTCTTCTGGAACGAGTTGTTTAATTTTCTTTATAGGTGCTTCCATGTCTTCGAGTTTAACCCTTGTTGTCGGTGTAGGAATTTTTTCGGTGATCGATTGCAACTGGGAAGCGGTTATTTGCAGTGGATCGATCAACTGTTTATGAACTTCTTTGAATTTTTGCTGAGATGTAGCGTCACCCTTTTTGTATGCCACAAACTTTTTTCGTACAGCATCTTGAATTAACTGAAGATTACGTTTATTTGCGATAAAACTGTTAACGTCCGTCATCATCGGACTCTGGATTGGAACTAACTATTTTTTTGAATAATGTCAAATATTTATATACTCGTCGAAATTCTTCCTATATCGACCATTATCTATATCAAAATCTTTCACAACAGTTATAAAATTATGTTTTGAGTCACCTCAACACTGCAAGCACATTTCTTTAAATTTTGGATATTTCATGTCACCACTTATAAGATCCGAAAAGATATGGCGAAGGTTTGTGTCATCCAGTTTCCATAATGCGATTACATTGGCGTTATCTCTGAGTCTATGTTTTAAGGCACTAGCGTAAGTTTGACATAGATAGAACGAATCTATTGCTTTATGTCGACCGAACGAGAAAAACTTTGTTCGTTTGCAGGTATATCATCGAAAACCATAATTGAATCTTCTTTGGTATCTCCGGGTTCGATCAAATCATCGTAATTTTCAAACTCATGGTACCCAATTTCTTCTTTTAATGGTGTAAAAACGTTTCTTAACAATTCGTATTTCGGTTGATATAAACTCTTCGAAATACATATACATTTTGGAATCTAAGACCGTTCTCGTGCAAGATCAGAGATATTAAAGCGTTGGTCTTCCCACAACTCGATGGTCCCGCGAATACAGCTCGTATGTTAGACGGGAACAAAATTCCATGTTTACCATCCTCTTTTGCACTAGCAATAGCAAAGTTATCATAATTCTGCACAAGTATTTTAACTTCTGGTATAGCATCTCTGGATGCATCGTTGAAATTATGTAATTTCTTCACGTTCTGCAACCTTTTAACATATCTGTTTAACGTTCTTCTAGGTATACCATATAACCTACTTGCAGAGTTAACACTTATACCTTTTTGCATTTTACTAATTGCTTTCTCTAAAGATTCCTTGACGTACATCTTTCATATATAAGTTTAAACTGATTCAAATTGAAAATAATACCCCCTTATATACCAGCATTACAAGAATGCGCATGGGCAGGGGTGCGCACGCGCGGGGGTTCGCATGGAGAGGGGTGCGCACGTGCAGGAGCGCGCATGGGCAGGGGTGCGCGCGCGCAGAGGTGCGCATGGGCAAGGACGCGCATGTGCAGGGCGCGCATGCGCAGGGGTGCGCATGGGTAGGGGTGTGCACGCGCAGGGGTGCGCATGGGCAGGGGTGCGCATGGGCAAAGAATGCGCGCGCGCAGAGGGTGCGCATGGGCACAGACGTGCTTAGGCGTACATCGGAATTCGCGAAAAACTGCGTTGGATTACCAAAAATCTTATTAATATTAAAACAACATAGATTTTATACTGTTATATTAAAAAAATATATACAAAATATTTAATTGTGAATAAATCTATTAACAATTTCTCTAAACGGATTATATTCAAATATAGAGTCATATATAATTAAAGCATAAGCCTTCATCGACGGTTCAAAATTTCTTGAAGCTTCTAATTCCATTCTTACATCAACAGTTGCGTCTTTGATGCTTTCAAATTGATGACGACAGTCGATTACAAAGACGGGTGAGTTCTTAAACCTGTTGTAGTCCGTTAAACATTTATTTGACGATTTTCCGACCTAGGTTGGATTAAAATCCGATCTGGATCGGATTAAATCCGACCTAGGTCGGAGGGAGACACTTTCACCCTATGAGACAATTTCACCCTATGGGGCAATTTCACCCTATGGAGCAATTTCACCCTATTCTGAGGGAGATAAATTCAAGGAACTTGGCCATTAATACACCCCCACAACCAGACTTAGATCCGATTATGCACATAAAGAAATAGTTTAATATTATTGCAATATCACAAAAGTTATACGCAACAACCAATTTTAAATAAATTGTCTTTGAAACTTTAAATGGATGTCATGACTAAGTTTTATCATTAGAGTAGTACCATATCTGATTGAACCGAGAAACAGTGGAATTAAGTTGATAGCACTAATTGCTTTTTAATAAGTTTTCTCATTAAAAACTCATTAGCACTAATTGCATTTTAATGAGTTTTCTCATTAAAAACTCATTAGCACTGATTGTTTTTTAATGAGTTTTCTCATTAAAACTCATTAGCACTAATTGCTTTTTATTGCGTTTTCCCATTAAAATCCCATTAGCACTAATTGTTTTTTAATTAAAAACCAAGTGTGGACCTAGGTTAGATAAAAGGAAAAATTGATAGGTTAGGCCAGCGCCGCGGCGCTGGCCAATCTATCAATTTTTCCTTTTATCTAACCTAGGTCAACACTTGGCTTTTAAATAAAAAACAATTTGCCCATGCGCACTTCTGCGCGTGCGCACCCCTGCCCATGCGCACCCCTGCGAGTGCGCACCCCTGCCCATGCGCACCCCTGCGCGTGCGCACGCCTGCCCATGCGCGCCTTTGCGCATGCGCACCCTGCGTGTGCGCACCCCTGTCCGTGCGCGCCCCTGCGCGTGCGCACCCCTCTCCATGCGAACCCCCGCGCGTGCGCACCCCTGCCCATGCGCATTCTTGTAATGCTGGTATATAAGGGGGTATTATTTTCAATTTGAATCAGTTTAAACTTATATATGAAAGATGTACGTCAAGGAATCTTTAGCGAAAGCAATTAGTAAAATACAAAAAGGTATAAGTGTTAACTCTGCAAGTAGGTTATATGGTATACCTAGAAGAACGTTAAACAGATATGTTAAAAGATTGCAGAACGTGAAGAAATTACATAATTTCAACGATGCATCCAGAGATGTTATACCAGAAGTTAAAATACCTGTGCAGAATTATGATAACTTTGCTATTGCTAGTGCAAAATGGATGGTAAACATGGAATTTTGTTCCCGTCTAACATACGAGCTGTATTCGCGGGACCATCGAGTTGTGGGAAGACCAACGCTTTAATATCTCTGATCTTGCACGAGAACGGTCTTAGATTCCAAAATGTATATGTATTTTGAAGAATTTATATCAACCGAAATACGAATTGTTAAGAAACGTTTTTACACCATTAAAAGAAGAAATTAGGTACCATGAGTTTGAAAATTACGATGATTTGATCGAACCCGGAGATACCAAAGAAGATTCAATTATGGTTTTCGATGATATACCTGCAAACGAGCAAAGTAAAATCACTCAGTTTTTCTCGTTCGGTCGACATAAAGCAATAGATTCGTTCTATCTATGTCAAACTTACGCTAGCGCCTTAAAACATAGACTCAGAGATAACGCCAATGTAATCGCATTATGGAAACAGGATGACACAAACCTTCGCCATATCTTTTCGGATCATATAAGTGGTGACATGACATATCCGAAATTTAAAGAAATGTGTTTACAGTGTTGGGGTGACTCAAAACATAATTTTATAACTGTTGTGAAAGATTTTGATTTGGATAAGGGGCGGTATCGGAAGAATTTCGACGAGTATATAAATATTTGACATTATTCAAAAAAAGTTAGTTCCTATCCAGAGTCCGATGATGACGGACGTTAACAGTTTTATCGCAAATAAACGTAATCTTCAGTTAATTCAAGATGCTGTACGAAAAAAGTTTGTGGCATACAAAAAGGGTGACGCTACATCTCAGCAAAAATTCAAAGAAGTTCATAAACAGTTGATCGATCCACTGCAAATAACCGCTTCCCAGTTGCAATCGATCACCGAAAAAATTCCTACACCGACAACAAGGGTTAAACTCGAAGACATGGAAGCACCTATAAAGAAAATTAAACAACTCGTTCCAGAAGAGCCGTTCCATCTATACTATGCAGATGTGTTAGCTAGAGACGAAGACGAAAATATCGACAAATCAATTTATGGAGTAAAGTATAATACCGAAACCGACTCATGGAGTTTGTGGAAAAGTGTATTGGTAATTAACCCGGAAACTAGTGATATAACATTAAATAATGTGATATACCCGGGTACGAGGGGTTTATACAATCTGCTGGTTTATAAAGACCTCAGCCCCGAAGGTGGCGATTTCAATTTACATGAAGATTTACCGAACTACTTGGAAATGATCAAATCAGCATCGATTTTGAGAAGAAAGTTTAACCCATTTGCAGCACACGATTTAAGCGGATTCCCAACAAATAACAAAAAGTTTAACAAATATGTGCAAAAATATCTCATCGAATTTCGGGGGAACCCCGAAAGAAAACAGCCAAAGAGAAGAAAGCAGACTAAGGGGGCAGGTTTAGGCGTTTTTAATCGGTTTTACAAAAGTTTAAATTCAAAACCGGTGCAATGTGTCTACTGGAATAATGTACATGAACTTGTGGATCGGCTGAGATTGTTAAACGCATCCAACCGAGCTGGAAATACAAGCGAGGAATACATTAACGAGATGGTGTCCATAATAGAAGAGTTGAGAGAAGAAGGTATAATACAGTGAGTTCAGTAAATAACTACACAGTTTTAAAATGCCTATCGACCGCTTCGGACGTTCAGAGCGTAAAGACGCTGATATTCGGCGTGGTCTTGTAGGTCGAGGATTTGTGCTAACGTTGGATGGTGATGGGTACGATATGCAGCAAAGAAGGTTAGTGAATTCATCAGACCCGTAAGAAGATTATGATTGTGTTAATCAGAGAAGCACTATAGTATTCAAGTCTGGAGAAGAAACAATTAGTTTTCGTAAAAGAAGGTTAGTTGATGTAATGGATCCTAAAGACGATAGTGATTGTGTTAATAAGAAATCCGCAGTCAAGCTCGTGAATCAAGCCTTTTCATACTGTCTAAAAAGTTCTGATGATATACAGCGTAAAGATAAAGTCTTCAATGCAAGAAACCAGCGTATCACAATGCTTGCTCAACCGGTTGAACCATCTGATGCAGTTAATAAACAGTATGTAAATAAAAAATTGGATAAGCTCGTATCTGACTTTAAAACGTTTATACAGTTTTTTATTAATTTGACTGCAACTTCTGAAACAAACGAGAAGGAGCTCGGTCTCGCAATATCATCGATTTACGAGGCGTCACCAGCAGCTATAAGAAACAAATACTACAAACCAAAGCTTCAGTTTATGTCAAAGGTGCAATTGGATAAAGATAACCCTATTAGTTTAGCAACAGTGTTAAGCAAAAATGAGTAAAGAAATCATCGTTAAGGAATTATTTAAACCTGCAAGAAAAAATTTTCAGCGTCGTCATACAAATCTGAAACATGTGAAACGTGATCTTATCCAATCGGACTTGTGCGAAATGCAGCCTTACTCGCGTGTGAACAGTGGGTACAGATATATTATAATAGCAGTGGACTGTTTCACAAAATATGCTTTAGCTGAACCTTTAACAAATAAAACTGGATCAGAAGTTACAAATACTGTGAAAAAAATATTGGACAAAATGCTGCAAAGAGAAAATAACATAAAAATCAATCTACAAACGGATTTTGGGAAAGAGTACTACAATCGCTGGTTTAAAAATCTTATGCAAAAATATAAGATAAACCTTTACTCTACGTATTTCGCAATCAAAGCTAGTATGGTTGAGCGATTAATCAGAACAATCAAAAACAAATTGTACAGAAGATTTTACTTGCAAGGCAGTCATAAATGGCTGCATATTTTGCCTAAGGTTATGGAAGAATACAATAATACACCGCATCGGGCTATTAACATGACATCTATGGAGGCAGAAGAACATCCGGAAAGAATAAAACTTTACACCGCTAACAGCGCCTCAAAAGTCTCAAGAAGCTGTATAAGGTTGGAGACATTGTGCGTATATCAAAATATAAAGCAGTTTTTGATCGAGGATTTCATCCAAACTGGAGTACAAAACTATTCAAAATTGTTAAAGTACAACAAACGAGACCGATAACCTATCTGCTACAAGATTTGGAAGGTCGACCAATCCTAGGTGCTTTCTACGGCGATGATATTCAGCTCACAGCAGCACCCGACACGTACTTAGTGGAAAAAGTTTTACGGAAACGGAAGCACGGGCGTGAACTATTAGTGTCGTGGTTGGGGGATGGTAAAAGTTGGATTAAGAAAACAGACCTGCTTTACTATCAACCAAAGTTCTAGATATTTACCTAGTTGAAAAAAAAATCATAAAAGGAGGGAGTAAAATCCCTTAGCTGGATATATATAGGAGAGATTTGCTTAGAACCCCATTTACATCTGTGATTTGAAGCAGGAAGCATGTGTTTCATAATCGATTTACAAGGATATCAATACAAAACTAGTGATTTCTATTGCAAGGAGATTGCCATTTTGGATGTAGCGAATAATGTAATATGGCATGAGATACTGGACATGGCTGTGGGGTATAACACCGTAAGTGATCATTTCAAAAAGCAAGTTTGGTGGTGAAAGGAAAGAATCCATGGTCTATGCTGGCATGAGCAGTCTACGAGTGGATATACAAATGTGGGTGATTTGCTGAAAAAAGTCATACCTCCCGATGCGACAGTCTATGTTAAAGGTAAACAGAAGAAGCAGTTACTATCAAAATATTTATCAAACAACATTTTAAACATGGAAAGTGTATTCTCACTTCTAAGACTCAAAGAATTAAGAAGATTCGGTGATAGATACAATCACTGTTTAAACCATTGTTCAAATAATTTAAATTGCTCAAAGGAGAATGTATTACTGTTACTATCTTTTGTTAATGTATTAAATTTTTAATAAAATATTTTGTAAGGAATTGTTTTTTTTATTTATCTTAGCTAAAAGCCTATCTTTAAAATTTGAAAGAAAAATATATATATGTAAAACAGCGCATTACTTTGAAAAATTAATACCGGTTAATGTGAATCTATACGAGTCTTAGTTGTTTTAAAATACTACCAGAAACAATAATTGGTGTTTGCAAATAAATTCAGTTCTATTTTAATAAAAAAAATGTAAACTTACCTTAAATCTTCACAAAAAGTCACTATACGAAACGATTGTTTAAAATTTTGACGTACTTTAACACAAAAGCGTGCGAAATTAATAGAATTCTACTAATCAGACTGCGTTATATACGGTTTGAAAACCGTTAATTATATTACTAAATGACGTTTGTATTTTCCCCAATCGAGGCCAAAATAGAGCGTTTTTGTATGATTAATAAACCCTCCAGCAATGATGCGTTGATTTTAATGGGTGGCTTTGAGCATATCTATTGTATTTTTCAAATCATATAGCTGCTAATTAATAAAAAGAAAGGCTACTTTCACTTTACGTCACATAATTGTAAAGCAATTAGTTTGTTCTCGTCTACGTATTTTCCAACTATTTAGCATTGAGCATATATATTGAATTTTTCAAATCATATAGCCGCTAATTAATAAAATAGAAAGGCTACTTTCACTATACATCACATAATTGTAAAGCAATTAGTTTGTAAAATGAATGTATTTTCCAAAGTACATATTTAGCATTGAGCATGTAATTATGTTAAAACCAGAAAAATTTTAAAAGTCATGGGTTTTTGCGATATTCTGAAAACAGCACATTACTGTTTGAAAAAATGGTTTTAAATATTAAACACTTATGGTTTATAAAGAACTCATTACTAAAATCCCTGCGGTTTTAGATTTTCTCGAATAATGGTTGTTTAAAGCATATGTTATAGATAAGCAAAACAATTTAAAGAGGTTTGAGGCTTTAAAAGTGTAACTTTGTAAGGGGTAATTGGATTTTAAATCTGTTTGCAGATTTAAATTCTGCGTAAAATTCTAGACTAACAAAATGCGTCACATGGTTAAAAAATTTATAAGGATGGTCAGAAAATCGTTATCGGCAAAAAATATTAAAATTGGGGTAGCTCGCTGGGGGATGATGCAATCTAAGAAATTCCTAGAGATTCGGGTAGCTGAGAAAATTCTATTATTAATTGATACCAAACAAGATAGGTTTATCTCGGGAGATGCAATGGTTAGACGAAAAAAACTATTTGGTTTAGATGTGGGAGCAAAGAGCAAAATTTTGATGTTTGAGAGCTTTAAAGTGTAACTTGGTAAGGGATGGTCCGATTTTAAATGTTTGCAAATTCAAATTCTGTGTAAAATTCTAGACTAAAAAGATGTATTGCATGACTAAAAAATTTATAATGACGACCATAAAATCGCTATTAGCAGAAAATCTTAAAAATGGTGTAGCTCTCTGGGGGATGATGCAATCTAAGAAATTCATAGAGATTCGAGTAGCTGAGAAAATTCTAATATTAATTGATACCAAACAAGATAGGTTTATCTCGAAAGATGAAAAATGGCTAGTCGAAGAAAACTATTTGGTTCAGATGTGGGAGCAAATGTGGATTGTGTGTGGAAATGTGGAGATGAATCTCCGCATTTCCCTCCTTATGAGAATTTATATGTAAATGAGGGAGCAAATGGGGGAGCAAGGCCGTCCACAAGGTGGGAGCCCCACCTCCACCTCCACCTCCTCATTTCCACCTTATGGGAATTTACATGTAAATCGGGTGGAAAAGAGGGCCCAGAACATCACTAAATACCCTACTAACTATTAATGATTTTACAAATCAGGTTTTATAACAACTGGATTCGCTTCTGCAGGATAGTTGGTATGAGATGTTGAACTTATGTTTCTAAATAAACCAATTAGAAAATATCAACGAGCCTGTTGTTTTTAATATGGGACCAAGGATTTATTAAAAAATTGAGGATTGACTTTATCTTGTAAATAAATGGTGTTGGCAGATTGTTGCAATTTTTCATCTCTTCGCTCATTTTTGTAGATTTTTAATTTGTATCAAAAGCAATCTTTTGCTTTAAAAAACTTGTTACAGCGTTGGTCTTCAGTAGAATGCGTGCCCAAGTATTCGATTTTTTTTTCACCTGATCATGTAGGAATAAAAGATTCCAAATTTTCATTTTCATGATGAACGTTGATGTATATGCAGGTCAAATGTATAAAAAATGTCATAATTGTTTCATTGCTATGAATCCGTATTTTGAATGCATCACATATATATCGCATTTGTTGTTTGACCGTCGTGTAGTTTAGACGTGTTAGTGTGCTATTCTGTCAATTGATAACGGTACGCAAATATTGCCTTTACACGTCATCAAAGAATGGAATCACTGAAATAATCAAGGAAAGTATTACTTGCTCTCTGATGATAAGGTGATTGTAAATATTGTGAATAAGATATTGGACAAGGTTGAAACCAAATTTGATACAAGAACTGTTGAGCTCGAAACAAATATTAATGATGTGGAAGCTGATAAGAAAACTCTTGAAACTAACCTCGATTACATTCAACAATATAGCAGACGTAATAATCTGAGAATATTTGGTATCACCGAGTGTATAAATGAAGACACCGAAATCGCTTTAATAAATGCTTTGCAAGATAATGCAAACATTAAGCTATGTGCAAATCAAATAGAATGGTGTCACCATATTGGCCATAAATTAAACAACAAGCCACATTCTGTTATAGTTTAATTTTTGAGTTACAAACATAAGGACTTGCTGGTCAAAAATATACGCAATTTAAAGAATACACCTATTATACTTAAGGAAGATCTTACGAAAATACATGTAGAAATGTATAAAGAGGCATGTGCAAGATGTGGCTGGTGAAACGTCTGGCGTTGAATGGACAAATAAAAATTAAGGTTAATGAAAAAACTCATTCAATCTCAAATATGCACGAATTAGAAAGTATTATCAAAAATTAACTGGTAATCTCGTTTTGTTCACTATTTACAATGTAAATGTGTTTGTTATTACAATCTGGAAAATGGCACACATTTAACACTTGTATCTTTTTTTTTTTTTTTGATCTCTTGTATGTTTTCATTTGTGCTTGTTAGTTAATATGACTCATATAGTATACTGTGTTAATTCTAGAGCACACATACTTTCACTATTACATTAGTAACTGTTTGTATAGGTTATTGGAAATAACTTTAAAGTAGCACATTTAAATATTAGATCCATTAATACAGGTTTTGATAATTTTAAGGATATAGTTCTACAGAATGAATATGACATAGTGGCACCTTCTGAAACTTGGCTCAAACTTAATGTAAATATCGACATTTATAATATAAATGGTTATCAATTTATGGGTAAGGATATGCAACTGCAACTGCAACTGCAACTGCGGGTATTGTTCAAAATAAATAATAGTAGAATAGGCCTTGGTGTAATCTACAGGTCTTTAAGGAAAAAATTTAATGAATTTTTTATGCATTGCAAGATTCATTTTCATCAACTGTCCCTCTTTATGATGAATTTTTGTGCGTTGGTGACTTTAATATTGATTTATTAAATACTTGTGGTAAATTAACAAATAAATGTTTAGATATACTAGAGTCCTTGGGATTCAAACAAGTAATAAATGTACCTACTAGAGAAACAAACAAATCGGCTACGTTAATTAATTTATGATTACATCTAATGATGAATACTTTGTGCAAAGTGGTGTTAAAAATGTATATGATAGTTTTGACCATTCTCTTATATTCTGTTCTGTTAACCTTCAACCTACTGTATCATGTGGTATTTTTAAAACATTCTGGGATTTTAGTAAGCTTAACTACGAACAACTTTGAGTTCATTAGGAGGAACTGCAATGTCATCAGATATACAGACTACCAGATGTTGATTCTAAAATTGCAATTTTAGTCCATAATTTAAATTTGGTATTTGATTTGTGTGCATCTATTAGGACTGTTTGTGTAACGAAAACGAAAACCCCATGGCTAACAGAATACATTCTCCAAGTAATGTTACTAACAGACAAGGTGCTCAAAAGTTTAGGAAAACAAGGATACCATACTCTGGAACAATTAAAAAGCATTTTGAAACTATACAATCCTGGCTGTACAAAACGGAAAGAAAGCATACTGCCGCTTGTTAGTTGGATAAACTAGTAAAAAAAACTTGTGACACGCCGTTAAAACGTATTTAGCAATTTATAGCAAAATTGAAAATGCATAACCCCTTGAACATCTTTGTTGTGCACAAGAAATTAATGATTATTTCTTAAATGAAGTAACTAAGAATAAATAGATTGAAAACAAGAATTAATACATTTTTACAGTACAAATTTAAACTCCAATGTTTCAAACAATTTTCATTTTTCACTTGCTACAGAGGCGAAAATAGCGAAAGTTCTAGCTAAAAATACTAGTAATTTGACGGAAATAAATTATATTAGTATAAAGATGAGTCAGTTGTGTTGTCTATTCTTAGTTCCTTATCTTTTATATTGTTGCCTAGAAATAAAGTGCTTTTCTTGTGACTGGAACATTGCTCGAGTAATACCGTTTCCTAAAGTCAAATTGCCTAGTTATTTTAGTGAATTGGCGTCCAATAGGTATCTTACCAGCTCTGTCTAAATTACTGGAGAAAGTCATGGAAGCGCATATACGTAGATATCTGGGAACAGAAAGCATATTACCTGCTGTGCAATCTGGTTTTAGGGCTGGCCACAGCTGTGCCACTACATTATTGTGTATTACAGATGATCTTATCTCTGCTACAGATGACAATGTATTAACTTTATTGATACTTTTAGATTACTCTAAGGCCTTTGATATGATAGATTATACTCTTTTACTAGCAAAATTGCATTATTTTGGATTTGGCGAAAAGGCTGTAAAACTAATATGTAGCTTCCTTACACAAAGATTTCAATTAGTCAAAGTAGATGAAGATCTTTTAACTCAAGTAGTAGTAGAATCCGGGGTGACACAGGGGTCTATCATGGGGCCGCTTCTATACACACTTTATACTGCTAACTTTTCTACCTCTGTGAGATATAGCAAGTGCCACTTCTACGCTGATGATACGAAATTATATCATTCTTTTATACCTTCGGAATTTCATAGCGCTGTCAATAAGATCAACTGTGACTTACAAAATCTCGTTGAATTTTACAAGAATGATTCACTATGTATAAACCCCAGTAAATCTAATATCATGTACTATGGAAAGAGGGTATTTAGAGAACGAACTTTACCGTTAATAGTCATTAAAATTAATAGCACACCTTTGCGCATCCAGGACAAGCAATCTTTTCAATTAAAAAATTCTTACAGTGTTGGTCTTCAGTAGACTGCATGCCCAAATACTTGATTTTTTTTCTATCACCTGAGCATGTTGGAATAAAAGTTTTCAAGGTTTTCTTCTTATGGTAAATGTTGATGTATATGTCGGTCCAATGTATCAAGAATCATTTCATTGTCTTGAATCTGCATCATAAATGCATCACACACATACCGATGCAGTAACCACCACAATGACTTTGTAGTAACAGATCCCAAAGCAAAAGCATTTTCCTGGAAGTATTTCAATTACAAATTCGCAATTACTAATTTGGATTGGATTTTATAAGTTACATATATTAATGTTCTAAGCACTTTGTAACTTTTGTTCCACTTGTATCCTATAATAATATAAGTTATTTGTTAATCGTATTTGAAGCTATTGCTTTTATTACTCTATGTATATTACAATATATTAGACAAGCTATAACTTCTATACTTGTAGATGATGATTCAAGCCGTGGCACTAATGGCGTTGTAACAGAGAATGCGGAATTTTTGATAATGTTTGAGTTGGCAGTCGAGCGTCAGAAGAACCGCAGGCATGAAAATTGCAGTGACTCAACAAATAACCCAGAACAACCTTTACAATTGTGTAAGTCATATACAATAAGAACAAATTATTTATAAGTACTATTTAACTCACAGTTAAATTTTATTAGCTAATTTTCAATACCGCATCTTTGTTTCTTTCTCAAACTCCTAATTCCGGGGCCGTAGTGTACTTGTCCAAAGAATCTATGTGGATGTTTTTAATTGACATTTATGTTTTGTTTCCTTGATGAAGTAAACGCTTTTTTTTAATTATGACCTTACATGTATTTGTGAACATTATTATTTAAGCACATATTTGATGCAAATCGGCCTAATTAATTTACATGTTACAGCACGATCATAACTTGTTGCATACTTTTGAATCTATTCTAGCAACTGGAAAACCTACGTTCGCTAAAAAATCTGTTCGCATATCATAATAATTTCAAACTGGGTTTACAGTGTCAAACAAATGTTGTAGGTACTTTCTATAACAAAATGAAAAACAAAACATTTCTGTCTACTTTAGGATGCAATAAGAGAATTTTTCTGTAGACGCCATATTCTAAAATACAGAATAATATTAATAGAACTCTCTGGAACTAACAGAGTTTTATGTTGATGCCTTGTATTAAAATATAGTAATTGTTTGTGCCATTTTCGGAGATTAGAGATAGTAGTTTACCTAATTCTTTCCAAAACAAAAAGAAAAAAATAACTTAAAGAAATAGATATTAAATGTGTAGATTATACAAGAAATTAGATGTTCTTGAAAAAAGAGCTTTATATTATTGGCACATATATGTAATTTTAAAGTATACTATTAAATTTCTCGATCTATATATTTTATTTATTTGTTTATATAGAATGTTTCTTTAATATTCTTCTGTTTTTAAAATGTTTGGACTGCACCTGTGTTTAGTAATACCAAATGTAAAATTTTAACGTTTTAAAATATAACATCCCCACATACAAGTATATTTAAAAACTTTGTAGTGGAAATATAGGCTTAGTAAGACATTCCATCACTTTTTGGGTTATATATATATATATATATATATATATATATACATAAGCAAAGCAACTAGTGCTGTATGCAACTTGCAGTCTCGTATGTTTTGGGTGACGAGGCTGTTTTTTCTGCAAGACGAAACTTGTTATTCTTTTTCAAGACGAAAAGCGAGTTGAGAATTTAGTTTATCTTGCATTAAAAATCTTGCAAAATGTCTCTCGTTGCACAATATTTTGGCGCAGTGCTCACAATATGTACTGTATTTTACTTGTATTTACTTATTGAAACAACATTTTGTCTCATAAGACTTAAATGAACATTTAGATCTGATAATCAAGTACCTACTGTAATTTAAATTGTTTTACAATGATTGTTGCTACAAATTCCAAGTGTATAAAATTTGGATGAATTATTACTTTCTAGAAATAGTATGCTTTAAGTAAAGAATTTTATTATTCAGCATAAGATTTTTATATTTGACAATGGGGTGCCGAGTCCTACAGAATGAAACTTAGCGGATCGGGACATAGCCACAGTGGAAAAGAGAGTTGCAAAAACAATTAATAGAACCCTTTTGGAGTCGAGCATAAGTAACTCTCTCTCAACCACAGTTGTTGGCGCCTGCTTTAGGCTGGTTAGGCACAGGTTCCAGCTGGATTACCAAAAGGCGTGGTGGTATATGATGGATCTGCTTCAGGTCGGCTAAAAGTTACCTAAAAATGAATAAATGGCTTCCACTGTTATGCCCTATTGTCTGGCTTTCCCATTATCCTTGTTGTTAATTCTACTGGAAGTTTGTGCTGCACTAAAGTTCGATTCAGCAAATTTCACCATCAACAACTTTCCAATCCACTTGCCTCGAAGAGGTAGAAGTGAGCAAATTCAGAAAATTACTAGCCCGGACAGTTCAAGCAGGGGGGAGTTTTATGAGAACAAATACATTTTTTTTACTGTCCACGCGCCGCGTATATGAAACAAGTTGGAGACTATAAAATATTTCTTGAACAATAAGGTGTTTACATGGGTTTTTGGAAGACTAAATAGCTATTAATGATTTTACAAATCAGGTTTTATAACAGCTGTATTCTTTTCTGCAAGATTTTGGGTATGAAATGTTGAACTTATGTGTCTAAATAAACGAATTAGAAAATATCAATGAGCCTGTTGTTTTTAATATGGGACCAAGGATTTATTAAAAAATTGAGAATCAACCTAATCTTGTGAATAAATGGTGTCGGCAAATTCTTGCAATTTTTCTTCTCTTTGCTCATTCTTGTAGATTTTTAATTTGTTTCAACAAGCAATCTTTTGCTTTAAAAAAACTTGTTACAGCGTTGGTCTTCAGTAGAGTGCGTGCCCAAATATTCACATTTTTTTCTTTCACCTGATCATGTAGAAATAAAAGTTTCCAAGTTTTCATTTTCATGATGAACGTTGATGTATGTGTAGGTCAAATGTATAAAAAATGCCATAATTGTTTAATTGCTATGAATCCATACTATAAATGCGTCACACATATATCGCATTCGTTGATTGACCTTCGTGTAGTTTAGATGTGTTAGTGTGCTATTCTGTCAATTGATAACGGTAACGCAAATATTGCCTTTACACATGATCAAAGAATGGAAATCACTGAAATAATCAAGGAAAGTATTACTTTCTCTCTGATGATAAGGTGATTGTAAATATTGCGAATAAGATATGGGACAAGGTTGAAACCAACTTTGATACAAGAACTGTTGAGCTCGAAACAAATATTAATGATGTGGAGGCTGATAAGAAAACTCTTGAAACTAACCTCGATTACATTCAACAGTATGGCAGGCGTAATAATCTGAGAATATTTGGTATCACGGAGTGTATAAATGAAAACACCGAAATCGCTTTAATAAATGATTTGCAAGATAACGCAAACATTAAGCTATGTGCAAATCAAACTGAACGGTGTCACCATATTGGCCATAAATTAAACAAGTCACGGTCTATTATTGTTAAATTTTCGAGTTACAAACATAAGGAGTTACTGGTCAAAAATATACGCAACTTAAAGAATACTCCTATTATACTTAAGGAAGATCTTATCAAAATACATGTTGAAATGTATAACGAGGCATGTGTAAGATGTGGCTGGTGAAACGTCTGGCGTTGAATGGACAACTAAAAATTAAGGTTAATGATAAAACTCATTCAATCTCAAATATGCACGAATTAGAAGGTATTATCAAAAATGAACTTGTAATCTCGTTTTGTTCACTATTTGCAATGTAAATGTGTTTGTTATTACAATCTGGAAAATGGCACATATTAAACACTTGTATCTTATCCTTTTTCTTTTTTGATCTCTTGTATGTTTTCATTTGTGCTTCTTAGTTAATATGACTCATATAGTATACTGTGTTAATACTAGAGCACACATACTTTCACTACTACATTAGTAACTGTTTGTATAGGTTATCGGAAAGAACTTTAAAATTGCACATTTAAATATTAGATCTATTAATACAGGTTTTGATAATTTTAAGAATATAGTTTTACAGAATGAATATGACATAGTGGCACCTCCTGAAACTTGGCTCAAACTTAATGTAAATATCGTCATTTATAATATACTAGAAGCGGTTTGTAGTCCCTACGGGACTACTTTGAGCGCCTCTACTCGCTTTGTAGACCACTCTCTTTATGCCCTACCATCTTTACGCCTCACCATCTTTACGCCTTACCATCTTTATGCACCGGCCTCTCTACGCCTTGCCCTCTTTATGCCCCGCCCTCTCTACGCCCCGCCCTATTTACGCCCCGCCCTCTTTACGCCCCGCCCTCTTTACGTCCCGCCCTCTTTACGTCCCGTCTTCACTTCTCCCTAGTAGAATTCATTAAAACGACTTTGAGAAGTTGAGCGAATCAAGATCACCTAGCTCTAGTAGATTTTGTCGAAATTACTTCTGGGAGTCAACCGGATCAAGATCACCTCGCTCAAGTAGACTTTGCCGAAATCACACCGGGAGTGTATCGGATCAAGATTTATTTCGCTTTAGTAGACTTTGTCAAAATTACTTCTTGGAGTTGATCGGATCAAGTCCACTTCGCCCTAGCAGACTTTGTTGAAATCACTTCAGGAGTCGATAGGATAAAGATGCCCTAGTAGACTTTGTCGAAATCACCTCGTGGAACGATCGGATCAAGACTACTTCGCCCTAGTAGACTTTGTCAAAATCACTTCGGGGAGTCGAATGGATCAAGACCACTTCGCCCTAGTAGACTTTGTCAAAATCACTTCAAGGAGTCGATCGGACCAAGATCATTTTACTGTAGTAGACTTGTTCGAAATCACTTCGGGAAGTACATCAGATGAAGATCACTTCACTCTAGTAGACTTTGTCGAAATCACTTCGGAGAGTCGATCGGATTAAGATCACTTCGCTTTGTAGTCTTTATCGAAATCACTTCGGGGAGTCGATCGGATCAAGATTTCGCTGTAATAGACTTGTTTGAAATTACTTGGAGGAGTACATCAGATCAAGATCACTTCACTCTAGTAGACTTTGTCGAAATCACTTCGGAGAGTCGATCGGATCAAAATCACTTCACCCTAGTAGTCTTTGTCGAAATCACTTTGGAGAGTCGATCAGATCAAAATCACTTCGCCCTAGTAGTCTTTGTCAAAACACTTCGGGGAAGCCGATCGGATCAAGATCACTTCGCCCTAGTAGTCTTTGTCGAAATCACTTCGGAGAGTCGATCAGATCAAGATCACTCCGCCCTAGTAGTCTTTGTCGTAACACTTCGGGGTAGCCGATCGGATTAAGATCACTTCGCCCTAGTAAACTGTCGAAATCACTTCGGGGAGTCGTTCGGATCAAGACCACTCCGTCCTAGTGACCTTGCCGAAATCACTTCGGAGAGTCGATCGGATCAAGACCCCTTTGCCCTAGTAAACTTTGTCGAAATCACTTCGGGGAGGCGATCGTATCAAGACCACTTCGCCCTAGCAGACTTTGTCGAAATCATTTAGTGGGAGTCGATTGGATCTAGATCATTTCGCCCTAGTAGTCTTTGTCGAAATCACTTCGGAGAATCGATCGGATCAAGATCTCTTCGCCCTAGTAGACTGTCGAACTTACTTCAGAGAGTCAATCGGATCAAGATTATTATGCCCTTGTAAACTTTGTCGAAATCACTTCGGGAAGTCGATCGTATCAAGACCACTTCGCCGTAGTAAACTTTGTCGAAATCACTTCGGGGAGGCGATCGTATCAAGACCACTTCGCCCTAGCAGACTTTGTCAAAATCATTTAGTGGGAGTCGATTGTATCTAGATCATTTCGCCCTAGTAGAATGTCAAAATCACTTCGGGGAGTCGATTGGATCAAGATCACTTCACCCTAGTAGACTGTCGAAATTACTTCTGGGAGTCGATCGGATCGAGATCATTTTGCCTTAGTAAACTTTTCGAAATCACTTCGGAGAGTCGATCGGATCAAGAACACTTCGCCATAGTAAACTGTCGAAATCACTTCGGGGAGTTGATCGGATCAAGACCACTCCGTCCTAGTGACCTTGCCGAAATCACTTCGGAGAGTCGATCGGATTAAGACCTCTTCTCCCTAGTAAACTTTGTCGAAATCACTTCGGGGAGGCGATCGTATCAAGACCACTTCGCCCTAGCAGACTTTGTCGAAATTATTTAGTGGGAGTCGATTGGTTCTAGATCATTTCGCCCTAGTAGTCATTGTCAAAATTACTTCGGGGAGTCGATCGGATCAAGATCACTACGCCCTAGTAGTATGTCGAACTTACTTCGGAGAGTCAATCGGATCAAGATTATTATGCCCTAGTAGACTTTGTCGAAATCACTTCGGGAGGTCGATCGTATCAAGACCACTTTGGCGTAGTAAACTTTGTCGAAATCACTTCGGGGAGGCGATCGTATCAAGACCACTTCGCCCTAGCAGACTTTGTCGAAATCATTTAGTGGGAGTCGATTGGATCTAGATCATTTCGCCCTAGTAGTCTTTGTCGAAATCACTTCGGGGAATCGATCGGATCAGGATCTCTTCGCCCTAGTAGACTGTCGAAATCACTTCGGAGAGTCGATCGGATCAAGACCACTTCGCCCTAGTAAACTTTGTGGAAATCGCCTCGAGGAGGCGATCGTATCAAGACCACTTCGCCCTAGTAGACTTTGTCGAAATAATTTAGCGGGAGTCGACCGGACCAAGACCACTTCGCCTTAGTAGACTTGGTCGAAATCACCTCGAGGAGCCGATCGGATTAAGATCACTTCATTTTAGTAGACTTTGTTGAAATCACCTCGTGGAGCCGATCGGATCAAGACCACTTTGTTCTAGTAGTCTTTGTCGAAAAAACTTCGGGGAGTTGATCGGATCAAGATCATTCGCCCTAGTAGTCTTTGTCGAAACACTTTGGGGTAGCCGATCGGATCAAGATGAGTTTGCCCTAGTAGACGTTGTCGAAATCACTTCGGGAGTCGATCGGGGGTCAAGATCACTTTGTCCTAGTAGTCTTTGTCGAAAACACTTCAAAGAGTCGATCGGATCAAGACCACTTTGCCCTAGTGGACTTTGTCGAAATCATTACCGATAGTCGATCGGATCAAGACCACTTCATCTTAGTGACCTTGTCGAAATCACTTCGGAGAGTCGATCGGATCAAGACCATTTCGCCCTAGTAAACTTTGTCAAAATCACTTCGGGGAGGCGATTGTATCAAGACCACTTCGCCCTAATAGACTTTGCCGAAATCATTTAGTGGGAGTTGATTGGATTTAGATTATTTCGCCCTAGTAGACTTTGTCGAAATCATTTCGGGGAGCCCATCGGATCAAAACCACTTTGCCCTAGTAGATTGTCGAAATCACTTCGGGGAGTCGTTGGGTTCAAGACCAATTCGCCCTAGTAGACTTTGTCGAAATCACTTCGAGAAGTCGATCGTATCAAGACCACTTTGCCTAAGTAGAATTTGTCGAAATCACTTCAGGGAGTCGATCGGGTCAAGTTAAGTTCACCCTAGTAGAGATTGTCGAAATCATTTCAGAGAGTCGATCGGGTCAAGGTCACTTTGCCCTAGTAGGCTTTGTCGAAATCACTTTGGGTAGTTGATCGGATCAAGATCAGTTTGCCCAAGTAGACTTTTTCGAAATCTCCTGGGGGGGAGTCGATTGGATCAAGACTACTTTGCCGTAGTAAACTTTAAGAAAAATTCAAAGCTCTATGTAATATAAGTAATGGAAATGTAGCTTATAAATATTTTACAAACATAGCATTCGAAAGGTTTTTTAGCAATGTTAACAATGTTAGTTACGTAGATATAAAAGAGCATCGGATATTATATACAGTGGTTAAATAATCGATTGTAATAAGTAGTAATTGTAGAAAGCTTAACCAACTGTTGTTTAACAACTCAAGTCATGTTTCTGAACGTACCGTGGTCTGTCAAAGTTATTGAAATCAGCTGATCGCCTTAGTTTAATTTAAGTGTTTTGAATGTCCTTGTATATATATTTACAGGTAATTTAGGGAATTACTGGTTTTACCTTCTTATTTTTTCGAATCAACTTTATGCTGCTTCTATCTAACAGTATATAAGTCTTGTGTTGTGCGACAAATGGAATAGAACAAATAAAATAGAACAAATAAAATCCACACATGCAAACTAATCAAAATTAAGCAATATTTATTAATTGTTAATGTAGTTAATGTTACATATGAGCACATTTGTAATAACGTGTTTGCAAATAGCAACTTATGTTAAAGATAACCTTCAACTGAAGTCTATGCAATCAAATTGCCATTAGTGATTTAGATTAAAAGAGGCTTTTCCTATGCCGCAATATGCGTTTAACGTTTCTCAATTTAAATTCAGAAATGAGTGTAATACGTATACGTAACCAGTAATGAATTTAGGTTTTACGCTCAGAAGCTTTGTGTTTCAGCACATATTTGGTATTTTATATAGACTTTTAGTTAATGTAGACATCCGTATAGTTCTACCTTCTCTGTACATCATGCTGCCTCGTTCTTACCACGTATTGGATATGCTTGTTAAGACAAAGTTGTCAATTACTGTTCATGTAGATAAAGAATAATTAACTTATTGTAGACAGTTGTATAGCGTTTATAAATTTTGTTTGAATATATTTTCCTTTGGACATTAATAAAATTTCAATATAAAATAGAAAAAGTATTTGTATTTGTGATTATGAATACTTTAGTTGAAAATGCGTACGAATTTTTTCAATTGTTTTTTACTTTTGACTTTTAATGTTTGTTAAAAGAAAAGTAATCATAAGTGGATCCTAAATAAACAAATATCAAAAAAATGCAGGACGTTTCCTACGTCTGTATTTAAGATAAATGAAATATAGAAGAAATTAAAAACAAAAACGCTTGAAATGTTAAAGTTTTCAATTACTGTTAATGTAAATAAGGAATAGTTAACTTATTGTTGACCATTGTTTAGTGGTTATAATTTTTGTTTGGCTATTTTACGCATATTAGATGCTTGTTAATGTTTAAAAAAATCAACATAAAATTAAAAAAAAATTAATTTAATTGGGCATTGAACCACCGAGGTTGCGTATGGTAGACGGAGGTGTTAGTCTTACGCTATCAAATCGTCTTTTGTAGTAAATCCTTTGGTTGTATACTTGTAGTAGCTGAAGCCTCAAAAGATATATAGCGTTTTCTAAATTATTTGCGTACACTTGAAATTTTTTGGATGTATTCGGTAATAAACCTCAAATTAAATTTTAAACTTTTTGTGTTTAAATAGACCGCGTCTATTAATGTCTGATACTTTTTTATAAGTAGAATTAATAATTATCAGTACTATAAAGAAGCTTTAATTTTAGAAATTTGTAAATTAAGTGTGTTAACAGAGTTTCAGATAATACGTACTCGTGCTACTACATTTTTGTTCGTAACCTGTTTTGACATTTCTCAAATAAATTACACAAATCGCAGTAAAAATTTTAAAGATGTATAATTTATGATAGATGTAATCTTTTTTGGTACATATTATAAATTTGTTAAGGATCGTATACCAATTTTTGAAACCGACTCGATCATCTGTTTATCAACGTAAATGTAGCTGTTGTTGGTTTTGCGCGTTTGGATTTTTAGATCGTAAAATATTAAAGCTTTTTAGTTTTTATACACATATAAGCGAATACGTACCTGCAAGTTGGACAATCTCTGAAAAGTAAACTTTGTAAATGGTTTTTGAGTAAATATAATTCACAAATTATAGATTGTAGATCGCACTTAGGCGTATGAACAAAATAATGTGTTGGTTTATTTATTGCATATTGTTAAATAAATGCTATTGCATGTTTTAAAAAGCAACACAAAATTAAATTAAAAAAATGATTTTTACTGGACACCGAACCACCGGAGTTAGCATTTGTAACCAGCGATGTTAAGCTTGCGCTATCGAGGCGTTGTTTATTGACATCGCGTTGGTTGTATACTTACTGTGCCTAATGTCACATAAGAAATACATCGTCTTAGGAACAAATCACGGTCTATTGTAATTGTTCGAGCGACTCCGCAAATAAACGTCAAATGTAATAAATAATTATTTTTCAAATAAATAGCCCGTGTATATAAAAAAGCCATGTTATTGTATAATAATAATCAATTATCGGAACTAATACGTAATATTGGATGATTTATAATTTTAAATTTAACAAATTTTAAAAAAATTGTGTCCCCATAGATTTGGAAGGTACATATTCGTTCGCTTCCGTCGGATTTTACTACCTGTGTTTAACGTTACTCGAAGTAATTATACAAATTTTAATACCTGTTTTAAGAAAATACTATACTACCAGCTTGCAAACCGTTAATAATTCAGGTTTTAGAATACGAATAGCGTTGTTTGGTATATATTAGATATTTTTTAACGCCCAAATACAAATTTTGGAAACCAACTCGATCTTTCTTCTCTCTCGTACCAATGTCAACCGAGCAGTTGCCGACCTCGTCACACGGCCCGTTCGGCTTTTGAGATCGGGAATTATTGAGGGATCCAAGCTTTTTTAACACGTTAGCGAATACGTCGCTGCAGATTAATCATTTCCCGGAAAACCCTTATTTCTCCCTTGGTTATCGGTTTCCCGCTATAAAAACCGGCCTATGCAACGCACGCAAAAATTCTTTACCTAACCACCACCCGCCCGCGCCCCCAACTCCGAAACCCTCGGATGCAAATCCCAAAAAGCGATCGATTCGCGCCTCTCAACTTTTGCACAAAGACGGGCATACAAAACTTATAGTTATTAGAAATGGTTATTAATTTATAGGTAGGGATATGCAACTACACCTTGGTGGGCTGGCAATTTACTTTAAAAATAATATATTTTTTTCTATTGCGAACATTAATAATAACGTCTACTTTGAACAACTGTGGGTATCCTTCAAAATAAATAACAGTAGAATAGTTCTTGGTGTAATCTACAGGTCTTTAAGGAAAAAATTTAATGAATTTTTTGATGCATTGAAAGATTCATTTTCATCAACTGTCCTTCTTTATAGTGAATTTTTGTGCGTTGGTGACTTTAATATTGATTTATTAAATACTTGTGGTAAATTAACAAATAAATTCTTAGATATACTAGAGTCCTTTGGATTCAAACAACTAATAAATTTACCTACTACAGAAACCGACAGATCGGCTACGTTAATTGATTTATGATTACTTCTAATGATGAATACTTTGTGCAAAGTGGTGTTAAAAATGTATATGATAGTTCTGACCATTCTCTTATATTCTGTTCTGTTAACCTTCAACCTGTTGCATCACATGGTGTTTTAAAAATAATTTGGGATTTTAATAAGCTTAACTACGAACAACTTCGAGTTCATTTGGAAGAACTGCAATGGGGACAAATATACAGACTGCCAGATGTTGATTCTAAAATTGCAATTTTTGTCCATTATTTAAATTTGGTATTTGATTTGTGTGCACCTATTAGGACTATTTGTTTATCGAAACCGAAAGCCACATGGCTAACAGAATACATTCTCCAAGTAATGTTACTAAGAGACAAGGTGCTGAAAAAGTTTAAGAAAACAAAGGATATCATACGCTGGAACAATTATAAAGCATTTTGAAACTATACAATCCTGGCTATACAAAACGAAAAGAAAGCATACTGCTGCTTGTTAGTTGGATAAACTAGTGAAAAAAACTTGTGGAAAGCCGTTAAAACGCTAAACATTTATAGCAAAATTAAAAATGCATCACCCCCTGAACATTTTTGTTGTGCACAAGAAATTAATGATTACTTCTTAAATGAAGTAACTAAGAATAAATCAGATCCAAAACAAGAATTAATACATTTTTACAGTACAAATTTAAAATACAATGTTTCAAACAATTTTTATTTTTCACTTGCTGCAGAAGTGAAAGTAACGGAAGTTCTAGCTGAAAGTACTAGTAGTTTGACGCAAATAAATTATATTAGTATAAAGATAAGTCAGTTGTGTTGTCTATTTTTAGTTCCTTATCTTTTACATGTAATAAATTGTTGCCTAGGAATGAAGTACTTTCCTTGTGACTGGAACATTGCTCAGGCAATACCGTTTCCTAAAGTTAAATTGTCTAGTTATTTTAGCGAATTGGTGTCCAATAAGTATCTTATCAGCTATGTCCAAATTACTGGAGAAAGTCATGGAAGCGCATATACGTAGATATCTGGAAACAGAAAGCGTATAACCTGCTGTACAATCTGGTTTTAGGGATGGACACAGCTGTGCCACTACATTATTGTGTATTACAGATGATCTTATCACAGCTACAGATGACAATGTATTAACTTTATTGATACTTTTAGATTACTCTAAGGCCTTCGATATGATAGATTATACTCTTTTACTAGCAAAATTACATTATTTTGGATTTGGTGAAACGGCTGTAAAACTAATACGTAGCTTCCTTACACAAAGATTTCAATTAGTCAAAGTAGTTGAAGATCTTTTATCTCAAGTAGTAGTAGAATCCGGGGTGACACAGGGGTCTATTATGGGGCCGTTTCTATAGGCACTTTATATTGGCAACTTTTCTACCTCTGTGAGATATAACAAGTGTTACTTCTACGCTGATGATACGAAATTATATTTTTCTTTTATACCTTCTGAATTTCATAGCGCTGTCAGTAAGATCAACTTGTTGAATTTTCCAAAAATCATTCACTATGTATAAACCTCAGTAAATCTAATATCATGTACTTTGATAGAGAGCATTTAGAGAACAAACTTTACCGTTTATAGACATTAAAATTAATAGCACACCTTTGTGCATCCAGGACAATCAATCTTTTCTTTTTAAAAAATTGTTACAGCGTTGGTCTTCAGTAGACTGCATGCCCAAATACTTGATTTTTTTTCTTTCACTTGAGCATGTTGGAATAAAAGTTTTCAAGTTTTCTTTCTCATATTGAATGTTGATGTATATGTCGGTCCAATGTATCAAGAATCGTTTCATTGTCTTGAATCTGCATTTAAATGCATCACACACATACCGATGCAGCAACCACTACAATGACTTTGTAGTAACAGATCCCAAAGCAAAAGCATTTTCCTGAAAGTATTCAAATTAGAAATTCGCAATCACTAATCTGGATTGGATTTTATTAGTTACGTATGTATATTAATGTTCTAAGAACTTTGTAACATTTGCATCTTTGCATCCTATAGTAATATAAATTATTTGTTAATCTTATTTGAAGCTAATGCTTTTATTATTCTATGTATTTACAGTATATTAGACAGCTATAACTTTTATACTTGTAGATGACGATTCAAGCCGTGGCACTAATGACGTTGTCAAGGAGAATGCGGAACTTTTAAAAATGTTAGATTTGGCACTCGAGTATCAGAAGAACCGCAAGCATGAGAATTGCAGTGACTCAACAAATAAACCAGAACAACCTTTACATTTGTGTAAGTCATATACAATAAGAACAAATTATTTGTAAGTACTATTTAACTCACAGTTAAATTTTATTAGCTAATTTTCAATACCGCATCTTTCTTTCTTTCTCAAACACCTAATTCAGGGGTCGTAGTGTACTTGTCCAAAGAATTTATGTGGATGTTTTTAATTGACATTTATGTTTTGTTTCCTTGATGAAGTAAATGCCGCTTTTTAATTATGACCTTTCGTGTATTTGTGAACATTATTATTTAAGCACGTATTTGATGCAAATCGGCCTAATTAATTTACATGTTATAGGATGATCATAACTTGTTGCATACTTTTGGACCTATTCTAGCAACTGGAAAACCTACATTTGCTAAAAAATCTGTTCTCATATCATAACAATTTCAAACTGGGTTTACAGTGTCAATCAAATGTTGTATGTACTTTTTATAACAAAATCAAAAACAAAACATTTTTGGGTACTTTAAGAAGCAATAAGAGAATTTTTCTGTAGATGCCTTATTTTAAAATACAGAATAATATTAATAGAGCTCTCTGGAACTAACAGAATTTTATGTTGGTGCTTTATATCATAATATAGTAATCGTTTGAGCCATTTCCGGAGATTAGAGGTAGTAGTTTACCTAATTTTTTCCAAAACAAAAAAGAAAACGATAACTTAAAGAAATAGATATTAAATATGTAGATTATACAAGAAATTAGATGTTCCCGAAAAAAGAGCTATGGGAATATAGGCTTAGTAAGACATTCCATACTTTTTTGGGTTATATATATATACATGACCAAAGCAACTAGTGCTGTATGCAACTTGCAGTCTCGTATGTTTTCCATGACTAGGTTTTTTTTTTCTGCAAAACGAGACTTCTTATTCTTTTTCAAGACGAAAAGCGAGTTGAGACTTTAGTTAGTCTTGCGTTAGAAATCTTGCAAAATGTCTCTCGTTGCACAATATTTTGGCGCAGTGCTCACAATATGTACTGTATTTTACTTGTATTTACTTATTGAAACAACATTTTGTCTCATAAGACTTAAATGAGCAATTAGATCTGATAATTGGGTACCTACTGTAACTTAAATTGTTTTACAATGATTATTGCTAAAAATTCCAAGTGTATAAAATTTGGATGAATTATTACTTTCCCGAAATAGTATGCTTTAAGTAAAGAATTTTATTATTCAGCATAAGATTTTTATATTTGACAATGGGGCGCCGAGTCCTACAAAATGGAACTTAGCAGTTCGGAACATAGCCATAGTAGAAAAGGGAGTTGCAAAAGCAATTAATAGAACCCTTTTGGAGTCCAGCATAAGTCACTCTCCCCTCAACCACAGTTGTTGGCGACTGCCTTTTGGCTGGATAGGGACAGGTTTCAGCTGGATTACCAAAAGGCGTTGTGGTATGTCATGAATCTACTTCAGGTCGGCTAGAAGTTACCTAAAGAGGATTAAATGGCTTCCTCTCTTATGCCCTATTGTCTGGCTGTCCCATTATCCTCGTTGTTAACCTTACTGGAAGTTTGTGCTGTAATAAAGATCGATTAAGGAACTTAAAGGTTTTTGGACATTACATGTGATTTTCCAATGCTCCACCCGAAGGTACTACATTGGCCAGGAAGCGAGTTTTTTTTTTACCTGGAAAATTTTGAATTTTGCCGAATCCTTGCTGTTCCAAGCAAGGTAGGGATCTTTAACGTGCGTGACAACACTCACACACGGGACCTCCATTTTACCTCTCATCCGAACGAGGGTGTATTTTTGCAAAAAATGCTCGCCTAACATTTTTCAAGCGGACCGTGTCGGGATTCGAACCCGGGACCTAGGGCGTAGTAGTCACACACATACCACTACGCCACGGAGCCGCCTTATTTTTTGGACAGCAAATTTTACCATCAACGGCTTTCCAACCCACTTGCCTCGAAGATGTTGTAGAAGTGAGCAAATTCAGAAAATTACTTGCCAGGACAGTTTAAGCAGGGGTAGTCTTATGAGAACAAAATTTTTTAATGCCCACGCACTGCATATATGAAACATGTTGGAAACTATAAAACATTTTGATCAATAAGGTGTTTACATGGATTTTTGGAAGATTAAATAGTTATTCATGCCTTTACAAATCAGGTTTTATAACAACTGGATTCTATTCTGCAAGATTGTGAGTATGAAATGTTGAACTTATGTTTCTAAATAAACCAATTAGAAAATAACAACGAGCCTGTTGTTTTTAATATGGTACCGAGGATTTATTAAAAAATTGAGGATCGACCTAATCTTGTAAATAAATGGTGTCGGCAGATTGTTGTAATTTTTCTTTTTTTTGCTCATTCCTGCAGATTTTTAATTTGTTTCAACAAGCAATCTTTTGCTTTTAAAAAAACTTGTAACAGCATTGGTCTTCAGTAGAGTGCGTGCCCAAATATTCGACTTTTTTTCTTTCACCTGATCATGTAGGAATAAAAGTTCCCAAGTTTTCATTTTTATGATGAACGTTGATGTATATGCAGATCAAATGTATAAAAAATGCCATAATTGTTTCATTGCTATGAATCCGTATCATAAGTGCGTTACACATATATCGCATTCATTGTTTGACAGTCGTGTAGTTTAGAAGTGTTAGTGTGTTATTCTGTAAATTGATAATGGTAATGCAAATCTTGCCTTTACACGCGACAAAGATTGGAAATCACTGAAATAATCAAGGAAAGTACTACTTTCTCTCTGACGATAAGACGATTGTACATATTGTGAATAAGATATGGGGCAAGGTTGAAACCAAATTTGATACAAGAACTGTTGAGCTCGTAACAAAAATTAATGATGTAGAAGCTGATAAGAAAACTCTTGAAATTAACCTGGATTACATTCAACAGTATAGCAGGCGTAATAATTCTTAGAATATTTGGTATTACCGAGTGTATAAATGAAGACATCGAAATTGCTTTAATAAATGCTTTGCAAGATAACGCAAACATTAAGCTATGTGCAAATCAAATAGAACTGTGTCACCATATTGGCCAAAAATTAAACTACAAGCCACGTTCTATTATCGTTCAATTTTCGAGTTACAAACATAAGGACTTGCTGGTCAAAAATATACGCAACTTAAAGTATACACCTATTATACTTAAGGAAGATCTTATCAAAATACATGTAGAAATGTATAAAGAAACATGTGTAAGATGTGGCTGGTGAAACATCTGGCGTTGAATGGACAAATAAAAATTAAGGTTAATGATAAAACTCATTCAATCTCAAGTATGCACGAATTAGAAACTATTATCCAAAATTAACAGGTAATCTCGTTTTGTTTACTATTTGCAATGTAAATGTGTTTGTTATTACAATCTGGAAAATGGCACATATTAAACACTTGTATCTTATTCTTTTTCTTTTTGATCTCTTGTATGTTTTCATTTGTCCTTGTTAGTTAATATGACTCATATAGTATACTGTGTTAATCCTAGAGCACACATACCTTCACCATTACATTAGTAACTGTTTGTATAGGTTATCGGAAAAAAATTTAAAAGTGCACATTTAAATATTAGATCCATTAATACAGGTTTTGATAATTTTAACGATATAGCTTTACAGAATGAATATGATATAGTGGCACCTTCTGAAACTTGGCTCAAACCTAATGTAAATACCGACATTTATAGTATAAATGGCTATCAATTTATAAGTAAGGATATGCAACTACACGTTGGTGGGCTGGCAATTTACTTTAAAAATAAATATCTTTTTCTATTGTGAACATTAATAATAATGCCTACTTTGAACAACTGTGGGTATTGTTCAAAATAAATAATAGTAAAATAGTCCTTGGTGTAATCTACAGGTCTTTAAGGAAAAAATTTAATGAATTTTTTGATGTGTTGGAAGATTCATTTTCGTCAATTGTCCCTCTTTATGATGAATTTTTGTGGGGTGGTGACTTTAATATTGATTTATTAAACACTTGTGGTAAATTAACAAATAACTTCTTAGATATACTAGAGTCCTTTGGATTCAAACAACTAATAAATGTACCTACTAGAGAAACCGACAGATCGGCTACGTTAATTGATTTATGATTACTTCTAATGATGAATACTTTGTTTAAAGTGGTGTTAAAAATGTATATGATAGTTCTGACCATTCTCTTATATTCTGTTCTGCTAACCTTCAACCTATTGCATCACATGGTATTTTAAAGATATTCTGGGATTTTAGTAAGCTTAACTATGAACAACTTCGAGTTCATTCGGAAGAACTGCAATAGGACCAGATATACAGACTGCCAGATATTGATTCTAAAATTGCAATTTTAGTCCATAATTTAAATTTGGTATTTGATTTGTGTGCACCTATTAGGACTGTTTGTTTAACGAAACCGAAAGCCTTATGGCGAACAGAGTACATTCTCAAACTAATGTTACTAAGAGACAAGGTGCTGAAAGAGTTTAGGAAAAGAAAGGATACCATACATTGGAACAATTATAAAGCATTCTGAAACTATATCCTGGCTCTACAAAACGGAAAAAAGCATACTGCCGCTTGTTAGTTAGATAAACTAGTAAAAAAAAAATTGTGGAAAGCCGTTAAAATGCTTAACATTTATAGCAAAATTAAAAATGCATCGCCCCCTGAACATCTTTGTTGTGTGCAAGAAATTAATGATTACTTTTTAAATGAATAACTAAGAATAAATCAGATCCAAAACAAGAATTAATACATTTTTACAGTACAAATTTAAAATCCAATGTTTCAAACAATTTTCATTTTTTACTTGCTACAGAGGCGGAAATAACGGAAGTTCTAGCTAAAATTACTACTAATGTGACGGGAATAGATTGTATTAGTATAAAGATGAGTCAGTTGTGTTGTCCATTCTTAGTTCCTTAAAATTAATTATTTTTACATTTACAGCTTACTTTATTTGCTACATATTTACAATATGCTTATATCATACAAGGTGATTATTTATATACGGGAATTTGATTTTCTGCCAGTTACTTGTATGAATAAAGGTACGCTTGTATTATAGAGGGTGAAACCATGAATTTACAGAATTTTCTAGTTTTTCTGGATTCTTTTATATCCTGATGGCATTTATTTGTAGAATTTGTGTTTTAATGACCTCGCGTGACCCCCTTATCACATCATTTTCTCCAAATTAATATATAAAATTTGAAATCTGCGTTATTTTTACGCATGTATGAGTAATTTTACTGTTTTTATTTCTAACTACCTGCTATCTACAACTAATTCTATAAGTTTTATAATACACACGCATAATCGTTTCATACTAGAGCTTTTCTCTTTTTAACAATTCCATTTTTCCTATCTTATAATCAACTATACTTTTCTTAGCTCTATCCTATTATCATCTATAATCTAATATGTCTATCCTATATTCCTAACTTTTCATATTTCAGCAGGTTTCATCAAGTTTCATCTCATTCAAAGTTCTTTCCCTATTATACATAAGTTGTAACAGTTTTTTTGACCACTGCAGAACGTCAACGAATTTTTAGTTTTACAAACTCTTGTATAGTCATTTATATCATGTAAACCATTTTTAAGTAAATAAATACCAGTATTGGTATTATGAGTGCTAACCGCCATACAGAAATGCTAGTTTGGTTGCTAACATCAGGCGTCGAATGTTAGTATAAATATTATCAAGGCAGCTTTCCAGTTTCGTGCATATTACATCTGCACTCACTTTAGCTAGAGCTCTCGTCGAGAACCATCATGGAAACCAAAAGAGTTCTAGCATGTAATTTGTGTCTGGCCTTGTGCGGTAGTAGAGCCCTAGTGCGCTGAACACTAGGCTTAGTGGTTTTAACAATGCACTATTTTAACGACGTTTTTTAATTACTTCTTTTAATAACGTTTTTGGATAGTTTCTTTTTATAACGTCTTTTAATGACTTCTTTTTGTAAATAACTTTGTTTGAATAATTCTTTTGATAAATTCATTTAATAATTCTTTGGACATTTGTTTAAATAGCACTTAAAATATTCCTTGAATAATTTCGTAAAAGTTACGAGAAAACATGTTTTTCAACGCTTCGTTAGAAAATCTTCAATTAGATATTTATTTTATAATTCTCATGCAAACGTAGAGAAAGAACTTTTAAGAAGTCGTTTTGTATATCAATTGTAAGGCTTCCCCGTATATTCATTTGTTAGAATGAATTCGCCTTATCTGGTTTTATAAAAATAAGGCAGTCTGTATGCTGTATTTCAAGAGGATATTAATTCTACTTTCGCACCTGTGAATATCAAGTTATAGTTCATTCACGTCAACTTTGCGATAAAATATCGATCCAAGATGAACGTCCTTCAACCGTACGATGAATAGTCGGGTTTTATGTAATGTTATGCAAGAAAACAATAAGTTTGGATTTTTAAGGAAACGTTCAATTAAGTACGTAGAAATTTTATGGCTTAGAAATTAAGTCCGATGATGAATTGAAATGATATTTTTGAAGTTTTTGGTCAAGATCTACACACAGTAGAACATCCAAGTTTGGTATTGGAGTTTGGTTGGTTTAGTTTGTGCGTATAAGAAAAACGCATGGAAGTTTGTATGGTCCGGTCCAAGGATCACGCAGCTGTTCGTATCCTATAGAACATGTGGATTTTACGTCACTTGTTTTCTGGAAAACGTATGTATTAACACCTGCTCTAACATGCTGTAACGCCAACACGTAAACAACACCTGCTGAACCAAGGTAAGAAATTAGCATTATTCTTACATCACGTCTACATTTGGTGATCTTTGATACGAGGCTGCTTCAGAAAATATCTTTGTAACCACCTATTATCATTAATCCGTTTAACAAACTAAAAAGGACCTTAGTAAATTTTTATTGTCAATACTAGTACAGTGTAATCACAGTTACTAATTTTAATGAAGTTAGGCAAACCTAAAGAGTTCTTATTGATGTTTCATATATGCATAATTTCACTTACAATTTCTGAATGATGAATTAATAGACAATGTAGTTAAATTTTTATAAATATGTAAACAGAAAAACAGATCTGATATTTCTGGTATAAATTCAAGTTAAATTTTTGTAACGAAAGCAACATTTAAAGTTTTTAATATTTCTTTTGAATATATAATTCTACCTTATGAGTAGATGAAACTTGTATTATCTTTTCTTAAACATGAATTTTATATTTACATTTTTTATGAAGGAACAATTTTAATTATAGAAGCAACATTTAATTTTCTTAATTAATTGTTTCATTCTGAACAAGTATGTTCAGAAATAGGGTAACAAGGTATAAGATCAAATAGCGTAAAGTGGTAAACCCAATTTAACAACAAGCTTTGATAGCCTTATCAGAATTTCAAGCATAAAATCTGTGTTCATATTAGTGTTGCCTGATTAATCTTTGTTTTTTTATATGAGGTAACAAGAGAATCCTTCTTGTGTCCTCATTTTTGTAAATTTAATTAAATTTTCTTTACAGCTTCTGCGTTAGCAGTTAATAAGGTATTCCTCTCTAAGGACGCCCAAGTCCCCCTTAGGGAAACCCTGTGTTTAAAGTTAATGACTTGGTGGTGCCCTATTTAAACCCCTGTTTTGTTAAGAATCTAGCCCTAGTAAGAAAATAATGCTTTGTAAAAAGAACCACGACCAATCCTCATAAGCTCTGCCCAAGGAATAAACCCCTAGCATAGTCGGAAGATATTTGCGTTCCATCATTTTAAGGAAATCCTTCCTTAAAGGTCACTGGTCACATTAGGGGATAAAAAGAACCCGCAACGTGTTACTCATCAGTGAAGAAGATATGTCATAAAGTCATTGTACTATTGCACATTCCTCTCTAAACTTTTATAATCTTGGAATAATATGAGGTAGCAACTACTCAGTAATACTACTTACGTCCCAAACATTGTTGTCTAGAATTTCCGTATCTTGCCTACTTATGTTACTTTCAAGTTATACATCATTCTATCAGTTTTTATTATATGTATAAACTTCAGTTTTAAATGGTTCACTATCAATAACTTCTAACTTATTTTTACAATCCACAACAATTTTTAACTCTATATCTTCCAATTCTTAAGATTCTTCTTTTAACAACGATTGTATTTCATTCTTAATTTCACCTGAACATTTAACAACCATTCTTCCCTTTTCAACGTTTTTCTCTAACTCTTTGACAAAATATTTTACATCTTTTTCAAAGTAATTTACATGTATACTATTAATTCCCTCGTCCTCTTTCATTTCATCAATTCCTTTCTTTTTCCTACGCTTCCAATTCATTCTTTTCCCTACACTTCCGATTTCTTCTAACATCTGCATATTCAAACTCCACTCCTCCAGATTTATACATACGCCATTTCATATAACGATTTGATTCTCTAATCGGAATTATCCCAAACGAATTATTAAGTTCTACTTTCCAAACTATTTCATCATAATTTAATATTCTACTACCTTTATTTATTTTATTCTTAAGAGCTGCATACACAACAAGTTCCTTTATCTCCTTTTCAACAGCTGCAATTATTCTATTTTCATCAGTTTCAACTATTATTTCCATCTCTTCAACATCATCTTCTGCAGTTGTCAATAATTCTGTCTTTTTCTCTAAAAACAATATAACTTTTTTTCTAACTTCACCAGGGCACTTAATACTTAAACTTCTCTCTCTTTCACCTTCCACCTCTGCTCAAATTGATTCAAATTTTCCTTGTACTTCTATATGGACTTCTTCGTCCCAATTAATCCTTTCATCTCCCATAATTATCACCTTATTCTCGATATCTTTCGCAACCTAACTTTCAGAATTATGATACTCTTGACAACTGCGAACTTCTTATTATTCGGCAATACTAAATTATTTTTTTTAATAGGGATAACTTTCTGTATTAACTCTTCTGAATTATCTTTAATAAAACCTTCACTTGCTAATGTTGCTTCAGCTCTTGTATCTACCAGTAATTTTATCCCGTTTCTCTCAACTTGCAATTTTATTAGAGGTAGTAAATAATTTTGTTATTAACTTTTTCATCATTTTCCAACTCATATTTTATAAATTCATGCGCATGCTCATATTTGTTAATTTCTATATTTTTGTCGCTTGATTTGTCTGCATCTAAAAACCCTGCCTACTTGACGTTCCAGGCTGATTAACTATCTCTGCATATGTCCTTCTATTTCCGTTGCTACCAACTACACCATTTCTCTTTGCGCTTGCCATATTTTTTTTTTTTTTTGGATACGGGTTCTATTCTCAATGATCCGGGATTCATTATTCTCTCTTTCCCCGTCTATCCTAATGGCATTTCCTCTATTCCAATTCTTTCTTTGGCTATTCCCTGTTTTAAATTGTCTGCCTTGATATCTCTCCTGTCCATTATTCCTCTGGAACCTAAATGTATTCATGGGCTGGCTTCTTGGCCTGGTCTCCATCCTCCTTGGTTGACCCATGTCATCGTAAAGTTGAAGATATTCGAAAAACACATCTCTATCAACAATATTTTGTAAGGTTATGAATGGCCTTACTTCAGTGTCGAAGTGACCTGTTAAATACTTTATAATTTGCTTGTCCTCTAAAGAAGAATCAAGTTGTTTGGCAATGCTAACTTTCTTGATCGCATACAACTCCGTTGCCATAGCTGAATAGTTACTATGTTTGCCCTTCAATAAATTATATCTATTAAATTGCTGGTTGTCTCTTTCTTCTAAATTCTCAAACTTATTTCCTAAGTCTGTTTTAAGATATCATAAATCATTTCTAAATGTTTCCTTTGCAGTTTCCCTGTATTTCATTTACTTTTTTATCTAAAAATCTTAATTTTCCCATTAGTTTCTCTTTCACTTGCTTTCTGATTTGACTTTATTTGAACAATTTCTTCTTTAACATCATCCATATTCATAAAATTTGTACTATTTTTCCTCTAACTTTAATTTTGTTTCTTCAATGGTTTTGTTAGTTTCCTCTAAATCAAAAGTTATTCTTTCACTGATCTCTTTAAATTTCCTATCATTCTTCTCATTTTCTAATCTTAAACTTTCCCCCAATTTGACTATGTTCTCTCCAAATTCTACACGTAACCCCTGAGTATTTTTATCAGATATTTCAGTCATTTTCTTGATATTTTCTTTCACCTCATTTATATTCTCTTTCATTTTTTGTATGTCTTTCTTATTCTTTTCGCTCATTTCTTTCATGTTTTTCTCATTCTTTTCACTCATTTCTTTCACATTTCCTTTTTATTCATGCATACTTTTTCATTGCTTTCACTCATAACTTGTTGTTCCTGCATACTTTGATTTAAACTTAATAAAAGAGCCATCATATTTGATTCCTTTGTCTCTCCCACACTCTTGGCCTCTGGATTCTCCTTTTTTGCTTCTTCCACATAAACACTTTCATAAGAACCAATTTCTACTCCCTAAATTCTCAAACTTTTACGAACTTCTTTCATTCTGTCAGTCATACTGGAAAATTAATCAGATGTTACAAAAAGAGGGAAAAAATTTCCAACAACAAATCCTACAGACAATAAACACTAATTTACAGACGAATTAATCGTGTCACAGGTTGGGTCGCCACTAAAAGAATGCTGTGAAAAGGGCCGCAGTTGGGCGCCACCAAAAGAGTGCTGTGAAAATCCTTTACAAAAAATATTATTAGGACTATCTTAAACTATTTTAAACTAAATGACAAAATTAAAAATATCAGTTACAAAAAAATTACACTTGAAAAATCCACGAAGCGTTTCTATATCCAACTCGTAATTAAATATCTTTTTATTTTAAATTGACGTCCAAATCCGCTTACAAGATGATGCATAAAATCTCCATTTAGAAACAGCAGTTACAAATTTTCATATCTGCTTATATCTTCCTTTCGATTGTTTAATAAAATTTTTAAAATAACGTCATGTTGAAGAATTTTCCCTCTTCATTGTATTTCATAATTTTTATTTTTTTATGTAGAGTGCATTTAAAGCATTACTTCTATATTCATTGTAACAATGTAATTATTAAATTACAGTAAGCTTACTGCATGCTTCAAAAATTATCTTCGCAAAGCAACAGCACACAACTTAAATCAAAATTACATTTTGCAATCGAATTTAAGAATCGACTAAATCCCTGTTTTTAATAGACGCTTACTTAGTTATTGCAAGGTAAATAGTGTATAAAAGGGTCGCGCAAAGTTTGAGACATTTTCGAGAAAGATCGGGTAACATTTCACCAATTATCGTTAAACGTTAGGGTTAGTTGTATATAGTGATCAGATTTCACTGTAAATATTAATTAATATTAGTTAGTAAACTTAATTTTGTGGAGCATAATCGCATAAATATATGTGAAACGTAATTTCGTTAACCATAATTAAAATTTGTTTTTAAATAGCGTATGAATTATGTAAATACAAAAGCTTTCAGGTTGGTAACATAAAAATCAATAAAAGAAGAGTGTTCACTTAGTATAGCATATTCCAAGAGGCAGTTGTTTATTCGAGCTTGTGCACGTGTTATAAATTCTAGGAAGGTTAACATTGTAAACAGATAACGAGCATAAAAGTTTGTCAACAAGTATTAAAATTGCTGGAAATAGATAGTTGAGGAACAAACAAGTCTATATTGCACGTACGAAAACAGATCGATATAAAGAGAAAGACTATAGTGTACATGATGTAGTAAAGCAAGGAGAATAGCATGTGTTTAGTGAACGTTAACTTTGCAACGCCTGCTAGACAAGAAAGTTAGAGGATAATGAGGGGAACAAAGATGCTTTATGTTTTCGGAAGATATCGAGTAGAAAGGAAATAAGAAATCTAGGTAAGTTTTACAAACAGAGTACGACTGCTAGATTAGGTAAACAAAAGTAGGATAGACAATGATATCGACCAGTTAGGTAGAACAAAGCTTGTGAATAGTGGGGGAACAACAACCAGAAATAACATAAGATGGGAAATTTTAAATGCAAGTTGGAGTGAAATGAGAAATATGCGCATACACAGGAGGCGTATTTAAGAAGCTAAAGTAAAACGACAGTTATCGTCTTTTCGTGGAGGGCAGCGCCGGTTGAAGATTTTTAATGAGGATTTCTGGGTAAAGCACTTGTTTGAGGTTAAAAATTCTACGATTTCGACGACGAGTAACAAATTGTACCAAGAATATCTCAAGGATAATTGTGTGTTTTGTGAAATTGAGCGACTGTTGTGTTGTTTGTGCTGTGTTACCAAGAAAATTGTTATAGGGTATTGAAAATAGATGCAAGGAGGTGGTTTTTGAAGCTTATATAAACCAGAAGGAGGTGGTGGGGGCTCTTTTACCTTCGATTGCCAACCAAGCTACTTATAAAAGTAATTAAGTGAAGTTTAGACCTTATAAAAATTTAAATAGCACAACTGGGTGCACAGACATTTTGGCCAGTCTGAAGCAAACAAAGTGCAGTAAATAAGTGAAATTAAAGATTAAGTAAGTACAATTTTAGTACTTGTGGTTGTAGGCAGTGTGTGTACTCTGAGTACCTATCGAGTTTATGGATGGATCAGTAGCAGGTGTGCGGGAGCATGGTAGTACCGTACATTTGTGTGGAGGAATCTGGTTAGAAGCAGTTTGTTTCGAATGGTGAGACCTTTTTGTGAAAAGTAAAAGGGTTTTTGATAATTTCAGTGCCATAGCCAGCACATAGATAAAGGAAGGTTTTTACGATGAGCTCGTATTAGACCTGGGGTTTAGAGTAAAGATTGGGAATAAGTCCAGTTACTTTTGGTTCATGATTAATGTGATAAAATTTCAAAATTATTTTATTTAAAAAAAAGAGATTTATTTTTAAAATTGATAGTATTTGTTAGATATTGAAATACATGAGGAGTGTAAACTGAAATTTTAAATAACAATTAGATATGCTAATAAATCGTGATGTACTTTTTGCAGTCAACTTTATTTTTAGTAGGATAGGATTTTCAGGGAACAAGTGAACAGCTGTGGCGAATATCCCTGAGGAAGCTGAAGGTGTTGGGGTCCGAATTGGAAGCCATCTTCAGAGGATATTGTTGTAGGGTGGTATGAATTGCGTCTAGTGGTAGGTCTTCAATTTCAGGTAGGTGGAAAATTTTATAACCACATTAAAAATTTGGAGTTCCAGCAAGGTAAGAGACATAGAAATATATTTATATATATATATATATATATATATATATATATATATATA